>ML675603.1:73214321-73255957 GCA_007922155.1 Mesoclemmys tuberculata | reverse complement strand
ATTTACGACTGTTTGTTTTCTTCTTGGTGGGCAGTGCTGATATCACCTGAATATATCTCTGCACAGTATCATTTTTGCATGGACTATTCAGAACGCTAGCAGAAACAGCTTTGTTTAAAAGGAGGAAATTAAATGCTCAAGATTAGACTGAAATAATGTTGAGAGTCTGGCTTCAACAGACAAAAAACAGGAAATTCAAAGTTTAGCCTGATACTTGATTCATAACTCAAACCACTGTGTAAAAATAATAATAAAAAAGACACAATGATATGAGTTACAGCTGGAGTGTGTGCCTTAACAATCCCAATCCTTAACAATATTTTAAAGTAGAATTTTGTATTTAATTAATTTAAGGAAGCTAGGAAGGAGGAGGAGAATAGGGTGGGGGAGAAACTTCTTTCATGGATTAGTAAATTAAAGGGACAGTTTTAAAAAGCAGAAATATTAGGGGCCTCCTAAGTTTATTTATTTAAGAGAGCTTAATGGTTTAATTGTAATCTATCCTGTATATTATTTTAAAATTGTATTTAAGCTTATGAAAGTATTTATTACTTTTTTAAAAGATTATTTATAAATTCAGCTCTGTATTTTGGTAAGTGTAATATTTTCAGATAATTATATTTGTGGTCTACAGTATTACCAACCCCAGCCTTTCAAAGTCATGACAAAGAGGCTTAAACATAATTATATATATATATATATAAAAGAGAGAGAGATGAGTTCATTGTTTGGCTTTGGAGTTTTGAGCCTTTAGGGTTTGCTTGGTCATGTTTTCAAGCTTTGTTTTACAATCATAAGGATTACAAACTTCTTTTTTAAAAAAATAGAAAGCTGAGAGTCTCATGATCACATGACTCTAGGAACTGGGGCTTTAAGAAAACAAATATTGCAAATTCATGATAAAATCATGAGAGCCAGCAACGCTGGATCTATTAGCTGAATTAATATATTTTGTTACCCAATGCATTTTTCAATGGCTTTATCCAGTTGTGTTTTGAGTATGTCTACGAAAGAGCACTTTGCCACAGGCATTAACTCCTGACCTTTGCACTATATCCCATCTCTCCCACTCCCACATCTTGTCAGTTAGACCATGTCTATACTACAAAGTTTGGTCGATACAAGTACATACTTCGGTACTTGCATCGGCACTGTGCATACTCACTGGTTGTCAATGTAAAATGCAGTGCATGATAGGCAGGCATCCTAGGGTGCCCTGTGCTGGTGTCCAACTCAATGCCTTGTGGTACATCTTCACAGTGCTTTCTCGGATACCAGTGATTCACTCAGGGGTTTCTAGAAACTAAGTTCCCGCCATGCCACTTCATCCATCCCATAATTTTCATGCCATTTTTAAAACTCCCCACAGTCATATGTGCCACATTTCAGTCTCCACCATCACTCTTGCAGAAGCATGGACCCTGCACAGCTCAAAGCAATTCTCATGAGTGTTGCTTTTACAGGATGCACAATTCTCCTGTATTTATAGAAGTTGAATAAGTATTACTACAACCAGGAGTGCAACAAGGAAAGCATGGAGATATTCAAACACAGTAACTGGATGCTGATGTGCACAACAAAAAAATATCCAGGTTCTTGCTGGCATTGATAAAGTATCTCCACACAGTGGATCGCCACTGCTGGACCCGAGAAACACACACTGATGTGTGGGATTGCATCCTAATGCAGGTTTGAAATAACGAGCAGTGGCTGCAGAATTTTTGGATGCAAAAGGCCACATTCCTGGATCTGTGTGCTGACCTCACCCCAGACCTTCAACACAAAGACATCAGAATGAAAGCTGCATTGATGGGAGATTTTATATCATGCTGGATTGCTTTCAGTCAGTGGGCAGGCTGTTTGGATTGGAAAATTCATAGTGGGAGCTGTTGTCATCCCACTGTGTAAGGTCGTTAAGCATCTTCTGCTGCACAGGACTGTGGCTCTCAATAATGTTCAGGAAATAGTGGATGGTTTTGCAGCAGTGGGATTCCTGAACTGTGGTGAGACAATTGATGGCATGTATATGCCTATTCTGGCACCAGCCCACCTTGCTACATAGTACATCAAAAGAAAGAGATACTTTTCCATGGTTATGCAGGTCAAGCATTAGTGAATCACTGGAGACATTTCACTGATGTCAGTGTGGCTGGTCAGGGAAGGTACATGACACATCTTTAAAGCTGCAAGCCAGGGACATTCTTCCCCAACCAGCACATTACCACAGGCAATGTGGAAATCCCAGCTTTGATTCTGAGGGACCCAGCCTACCACTTACTCCCTTGGCTCATGAAGCCAAACACTGATCACCTTGACAGCACCAAGGAAAGATTCAGCTACCATCTAGGCAGGTGCAGAATGACTGTTGAATGTTCTTTTAGTAGACTGAAAGGTTGTTGGCACTCATAAAATTGGCTCTCCTTGTGTCAAACATCCACATCATTATAGCTACATGTTGTGTACTACATAATATCTGTGAGGTACAGAGAGAAAAGCTACCAGAAGGGTGGAGGGGCAAAGTGAACTGACTGCAGAATTGAACAGCCAAACATAATGATTATTTATTAGAAGAAACAATTGTGGAGCTATATGGCTGAGGGAGGCCTTAAGAGACCATTTTAACAGTCAGCCACAGTCCTGTTGTCTCATGCTTTTATGAAATGGTGTGTCTCCTGGGTACAGTGATTAAATATGAGTGGGTTATTGCCTCCTGCTATGAATCCTTGCTGTGAATTAATAAAGGTACTTTGGGTTTCCAAATACTTTTTATGTGCAGAGTGTGGTATAGCAAGGACAGAGGGCAGTAGGAAAGTTCTAGAAGGGCGCTATATAAGTGCTAGAATGATCAGGGCTTTGTACCCTATAGACTAGCCAGAGTCCATAAAAGGTAATTAGTGTCAGCTGACACCAATTAAGGCCCCACCCAGGTGCCTATAAAAACCCTCTACTCCTGAGAGACAGTGTGGAGTAGAAGGAGTAGGTGTGTGGTGAGCAGAGGAGTGTGTGAAGTAGAGAAGAACAGAACGGAGTATGGTGGTGTGTGGAGAAGTGGAGGAGAACAGAACGGAGTACAGCGGTGTGTGGGAGAGAGGTAGAGTCCTGAAGCAGGACTCAAGAAGCCAGGAAGACAGAGCGGGGAGAGTGGCCCAGGGGAAAAGCCTGCAGCTGCAAGTAAGGTGCCAGCAGCACATAGCTGTTACTCGGAGGGCCCCTGGGCTGGCACACGGAGGAGTGGGCGGGCCCGGGTCCCTACCCCCCTCCCTGGGAAAACGGGGTTACCAGCGACACTCTGGCCCACTGCGAGAGCCAAAAGTGCGAGACCCACTGGGGAGAAGCCGGCTGTTTGCCACACAAGATACAGGCAACAACATTAGAGTGCAAACAAACACACGGGGTAAAAACCTTTTAGCATCACTAGTACAGTGTGACTTATACTTTAAACCTCAGCAAAAAAAGCAAGTAAACAGTGAACATTTATATTCATATATGTAAAATTGATTACAGTGTAGTAAATTGTGGCTGATTGTTTGGTTTTCACAGGTCGTTGTCTTTGTAACTATGGATTTTCCTCGTTTTCCTCCTCTAGCATAGAGTAGTAGGGGTAAAGATGTACACCATGTTGCCACCTGTTATGTTGGGGGTAGAGGGAGCACTGACTGTGAAGTTTTCCGAGGAATGGAAAGGCTGGGATCTTTAGGTGTGTAGGTTAATAATGTTTGTTGCCTGAGCAAACCTATCATGTCCTGGTACACTTCCAAATGTGCCTTTTCCTCTCCTGCAGCAATGGCTCTCTCCATTCTTTGTTGTCCTTCTTTATGGCCACAATAATATGGGCCTCCCAAACCCCATGTTCATAGTCCAAGGCTGTGGACGATTGGAAGATCTCATAGAATATATCCTCCATGGTCTGCTTCTGTCTCCTTTTTATTCATAGATTACAAGGTCAGAAGGGATCATTATGATCATCCAGTCTGGCCTCCTGTATCGCACAGGCCAGTCAGGGTCACCGCTAAGAAGGGCTCTGCATGCACATGCATATATATATATATATAGGTTTAATGTAATTAGTTATTGTTTATTCAATGGGTGCTATATGACTCTCAAAGCATTTATAATGGTTGATTTTAACAGTTTAGGTATCAGTCTTGCAAGCTGTTCCACACAGGCAGAGCTGAGTTAAAATCTTATATTTTAAAATATTAATTATAAAAGTGGAGGGAGAAAAGAAGTGCATTTGATGAATATTCAGTATTTATATGAAATTCTTTCTTTCTGGTGATGTATTATTCTTTATATAGAGCTACCTTCCAAATGGATGACTTTTTCTGATACCACATGTATTTATTTTGTCTGTCTGTCTGGTTAGGACTCGTCCATCACATCTGTGATCTCTTGATAGAAACTGCAGCTCTGTGCTTAGAAGTGGATGATAAAAGCAACATCAAGACAGCAAATGCACTGTTGCTGTCCTTGCTTGACATGCTGCATTGCATGCTGATATATACAACGAACATCATCCGCCTGACATTACAGGTATGGAATCTATTTTCTGGTAGAGTGGTCACCACTGTGAAAATGTTTAGCCTCCTTTCTATTATCCCCAGTAAGAGGAAGAAGGCTAAAAAATTCAATAAAATTATTTTGCTGTGTTTTTGTAGCTGTTTTGGTCCCAGGATATGAGAGTTACAAGGTGGGTGTAGCAATATCTTTTATTGACCTAACTTATGTTGGTGGAAGAGACAAGCTTCACAAAGCTCTTCTTCAGGTATAGAGAAGAAAACCAAGGTACTGAAGCTAAATACAAGATGGGCAAATTTGTTAACCCCAGAGGTTCACATATGTTGTAAGAGCCCACTTAAAATTAAGTGGGCAATTAAAATCTCTGCAATCATAGGACAATGGAGGATTAGTAGGCAGCAGTGGGTTGTTACATGTTAAGAATGGCCATACTGGATCAGACCAATGGTCCATGTAGCTCAGTACCCTGTCTTCTGACCATGGCCAGATGCTTCAGAGGGAATGAACAGAAAACGCTATTTTGAGTAATACACCTTCTGTCATCCAGTCCCAGCTGCTGGCAGCTGGAAGTTTAAGGACACCCAGAGCATGGGACTGCATCCCTGACTCTCTTGACTAATAGCCGTTTATGGAGCTATCCTCCATGAATTTATCTAATTCTTTTTTAAATCCAGTTCTATTTTTGACCTTCATAACATCCCTGGCAATGAGGTCCACAGGTTGACTGCATTGTGTGAAGAAATATTTCCTTTTGTGTTTTAAACCTGCAATCTTTTCATTACATTGGTTGACACCTCATTCTTGTGTTATACGAAGAAGTAAGTAACACTTTCTCCATACCACTGATGATTCTATATACCTCTGTCATATTCCCCTTTAGTTGTCTCTTTTCTAAATTGAACAGTCAGTCTTTTTAATCTCTCCTCATATGGAAGCTCTTCTATGACCGTAATCAGTTTTGTTGCCCTTCTCTTCACCTTTTGCAGTTCTAATATATATATATATTTAGATGGAGCAACCAGAATTGCATGCAGTATTCAAGGTATAGATGTACCATGAATTTATATAATGGCATTATGATATTTTCTGTTTTATTGTCTATCCCTTTCCAAATGGTTCCTAACATTGTTAGCTTTTTAGACCTATGCTACACATTGAGCGGATGGTTTCAGAAAGGTATCCACAATGACTCCAAGATCTCTTTCCTCAGTGATAATAGCAAATTTTGTATGTATAATTGGGATTATTTTTGCCAATGTTCATTACTGCATTTGTCGATGTTGAATTTCATCTCACATTGTGTTACCCATTCAACCAGTTCAGTTTAGTGAGATCCCTTTGTGACTCTTCACAGTCTGCTTTGGACTTAACTACCTTGAGCAATTTGTATAAAAAGTTGTTGTAATAGGCCATTAAACCAGTGTCTCTCTTAAGTCTGTAGTTTTTCGGGTCCAGCATAATTATGAAATTAACTTCTCAGGCTCATCTTTTGAAGGCATTGTGCAGGTTTCATTTGAGGGCAAGGACTAAAAGATCAGACACGGAGTGATGATTTTTTTAGAGGTTTTTGTCCCCAGATGATAGTGTGGTTTTGTCTTTTATCATTTTTTTTGTGAGTTCATTCAAGAGTGCAGTGATTGTCTGATTTCACCCACATAGTAGTTGCTGGGGCATTTGATGCATTGGATGAGGTACACACATATGATGGGCATATGTAGGACCCATGCTAAAGTGGCACCACACCCTGTCAAAACAACAGATATAAAACCTGCAGACATACCTCCACTACTATGATGATCTGTACCCCCCACAACAAACCTTTCAAGATCCATGGGTCTTACACATGCCTATGACAACGTGCTTGTTATAACAGGGTAAGAACATGTTTGTAAAATCAGTGCCCCAAGTCCATCTTGAGAAAAGCTATAAATCCATGTGTGGGGGACTCAGAGACAGCAAAAAAGAAAAAAGACCTTGACCTAGAAGTAAACCCATGATAACGGGAGCCGGTACATGTAGCAATTCCAAACCCAGACATGGGAATTTTGCAGTCACTGCAAAATTAGCTTTGCAAGTCAGCAGTAAAGTTTTGAGGAGGGGGCTGCTGATAAGATGGTAAAGGAAGGGTCTATCATTGACTTAGCAGATGCATTGGCTGAAGTAGGCATATAAAAGGGGTCGCCAGACCGAGGCTTTTCGGGGAGCCACGAATCAAGAAGGGAGTGCACCAGAATAGCACTGCGCAAAGGGTCTGATCAACCATTTCGCCTCTCTCCAGCTCATCGCTCAAAATAATAGGATAGGGTGTCAGAGCTGATAACCCATGGGGCTTTGTTCTGTGGATGATAACCAGGGTGTGAATACGATAAAGGTTCCACCTGCATGAAAATATAGTATAAAAGTAAGGAGAACCTGGCCATGGTATGTTTGTTTTTTTGCTGCAGCTGAGTTCATTCATATATGTGGTGAGTAGTGAATGTGAATGTAAAACTAGTAATAATTCTAACTGTTTTGTGTATATGTGTTATTGTAATCAGTTGTTTTTTAAGTTTTATTTGTGTATTAAAAATTTGTAAAAGAATAAGAGAAGATAATTTGTGGTAAGGTAAAATGCCCCAATAAATAGTGGATTTAGATTGGATATAGAATGTGTGTTATTGTATAAATGAATGATAGATTTATAAACCATTGACCAGGTGTTGGACTAAGACAGGTTCCAGCCGCCCTTATCTGTCCACAAGTTTGTTGGGTGAATAGCAAGGGGGGCCTGTCTGAACCTAGTGACCCAACGGGCAGGCAGAGTGTGTGGACCGAAAGGTCAATTTCTTTTCCTGCCAAACATGAGCCCCTGCAGCTTTGTTGCTCAGTAGAGCTGCAACAGTGGGGGACTAACACCCTATGTGTGTCTGTACCTTTCCACCCCCTCCCGCTAAATAAGCGTTCCCTTATCGGATTCATTCACCCCGTCAGTATTACGAGCTGAAATGGTGCGGATTCCTCAATAAGTCAAACCTAAGTTGTATAAATGTGTGCTTGCAAGTGTGTGTTTTAAGAATTAATCCCTTTAGAAAACCCACTGTTTTAAGTAAGAAATAGAAAGTCCCATTTCAAGTTGTAAAACTGACAGAGTCATAAATTAGTGAAAGTAGATAAGATAAAAAAAAAAACCCTCACACTTTTTCCCTCTCTCCTCCAAGCCCCCCCGCCCGTCTAAGGCGTGGAAAACAGAGTAACTAAAAAGTTTTTTAACCCTTTGTCACCTCAGTGCTATACCTCAGCCAATGTATCAAATGTCCCAACAACTCTACTGGTGAAACAGAAGTTGGTCCAATAAAAGATATTACCTTACCCACCTTGTGTGTCTCAGTAACATTAGAACAGATTGCGGGGCTGGGGGAGGCAGGAAGTTAGGAGAGCCAAGTGTTTTCTGTTGGATACGTCTGTTTAAATCCATTTTTTGGTTATATATTACTCCTTTGGATTACTAGGAAAACAGTTGTGATGGTAGTTGGTACTGTATGTAAACACTTGTGAAAACAAAGCATTTTTCTCCCTTTGTATAGAACACATAATAAGGACACAGCACCGATCCTATATTGGATGATAGTAGGTTGGAACTGCAAGCTTTTTAATAAGCCAATTGTTTATTCAGCAGGTCAGCAAAGTTTGAAATATGTTGTATATTTTTGTACATGTTATTTTAAAATGTCAAGCGCATATCTTAGAATCATCCTACCCCCAAAATATATTTCTCTATTGAGATGTACTTCAGCCATTATTTATTATTTACCTTTCTGGTTTTGCACTACAAGACAAACATCCCAGTGGGTGTTATCAGCCTCTCAGCTACAATATCTTAACTCAAAAGGAGAGTTTTTAAAACAGTAATGTGATTCCCTAAAGCAGATGATTTGACCTTAATCAGGATTCTACAGGCAAGAAGTGCCAATAGACATTAATTCTCATTTAACAGAAAACTTCTGAAACCAACATGTTTTCCTTTGTATATATAATTCTATATTTGTATTTACAGCCAAAATAATTCATTTACTAGTGGACTTTTTTGTTTCCATCTTAATTACATCTCTGTTTGCCAAACGGTTCCCCATCTGATCAAATCCCAGTATGCAAATCAGTAATTCTGACTCACTAATATTTAATGACTCATTTGGTGCCTGGTCTAATGCTGACTGAAGTCAATGAGAAGATCCACATTCACTTGAAGGGGCTTTTCTTCAAGCCCTTGTATGTACTGTAGTGCTAACTACTTAACAAGCATGCTCCTTCAAATAGGTTAGTTAGCTGGAATCAGTGCCTCACCATACAGTAATAACATATATCCGTGTTGATTTTTTTTCCTTTGATGCACTCCATAAATAGCTTAATTTGATATTTTCTTGACTGATACTTCAAAGCATTTTCCCCCTAGTGCGTTCGGGACATAAAAAAAATGTCATATATTATGTCATGGTTACCTGTATTTGAAATGAGTGGATGACCACACAATGCCTCTGCTTGTGCAGGTGCACTGACAAAGGTATTGGCCTTCCTCCTACAGCCCAGATCCCTTTTTGCTGTGACTAAATACAAACTTAATAGTAAAGAGGGCTGTGTCAGAGATCCCCTCTGCTCCATCTAGAAGACATTCTCTGAAAAACAAAATACAAAAAAAACATTATTCAAAGGGATTGAATATTGTACTTTTAAAACGTATTTAAAACCTCTATTTCTTTCATCTAAACTGAGTTAGTCCTGTGATTCCTTGTAATAAGTTTATCTGATTAATGCCCTCAATTAATTGACAGAAAGTGACTTCTGTAACTAGACTAATTGCACTAGCACTTCTTGTTCTCCTGTCTTGTCTATGACACTTTTTTTTTTTTGGCCATCTTGAGAAGGACAGAATCTTATTGTACTGAGGAGGAGAGGGGAAATCCCAAAGAAGGCGGGCAGGTTGTTTTGTGTTTCAGATACATGGCTTTATGCAATTTAAAAAGTCCTGCTGCTTTTTAAAAGAATGTAATGGATGTGAAATGAGTGCTAAAAATCTGTCTTTCTGTTCACACAAATCTACTTAATCAGTTATACTATCAACCAGGCATAGCCTGAGCACTTAATTTTTGAAATATTTGACAAGCTCTTTTGATAGAAAGATCTTTTGATAGAAACTCAAGAATGACAAATCTGTGTTACTATAATCTAGTGCACCGTTTTTCAACCTGTGGTACGCGTACCCCTGGGGGCACACGAGCCATAGGCGGGGCATAACAAGGGAAAAACAGAGTGAAGGGGAGGTGGGCGGCAGCTACCAACTTCTGGGGAAGGCGGGCAGCAGCCCCCTCCTCTTCCCACCCAGTCACAGCTCCAACCTGGAAGGTGGGCAGTGGCAGCCTCCAGCATCTCGTGAGCTGGGCTCGCAGCTCGGTGGTAGCTACCCATGTCCCAGCTCTGAGCAAGGGACAGCTTCCAGTGCCCCAGCCTGAAGACAGGCAGCAGCCACCTGCCCATATCCCTGTGTCCTAGCCAACATGGAAGCCTCCTCTGCCCCACCTCGGATTGGATGGCAGTCGCCCACTTCCCTGGCTGGTAATCAGGCAGCAGCCGCCTGCAACTTGCCCACGTGGCAGCTCCCATCCCTGGCTCAAAGCCCAGTGCCCAGAAAACTTGTCAATTTTACTGCTTTAGCTGAACAGTGAAATTGACAACTATGATGGCCCCAGATTTTACCAGTTACCCTCTTTTCCTGTCTCTCCCTCCCTCCTTCCTTCTCTCAAATTTATGGCAAAAAATTTGGCATGGTGCTTTATATTCCCCAGCATTGGCATGCCACTCAAAGCCTCCTAGCTCTGGCCAATATTACCTCTATCCCAGGTACATACTTGAGTTGTGCACCATTGGTGTAAAGGTGGTAACCCTACCCACAGTAGATCTGACATCTGTCGTATCATGGTCTTATATACTCAACCCTTCTTCCAACGTATGGCTCACATTAGTCTGTAAATACAAAATCACATGGAAATTGAATGTTGGGGTACTTGTTAAAATTTTCATAAGTTAGGGGGTACTTGCTACTTAAAAGGTTGAGAAACACTGATCTATTGCATATGGTAAAAGTAATAACACTTCACACTTCTGTGATGGAGTCCATCCAAGGATATCAAAGCACATTACAAATATTACCAACTAATTCCTGAGAGAAAACCTTTTGATAGTACCTTTTGTTGCACAGGGGATTTCTTGTAAATCAGAACAAAATCGTTTTCTCGTGTAAATGGCCTGAGCAAGATGGGGAGAAGGGAAATATGTAACGTATACAGTGTTTCTTCTGTGTATTTTTCCTAAGGGATCAGATACTTTTAAAGTATTCTTAAAGATTAAGTGTTCCATGACTGAGCACAATTTGAAGAGTTAGTGTATTACTAGGAATCCCTATAAGCAGATAGAAGAAGAGAGGATTTGGTCCTTAGCCTGATAAAATGAAGAAAAACGCAACAGAATTACATACACTTACATCCAAATTCTGCTCTCATTTACATGAGTCAACCATTATTGACTGAGTCTAGTGCTCCAATTTAGTCACAGAACTCTTAAATTCTGAAGATTAGTAGCCAATGACTAGTAAATATTCTGGAGAGCCTTCTTATTTTGGGTACCAGAAATCCGATTTTCTTAATTTTCTCCAATGCTTCTAGAGAAATTCTTTGTAATTTAAAGGGTCAAGCTTTTATGTTTAGTTCTGTGAAAGGACTAGTGACCATTTCCCTGTGGAATCTTATTCATCAGGCATTTTCTAAAAGTAGCAAAAAACATGGTTACTTACCAGTAACTGTTGTTCTTTGAGATGTGTTGCTCAGATCCATTCCAGTTTAGGTGAGTGCATGAGTTCCCAGAACTTTTTTCCCCTTAGCAGACCCTGGAGAGTTGGCTCAGGCACCCCTTGGAGTACCATGCTCATGCCGCAGTATATAAAGCGCCGCCAATCTTATGACCCCTCAGTCCCTTCTTTCTGCCATCTCTGACAGCGGGGACGGAGGGTGGGTGTGGAATGGATATGAGTAACACATCTCGAAGAACAACAGTTACTGGTAAGTAACCATGTTTTCTCCTTCGAGTGATTGCTCATATCCATTCCACTATAGGTGATTGGAGGTGGGTAGGAGTTACCAGTAAGCTGCCCTCAGCACGGTTCTGCTGAATCCCGTATCCTTTCTCGCCTGCTGAACGATTGTGTAGTGGGACGTAAAGGTGTGCACCAACGACCAGGTGGCAGCTTTACAGATGTCCTGCAGGAGCACTTTTTCCAGGAAGGCTGTCAACGAGGCCTGGGCCCTGGTCGAGTATGCTGTGATGACTCCAGGAGTGGTACACCTGCCAGATTGTAGTAGCACTTGGTGCAGGAGATGATCCACTTGGAGGTGCGCTGTGTGGAGACTGGGGATCCTTTCATCCAGTCCGCCATGGTGACGAAGAGCTGCGTCGTCTTCCGGAAGTGTCTTGTCCACTCGATATAGTAGGCCAGGGCTCACCTCACATTCAGGGAATGTCATCTCTGCTCGTCCTCCAAACTGCGTGGTTTTGGAAAAAACATGGAGAGGAAGATATCTTGTTTATAATGAAAATGCGAGACCACCTTGGGCAGGAACGCCAGGTGGGGTCTCAGCTGCACCTTATCTTTCAAGAACACTGTATAGGGGGGCTCTGAGGTCCGTGCCCAAATCTCGGAGACCGTCCTAATCAAAGTAATGGCCACCAGGAAGGCAACCTTCCATGATAGGACCAGCAGCAGGCATAAAGCCATAGGCTCAAAGGGAGAGGACCAGGTTCAGATCCCACGGAGGCTCTGGGTCACGGACCTGCGGGTATCACCTTTCCACCCCCTTGAGCAACCTGATAGACATAGGATGGGAGAATAGAGATCTCCCCTCTAACGGCTGGTGGAAGGCCAAGATGGCCACCTAGTGGACCTTCAGAGAGGCTATGGCCAGGCCTTAGAGTTTTAGCTGTAGCAAGTACTCCAGGATGGCCTGGATAGGAGAGAGGCTCAGAAGCAACCCTCGAGACTCCACCCAGCAGGTAAACTTTCTTCACTTGGCCCAGTACACGACCTGCGTTGAAGGTTTTCTGCTGCCCAGCAGAATTTGTTGGATCTGCGCTGAGCAAGCTTTTTCTCCCTTTGTCAGCCACAGAGTCTCCAGGCCATAAGGTGCAGGGAATCCAGGTCCGGGTACAGCAGCTGGCTGTGATGCTGGGAAAGCAGGTCGTGCCATCTCGGGAGCTCCACAGGGTCAGCAATTGAGAGGTCCAGGAGCATGCTGTACCCATGCCGGGGTAATCAGTATCACGTCCGCTCTGTCCCTCTTGATTTTCAAGAGGACTTTGGGCAGGAGTGGAACGGGGGGAAATGCGTTCATTAGGGTCCCTGTCCATTCGATGAGGAACGCGTCGGAGATGGAGCCCGGCTCGCAACCCTGGAGTGAGCAAAACCTCGCGCACTTCTTGTTCCAGGACGACGGAAACAGGTCCAGTCGGGGAACACCCCACTCGTGGAAGGTGAAAGCTGCTACCTCCGGATGCAGCGACCAATCGTGGTGGGGTAGAAACGATCTGCTGAGGCAGTCCACCTCGTTGTTCCTGACCCTCAGGAGGTAAGAGGCAGATAAATGAAAGTTGTGCCTCACTGCAAAATCCCAAAGTCGAACTGCCTCCCGGCACAGGCCCGAAGACCGTGCCTTCCCCTTGTCTGTTGATATAGAGCATGGCTGCGTTATTGTCTGTCAGCACCTGCACCACTCTGCCCATTAGGAACCTGAGGAACACTCTGCAAGCCAGTCTGACTGCCCTGAGCTCCCTCACATTGATGTGGAGGGTCTTCTCCTCCTCTGACCACAGACCTTGGGTGCTCAGGTTGACGCTGATGTGGGCTCCCCACCCCACATCTGAGGCATCAGTGATCAGGGTGACCGATGGAACCAGATCCGTGAAGGGGACTCCCTTCAACACTACCCTGGGGTTCCGCCACCAATCCAGGGAGCCCAAAACCAAAGAGGGGACTGTGACCACTCTGTGCAGGGAATGCCTGCTGGGCACATACACTGAGGCCAGCCATGCCTGGAGTGGCTGAGTCTGAGGCACACTAGCCTCACTATGTACATGCAGGCTGCCATGTGACCCTACAGCTGGTGCATATGCTGTTGTTGTTGTGGGGCACCTGTGCAGCTGGGCAATAATTGCAGCCATAGCCTTGAACCTGGCTTGTGGGAGGAAGGCTCTGGCCCTTACTGCATCCAGAGAGGCCCCTATAAATTCTATCCACTGCACTGGAGACAGAGTGGACTTTTGCTTGTTTATGAGCAGACCCAGCCTGTTGCATGTGGCACAGGTAAGGGATACACCATCCTGCACATGGGCCCTGGACCTGCCCTTTATCAGCCAGTCGTCCACATACAGAAAGATCTGGACTCCCCGCTGCCTGAGATGGGCAGCCACCACTGCCATGCATGTGGTGAATACCCTGGGGGCAGATGAAAGGCCAAACAGGAGGGCCGTAAATTGATAGTGGCAACCAGCTACCACGAAATGGAGGAAGCACCTGTGGCTAGGAAGGATTGATACATGGAAGTATGCGTTCTTTAGGTCGAGGGCGGCAAACCAATCCTCTGGATCCAGAGCTGGGATGATAGCGGCTAGGGAGACCATGTGGAACTTCAGTTTCTTTATGAACCTGTGCAGGCCACAAAGGTCCAGAATGGGCCTTAGCGCCCCCCCCCCTTTGCTTTTGGGATGAGGAAGTAACGGGAATAAAATCCTCTCCCTACTTCTTGCAGGTAACCAATTCCACCACCCCCAGGTTGAGGAGGTTGTTGACCTCCTGTTTGAGGAGTTACTCGTGAGAGGGGTCCCTGAAGAGGGACGAGGGGGTGGGTTGTTTGGCGGATAGCCCGCAAATTGAATTGAATGGTGTAACCTCTGCATACTATGTCTAAAATCCAGTGGTCTGAGGTAATGCTTGCCCATTCACTGAAAACGGGTGCAGCCTGCCCAGGAAAGGGCAGGATGGATCCAGAGGAGTAGAGGAGGTGCCACCCTCGGGCGCACCATCAAAACTGGCCCTTTTTACTGTTCAGGCCCTTGTAGGGTCCTTGCTGGGCCCCAGAGGAGGAGGCCTGTCTGCTGTGCCTACCATATCCTCTATTTCTATCTCGACCCCTGCTGGGTGGATAGGATCTAGGCGGTGGCCTAGGCTGCTGGCGAGGCTGCTAGGGCAACTGGTGTCTAGAGGCCTGAGGTGTGTACAGGCCTAAAGAGCACACGGTGGCTTGGGAGTCTTTGAGGGTGTGCAGCTTCTCATCCATCCTGTCCGAGAAGAGAGCCGATCCATCAAAAGGGAGGTCTTGGGTCGACTGCTGCACCTCCTGGGAGAGCCCTGAGGATTGTAACCAGGAGCACCTCCTCATGGCCACTGCAGACACCATGGCCCTACTGGTCGTGTCCGCAGCATCACTGGCTGATGACAGGGCTGCGCCAGCCACGATGCATCCCTTGTCCAGCACCGTGGCAAAGTCAGCTGCTTGGTCCTGGGGCAGAGACTCTGCGAACCTCCAGAGAGAGTTCCAGAAGTTCAAATTGTACCTCTCCAGCAGCGCCTGGTGGTTGGCTATGCGCAGCTGCAGGGCCCCAGTGGAGTATACCTTGCACCCGAACAAGTCAAGTTTCTTGTCCTTGTTCTTGGGCGTGCTGCCCTGTGACCCTTGCCTGTCTCTCTGGTTGGCAGCCTCCACTACCAGAGTACCTGGGGCCAGGTGTGTGAACATAAACTCAACCCCTTCCGTGGGTACATAATATTTCTTCTCGGCGCCCTTGAAAGTAGGGGCTACCAAGGTGGGAGTGTGCCATAAGGCCTTAGCCAATCTCATTACCCTGTCATGCACTGGCAGGGCTACTCAGGAGGGACCTCACACCCCGTAGTCTCCAAAGAGAGGGTCCTCCTCAGACAATTCTTTAACCTCCATGTTGAGGTTTACGGCCACCCTCTTCAGTAATTCTTGATGGGCCTTGAAATCCCTCAACGGTGCTCTCTGGTCCTGGAGGGCTGCCTTATCCAAGGAGGAGGAGGAGGATTGTGGGTGCCTGCCCTTTTTCAAGGCCCCATGGAGGGTCTCTCTCCCGAGTCCTATTCCTCCTCCGAGGGACAGCCATCATGCCCCTTTTCAGTCACAGGGGGCACCGACTGGGCGGCAGACGACTCGACCGACACGTTGCCCGGACCCATATGAACTCTCCACGGTCCCCAATAAGGCCACTGCCATGGTCCTTGGAGCCACCCCAGTGCCAGCATCGGTACCGGCTGCTGGGCATCCTGTGGGAGCTTTTGGGATTCCTGAGACCCCTTAGCTCTCTGGGGGCTCAGGTCCCTGGAGCGATGACCCCTGCTCTGCCCTCGTCTACTGCTCCACAGTGGGGAGTGACCCCTGGAGGACCTTGACGATGATCTGGAATGCCGGTGCCAATGGGAGCGGTGCCGGAATGAGGTGTGCTCCGATGATGAGGAAGAGTGTCCTCTCAGCCCTGAAGACTTTCAGTGCCATTTGCCTTTTGGCGAACTGGATCGGTACCGATGGGACCCGCGTGGTGCCAAGCTTGAGTCCGGCGACCGGGATCTGCGGTGCAGTGCCGGAGAGTGCACCAGTGCTGAGCTTTTCATTGGGGATCTGGACCGGCACCACAACAAATGGCTCGGTGCCACAGACCTCGAGCCTGAGGATGATGATTGGCACCTGGTGACCTTCAAGTGGCATCTGGTGCCGGGGACCGTTCCCGGTGCGGAGATGAGCTCGACGAGGTTGCCTCGGAGCTGGACGGGGAGCTTCCATGCTCTACCCATGGTAGCTGTCTGGCAGAAAACTCTTCCCTGACCAGGGGACTCGACCAGCCTCCTGGGCACCCAGCGCAAGCTTACCCTGAGACACCGGCTCCTTCTCCTTCAGCAGAGGGGGGGACAAAGGCATGGGCAGGGCCATCAGGGCTCTCACTACCCGGGAAGCCTCCGGTGTCAACGGCACTGTTAGAGGTACTCCCCCACTACCAGGAGTTGGGGGAGGCTCTCTACAAGGGGATGCGGGCACCAGAGCAAGCTCGACGGGCCCTGGCTGCATCCCGACACTCAACCCCACTGGTATCAGAAGCAGGGGGGAGTGGGTGCACACTGTGCACTGCCTCTTCTTCTTTGTCTTCCGCACTGGAGACTGACGCTTCAATGGCTTCCATGCCGAAGGTGTGCTCCGCACCGAGGAAACTTTCAGTGACAACATGGAGGCTCAGAAGCGGGACAGAGCGCTTCCTCCATAAGGATGGCCTTCAGCCAAATGTCCCGCTCCTTCTGAGTCTGTGGCTTAAAGGCCTGACAGATTTTGCATCTGTCTTTGCGGTGCTGTTCCCCCAGACACTTCAGGCAATGGTCGTGGGTGTCACTCACTGGGAAAGCCTTGCCACAGCCAGTGCAAGGCTTAAATCCGGGGGATCTGGGCATGGCTAAGTCCCTGTTGAGCCCTAAGGAGCTCCTATCTAATAAACTAACTGTTAACTATACTAACTACAAAAACTGCAAAAATACGAAGGGGTAAGATACTTGCGTTAGCAAGGTTGTTCCAGTAACTGTCATGGGCAGAAAGAAGAAACTGAGGGACTGTAGGGTCGCTGGTGCCTTATGTGCCTCGGCATGAGCGCGGTACTCCAGGGGGCGCCTGAGCCAACCCTCCAGGGTCTGCTAAGGGGAAAAAAGTTCCGGGAACCCATGCACGGTGGCGTGCACTCCCCTATAGTGGAATGGATATGAGCAATCACTTGAAGGAGAACATCTAAAGTTCAAATTCCAATACATCATTCCACTTTGGAAATTCAAGTCAGGAGGGTAGGAGTAGAGGGCAGAACTGGAAGTCTTTACTTTTGAATCATCTTTATTTTCTTCTTTTCAATTGTGCTTAAAATCATCCCTTTAAGAAGAGGATGATCTTTGGAGACTTACATTAAGCTATTATATAGTAAGTCTCACGTATTTGTGTAGAGAGAGAGAGAGAGAAAATATATACAAAAAACTTACACTGTAGATAGACATTTATTTTATTATTAGTTCATAGAGGTATATATGATACATACAGTAGATATGTATCTTGCTGAAGAAATGTCACGTAGGTCAGCATATTAAATCTGTTTAGAGTGGATGTGACAGCATGAATCCCTATTCCATTGTGCTTATTGTTACAGACACAATCAGACTATAACTGCTTATAAGGATCTCAGAATACTTAACTAGGAAATGGAATATAAGAACACCTCCTTCGAACTTCCATTCAAATTTGTAACACCTAATGAACCTTATTTGTTTCTCAAAGCTGAGCACTCACCAAGACTCCTTTTTTATTTTTCCTTGTCTCATTAAGGCACAGAAATCTGGCACAGGAGGGGACACCCAGGCTGCTGAAGACCTTCTTCTTATCAATAAACCCCTGACAGACCTAATTAGCCTGCTCATTCAGCTGGTAAGAACTTGCTTGTTTGTAAGTCTTTTGGAGTGTTGCTGAAGTTGAAATTACTTCTCTAGTCTGGTAGCCAAATGCAAGTTTTTGGCAGTACCTTGTTTTAGTGTCCATACAATTTTCTGAATTTTGAGATCCTAAATTCAAAGAAACTGCCTTGTCCCCGTGGAGCATTTTGAAATATGAGTATTTGTTACCATTCTCCTCCTGATTCATAAGCCAGGTGAAACCACTTTTCATTCATCTGACAAAGTGGGTTGCAGCCCATGAAAGCTTATGCCCACAGAAATTTGTTAGTCTTTAAGGTGCTACAGGACTCTTGTTTTTGCTGTATACAGACTGACACGGCTACCCCTCTAGCACTTTCAGCTAATTTCAATTATTTTTAATGAAAACTTCACACTAATATTTTGTTATGGAACATAGATAGCTAGGAGATATATTTGCTATGTCTGTATTAGTGCCTGTGTGAGCGGTATACCTTGTTAGTACCCCCATCCCTGAACCAAGACATGATATATGTAAGAGCAGAGAGAGAAAGACACTGGTCACTGCTTCTAGAAGCTGTGAAACTGATGCTGCCTTACTTCTTTGCAGCTGGACATGCCAGTTATGCATGGTAAGGTTAAATCACTTGTAATCCATGGAAACCATGTGAGGTAATGTCATATGAAGGGTAACATATCATGCACCATGTTCCAGAAATATGGTATGTGAAGTGACATGTAAATTGAAACTACTTACATGATGCATGGCCACAGCCATAGTGACATCATTAGGATGATTCTGAAACCACAGACTCCCAAGACTTGGGCTTCTTAACCTCTCCGTATGCACATGTATAGTTCCTATCTTCTAGTGTCATTCAGGCAGCAAGAAACTAATCAGAAGTAAGAGGTTTGGGTTTGGTTCTGTGACAGAATTTACATCACAGCAGGAAGGAGGCTGAAGAGGCTTTAAAACCATTTTTGTAATCTCCTGATCCTAGACTGCTCCAGAAGTTGAAGAGGCCCTTGGTGTAACTTAAGCAGCTCTAGGGCGCTGTCTAAGTTATGGCAGCCTCCCTGAGGCTGCATTATATGACTCGCCCCCAGCACACCCACTATGTCAGGGCTTGTGAAGGAGTCTTCAGAGGACAGTCTTATGATACTGCCTACCCCAGGGAAATCCTCCTTTGGACAAATAAAGGGCTTTTAGGGCCCCTTTATGCTGCTCTGACCTTTTTTCCCAGCAAAAAGGGGCTGGAGCAGGGGTGAGGATCTCACCCTGGTGCCAAACCCTCCCTTTTCCAGGTAGTTTATCTCTAGGCCCCCCAGTGAAAAAGGCAGCACATGTCCCACTACAATTTAACTAAGATGACCCCTATCCTGGAGTCTCTAGTTTCTCCAGGACAGGATAAATAAGATTCTCTCAGCTAGCTCTCAGTGGATCTAACTTCCATCTATGGTGCCCTCAGGGGATCTATTGGAGGAATAGCTGGGTGGGATTCTTCCCATTGTAACTACCCATGCCTAAATGTCACATCCTAACTTTGGCTTCCAGTGAAATACCTGGTCCTCTCCTTTTCTTTTGCTTTTCAAATCTGATTTCTATTTGGTGTTTGAACCACCAGAATGTGTAAGAAAGAATATAGGTAAAACGTTCCAGTCTCAGCTAAACAAAACCTATACATATCCAGACATGAACAATGACCTTCCAATCTTTTATCTGTGGTCTTCTATTTTGAGGAAGTATGATGATATACATTATGATATATAATTTTCTGTACTAGACATGTCTGTAGGAGACCTTACCTACATGGGAATTACCTGTATCAGCAATTGATAAAAGCCTTTTGAAATCCCCACTCAAGCCCACAACTAAAAGCAGAGAATGTTTGAGGTCAGGTTACATAATTTTCCAACTGTTAAATTTTGTAAAACTATTTAAAAATCTATGTATATGGTAAATTTTGAGACCTAAATATATTCACAATGTCCTTTTAAGTGAAACTGGAGATAGACAAATGTTTACATTTTTGACCTTTAGACTTAAATTTCATTAGATTTCTAAAGAACAGAAAATTAGTAGCCAAGCTTTACTCACTCTATACCACCTGGAAGTCCATTATAACTTTCTAATTAAAGGATAGAATAAGATGTATAGTTAGCATGTACTGTTTAGGTTACCATCCATCTCCACATCTCATCAGAGTAGTCTGTTACAATTGTGTTTTACTTTGTTCCATTTTTCTGAATATTCTGATGTATTGAAGATGGTTTCTCATGTGACTTGGTATTGGCTGTTTTAAATATTTTTAAGTCAAGAAGCCTGACTATTCATGCTTACTATTCTTTGGCTTGTGAGTCTTGAAAAAGATTTTTAAAAAGTGATAAATCTTCCCTTGTAACCTGTGAGAGACATGTAATTGCTTTGGTTTATGTAAGTTATCTCACCTTCATTTTCTTTTGAACTTTGCATCAGTTGTCTGTTACTGATGGTATGTGTATCCAACCCTTTGTTATAAAATTATAAATTAATAATTATTGAAGTCAAAACTGACCCAAAGCAATATTTGTGCCAATATTGACATACATTATCTCTGGCAAAGCAGCATTTAATACATAATCATATCAGTCCAGGAGCGAGCCCAAAGCCTCCCAGGAATATTACCTGTTCCAGGGATAATGATTAATCCTTAGCAGGGCAGTGTAAGTAGGAGATCAGGGGGTACAAGTGACATTGTATACCATATCCTTTAACTGGCGGTTAGAGGGTGTAGGCTGTGAACTCCACTGGTTATGAGGCATGACTTTATTTTAAAAGTTAAAACTTGGCAATGACGTAGTCCTCAGTGAGGTGTGTGACCTGAAAGGAACAACATTGGAAGCCATTTAGCAATTACATAATGCACATATACAATGTTTGATTTTCATTGCGGCAGTAAGTATGCATGATTCCAGAAAGAGATGCAATACGCATTCAGAAGCAATTTAGATTGTCTAAGGCTGGGTCTACAATGATGGCAGCAAATTGGCCGCCATCACATCGATTACTCTGGATCGACTGAGCGGTCTGTAAAGACGTGCTTAGTCGATCCAGGAAGCGACACAGGAAAACCACCTCAGTAAGTGGCGTAGCGCTGCATCAAAGGGAGCACTGTTCCCTTCAACGCAGCACAGTGTGGACACCACGCAGAGGAGATGCTACAAAGTTGACAGAGATACGCAAGTGATTTACGTCACTTGCGTATCTCCCGTCAACTGCCTCCGAATCGCAAAGGTAAGTGTGGACCGGGCCTTAGATGGATCAGGTCATCCTGTAACTTCCCTGCACTCCCATCTAACTGTCTGTCCCTCTTTGTGAAACTGTAAAGAGAAGCATATTGGAATTGTTCTTATTGTAAGAGAATATTGACATACCCAGAGTAAATGTAGGAGCTGGGTGGGACAGGTCACTTTATCCATCCCATTTAAAGTAAGAGCAAAACTTAACTCCTGTCAAGCTCTTAAAAAACAAGAAAAAGAAAAGTACCTATGGTAGCAACACTTAGGACAGAGAACAAAACTTTAAATCCTAGAATCATAGAAATTAGAGATGAGTAGAGATTAGTAAATTATCTGTTTCATTTACCTGCCAGTGCAAGTTTGTTCCTTATACACTTGCATGCTTTTTCCACTCTAGTTTTTAAAAAGCTCAAGTGATGAGGCTTCCATCTCCCATAACCTACAATCTGCTGATAGATCTATCCATTATGACATTTTCCCTGGTAGTCAACCTGCATTCCCCTGTGTCAGGGCAAGGGCATGGGCAGCATGACCTAGGAGTTAGCGTCAGGTGAAGACCAAAAAGCCAGTAACCAGGAGCCAATTGCCAGGAATCAGGCTGGGTTAGAATGCTAGAATGACAGACAAACCAAGGACAGAAATCAAGAGTCAGTTACCAAGAGTCAAGCTGAGTCAAGATTGGAAGGTAGGAACAGGTAAATGCCAGACCAGCAATCCATGGCAGGGTGAAGCCCACTTATACGGACAACTTTCAGTTTCTTCTTCTGGCTTAAATATGCCCTATCAGGAGCCTCAGAACTCTCCCAATCAGAGGATGGAGTAGGGCTTATGCCCCAGTTGGGCTTTGGTCCCAGCTGCAGTGCTGCCAGGTGGAGGTTTGGAGTGTGGTGACTTCCAGGATACCCATAGACCCAAGTCTGAGACTTGCAGGGCCTGACATCCTGTTCTATATTTTCATCCTGTTACACCTACAATACTTGTAATTTCTTGGGCCACCTTGAACAATTCCTCACTGGTGTTTAAATTCTTCAAATAGATGGTTGTGTCTCCCATCCCACTGACTAATTTTTTCAACCAAGTTCTACAAGCTTAGCTCACTTAATAATCCTTCATAAATCAATATAAATTAAACCTGAAAATGTTAAAAATCCATTTTTCTCTTCTGTCATTGTGATGACAGTGATGAACACATTGGAGCAAATATAAGACATCCAGACTGCATGTAAGTAAAACCACTAAGTTCTTAAGAACATGGAAGCAGAGATAATTACAAAATCCATCTTGCAGAAACACTGCAAATATGGAGAATTCAGTATTTAATCACCTGATCAGTATTGTCCTTAATTGATCAATCAAAGCAAAATAGATTGAGCATTTAGTACTAGATTCCTCTTGGTAAGTTTAGTGCTTAAAAACCAATTCCACCTACATTTTTGTTGTCCAACATGTCTGCATTTAAAAATAAGTGCAATTTGTTTATTATATGCAAAATTGGTAGCATTTGCAGAAATTACCAAATGAAAAATTTAAACTATTCTGATATTAGTTGTGCCTCATGAAGTCCAAACATTGACATGATTTGAAAAAGTTGATATAACATTGCTTTTGCAAATGTAATACTGTTTAAAATTTGGAGTGCTTTTCAGAAATTTTCCAAAACAGGGAGGAGGCATTAAATAATGTGACTGGCACTTATGCAGTACAGATCATCTTAAATCTCCTTGATTTTGGCAATACTAGTGACATTATTTTTACATGACTTAACTGTTACCACCATTCTAAATTAAGTAAGATGACATAAGCACATCTCCAGAAATAAAAAGAATGAGTCTCTAATTTAGAATTCTGTTAGAAATAAGTAACTTAATTTTCTCTCCTTTAGTTAGATGGGCTCTCATGTAATCCTTATTCCTGTGCTAGTCTGCCATAGCACCGAGTGATGGTTTGTGATGTCTGTCAAGTGAGAGAGCTCCAATTGCAAGTGATAACATACTCCAAATCTATCTCCTCAATAAGCATTTCACACATTCAAAGACATAGAAAATTGTTATACCTTTCGGCTATCCCTGTAGAAGGAGAGAGGGAGTGTATTTGTTTTTCTTTTCAATTGGGTGATATTCATATTCTACAGAGATGAGGGTCATATAAATACGTAGTTAGCCATCCAATGGATTTGACAGAATAGGCTTTTCTTTAACATTTGGCTTGAATAGATTCTCTCCCAACTGCCCATAATACTGTATTTACCTCTGTGTAGATGCTTGCTTTTCTTTTTGGAGAAAGGCTTCTTTAGGGCTCTGGCACCATACGACAACGGGTGATATTAGTGATTTCTCAAATAACTGAGTATTTCTTTTTTGGTGGTGGAATGCCAGATCAATTGCTCTCATGTTGACATATATAAAAATAAATTTCAAGCAAGAGCTTTTTTCTCATTTCTGAAGATTGTGCTATGGCTTCAGTTTCAAAGCTTGGGAAAGCAGCTGCTTTTGAGGCATCAAAAATACCAGCAGAAGAGTAGCAACATATATAGACTACCACCCATTTCTTATGAAACTCAAACAGTTCTCAGACACTGTATATTGGTAGACATTAGCTATTTGTGGCAAGACATACAGTTTTCTTCTCTGTACAATACATAGCAATGAGAAAGGGAATTGCCATGATCCTGCTTGAAATTGTACCACTTTTTATTAATTTGTACAAACTCCTGTGTCAGTATGCACTTACTTTGAAGTCCAAAGGGCTGAATACTGAGCAGTTGCCCTGGATGCAGTTGCACAAATAAACCACAGGGGAAATAAGAATATGTTGTCGTAAGTACAAAATTTCAGAATGGGGCCTTTGATTTCTTGATAGACTATTAAAGTGAGCTAAAAGCAGTCCTTCCTAAAATGTGTTTTTTCCTGGCTTGAAAGTCTATAATTTGCTTTTAAAGTCAAAAGATAGTGTTATGTAGTGTGTTTTTTTAAAAAACCTATTTAAAAGTGTGCATATGTACTAATAAGTATAATGATGTTTTGCTTTTATATTTTGTTTAATGTTTGCAAGATCAGCTTGCCTTTAGCTCCCAGTGGCCCTTCCTGTACAGCATGTTCTGTAATGATATTACTGATCTAATGAACATCTCTCTCTTATTGTAATAAACTCTGTTTGTGTATAACCTCATTAAAGTGCTGAAATAGTGTCCCCTCTGGGTATTCCAGGCAGTTTCATTGTAGCTCTAAAATTAGATGCCCTGACAACTGCATTGGTGTGAAAACTGTCACTTTAGCTCAAATGATCTCACATGTTTCTTGCAGTGGTTTGCAATTCATGAACACTGTAACTGGGGCTCAAAATGAAGACATATTTTGGTAATAAACTGCAAAGTGTAAACCATAATAACAAAAAACCTTCAGTTTAATTTTAATCTGGTATGAAACTAATAACGCTTGTTCCAGATAGAACTAAATGCAGTTGGGATTTTATATTATGAACCTGGTTTCGATAGATTCTAGCATAACCATAAAAACCTCATTAAACTGAAACTTGACACATACTCTGTGCATCAAGATTGTTACAAGGAATTACTTTATTTAACAAATTTTACCTCAAAATAGGAAATCATTGTGGGTTTTTAATATTTTTGCACTCTAAAACTAGCTACTTTAATATGCACTTTTTTGTAAGCAGAATGACAAGGTGGGTGAGGTAATATCTTTTATTGGACTAACTTCTGTTGGTGAGAGGGACAAGCTTTTGAGCCACACAAAGCTCTTCAGCTGTGAAAAGGCACTCCTACAGGGAAAGCAAAATGCAAGGTAGAACAAAATTGTTTAGCATAAGTCATTAGCACATTCCATAAGGGACCATTCAAAGTACAGTGGTCTTTTAACACATCTGCAGTCATAGGACAAATAGAGGGGGTCAGTGGGTTACAGATTTTTGTGGTAAGACATAAATCCAGTGTCTCTCTTCAGTCCATGATTTTTATGTCTAGCAGAGTAATGAATGTAAGTCCCCAGGCTTATCTTTTGAAAGTGTTGTGAAGGTTTCCTATAAAGATGTGGAGTGATAGGTCAGAAATAGAGTGATTGTGTTGTAAAAAGTGTTCACCCACAAGTGATGTAGTGTTTTTGTCTTTTAACATTTTCCTGTGTGAGTTCATCTGAGAATGTAGCTAGTTTGATTTTGAGTCCTGTTCTAGAAATCCAAATGGTCAGCAGTCCAGAGCAGTCACAGCCATATGCAGGTTGAGGGTTCGGAGGAGTGAATACTCATATATGGTCAAAAGGCCCAAGACATAAAACTCTGGAAGACTGAAAAAACATAATGAAAAATCAACTAGAGATGTCTTTTGGATAAGAAAAGGAGAAGAGAATTGGCATGATGTCGATGAAATTTTAGTGAGTAGTTCCTTTCCCTTCCTAAAGGCCCACAAACACATTGCACACAGAATTTATCCAATTAGAAAAATAAATCAGAACACTCTTCTAGCTTATTCCGAAAGGAGATGAGCTGCTTACCAGTATACTGTTGTCTAGCAACATGGTATTAACTTTCCTATTCCTATTCTAAATCAGAGGCTGCTTACCCAGAAATGAGCTTTCCATTTTTTGGATTTTCCAGCTTTGTGTGTGTGTTTATTTTGTTGGCCTTTCAGCACTTTGTTGTCATCAGCATTTTTCTTCTAATTTTTCTCTTGTGAACTATCACTAGTGGTAGCACTAATGTAGACTGACAGCCTGTGTTAAATAGCAGAGTGATATTACCATGGGCCTCTGCACTAATGCCCCATCAGTTTATCCCCACTGGTGGTAGTGCAATATTGAGAATTATGAAGAAAAATGCTGATGTAGACAATGATGTCATGTTTTTCAGCTTTTCCCAATATCGCCGTTTGTGTTGGACTGTAGGCACTGGTTTCAACCTACTATATGGATTCCTTAAGAATGATGTCTAATAGGTTAAATTGTTTTAATTACATTCTAGCTTCATTGAAGGAGGTGTACTTTAGGAGACTTGCACCTCCAGTAGTTCTTCACGCCTGGTTGATGCAGCATCATCTGGGCAGAGCCTCACATCCTTTCTTCCCCTTTTGGGATGAATTATGTCCCCAGAGGAGGCCAGAGGGAGCAATTCCTGTGCTGCCCTGAATGCAGCTACTAAAAAAAAAAGAAAAGAAAAAAGTGAGCTCTTGCTGGTGATAAACTGGGAGACTCTCCTCTGCAAGGGTTAGGGAAAATCTGGTCGAATATATATTAAATTACTTCAGGCATGAAAATAAACAATATTTAAAAACTGACACTAATGCAGGTATAGTGACTTTTTTAGTAACATGTTTTAATATGTGTATCTGTGTTGACTGGTAACACCACCATAACTTGGACGGATATGATAGGATACATTAAAAGGCATCGTATAAATATTTTTAAAAAGATTCTTACTGTTTAATATCTTTTTCATGTAGCTAAGATGTTTTTCCAATAAAGGAAAAAAAGTTGGTCAAAACCTCCAAAGAAGTCAGTATAGAATTCATAATTTGGCATATGTATATAAAATGTAATTTCTTATGTATTTTCTTTCCCTGGTTGCCTTGCTATGTAAAACATTCATTTGTCATTTACTTTGTAAGATGCATATATAAGTGAGACAAGGAACAAGTTATTAAATGTCAATTACATAAGGCTTTTAACTAGAATAAAGTAAACCTAGGTAATAAAATGAAAACGGTAAAGAATAACCATGAGAGGTCCGATCACTGGAAGCTGTACATTCACACAGGGATATTTAAGGAATGTAATATGTCAAACTTTACACACTAAAATTATGTTAAAATAACAGGTGTGGTTTGTCTTAAACTGACAAAAGTCAGAAAATTCAGACTTAAGACTAAATTATCATCACTGTCTCAAATGATTAACACTAGGTAGGTGTAGGTATCCATTGTTCTCCATTGTTCTGAGTTCCCTTAAACCATGTCAGTTACATTCCTCAGTCAAAGTTATCCATGGTGTAATATGAAGTCTACAGGAGGGGGAGAGTGGGAAATGGGCCTGCAGACCCCTCCCCCCCATGGAGCACTGCCACCAACTGGGGGAGTGGGGTACAATGGGGCGCAGGCCTGCATACCCCCCCACCCCGCGGGACACTGCAGCTGAGGGGGGAGTGGGGGAGAGTGGAAAACAGGCCTGCAGACACTCCCCACGGGATGCTGCTGCAGGCAGCAGGAGGGGAGGGGGGCACTAATGTATGGCCCCTGGGCACTGTAAACCCACGGTATGCCACTGCCCTGATCAGAGGTTCAGGAGAGTGTAGAGAACAGGGCAACAATGGAGTGATCTACTCCTGGCTTCTGGAAATCAGAGGTTTAGGGTTGCCCTTACCATCTTGACTAACAGCCATTGATGGACCTCTCCTCCATGGACTCATCCAGATAGACACTTAATAGTAGTTTAGAGATAAGCTAAATAATGGTTATTGGAATGGAATAATTGAATAGGAGGAAGGAGGTGGCATGACTTCTGTATACTGCATTGGTGAAACCATTACTGAATCCCATTATGGTATCCACACGTCAGAAAGGGTTTTGAAAAATTGGAAGAAATTCAGAAAAGCGCTACAAGAACGAAAACCTGCCTTTATAGAGACATTTAAGAGGCTTAATCTATTGAATTTATCCAAGACATAGTTAACTGACTTGATTTGGTCCATAAGTACCTACATGGGGAAAAGATACCTGGCTGTAGATGGCTCTTTAATCTAGCACACAAAGGCATAACAATAACCAATAGCTGGAAATTGAAGCTAGACAAATTCAGGCTGGAAATAAGGGTAAATAACCATTGGAACAACTTACCAAGAGATGTGGTGAATTCTCCATCACTTGTATACCAGGATTGGTTGTCTTTCTAGAAGATGTGCTCAGTTTCAGCCAGAAGTTATAGACATGATGCAGAAATTCTGGGTGAAATTTCTTGATCTGTATTATGCAAGAGGTCAGACTATAGGATTGTAATGTCCCCTTCTGATCTTAAAATCTATTAATGCTATTTGAAGCAAAATTGCTCAGGCCTAAAGGTCAGCAATGAAATAGATTAAACAGAAACAATATATATAGAGTCTTATTATGATGCCATTGTTGGTAGGTGAAATAAGCCAGCAAAGTATACTATATATACTTATATATTGCTGAGCAAGAATAGTTGTATTTTTAGGTACGTCTTTCAATCACTTTAAAAGTTTACTGATGTTTAAATTAGTTTCAGTTAGCATGACTAGAAAATATTGCTTCCTACCACAATGCAAATTTTAGTATTCTTCTCAGATTCAAATGATACACAATTTTGTGAAATTTGAGTTTGCCTGGCATTTGTTTTTTTTTAGCTCCCAAGTGACGATACTGAAATATATGAGATGGCATCACAATGCTTGTCATTGTTGGTTCAGCTGTACGGAGGAGACAACCTGGACAGTATGTCTCCAGAAAACATGGACAGCTTTGCTGAAGTATTGAAGTCCAAGAAGGATCTAAAACAGCAGAAGCTTTTGTTGAGAATCATCAAAAGATTGGTGAGTTAAACAGATATAGCTTCTTTCCATACAGAATTAGACTTTAACTGTCTGTCTAGGCTCTTCTAGTCCCTGGATAAATACATATGTTTTTCCCCTTTAAGTAAACATGTCTTTTTATAAAGAATATAAACAGTTTCTAAAGAAGCAAAAATTACATAACATTAGTATATGTTTTTTTTTTAAATCCATTTTAATTTCTCTGGAAGAAAATGTCAGCTCCTGGGCCATTGCCTTTCTATTTTCTTCATTTAGAACCTCTGTAAAAGGATTGTTTTTCCCTCAGTTAACCTCTTAACTATGCTTTAATTGTTTATATAGGCATTTCGTACCTTGAGTTTAAGAATTATAATAGAAACTTATTTTGAATTCCTTCCAAAAAACTAACCTTGTAATAAAAAATTACTACTTAAACTATAGTGCTTGATTTCGTATCAGACACCAATAATTCTGTTTTGTAGTTGAAATAAACTTGTATATATACTATTGATTGTTCATTCTCATCAAGTGGTAGAAGCTACTCATGGTGGAATGGTTGTTATCACATAGATTATCAGTCAACAGAAATCACACAAGCACTTCAGTTGAAGTAAGTGAAAAGTTACTGACATGTAATGACCTCAATTCCTGTCATGCTTCATCAGTACAGATGGCAATATTGTTTCTCAGAAGTAGATTAATGATATGCCTGGCAAATCACCTGATCTGTAACTTTCTTGTAAGTTCCACCAGGCTCGAAGTCATCTTGAAGTCTCTTGGAAAGATGCTTTTTAGATTTACTGCTTGTCTTGGATGATTACCTTTCCATCTGCTGTACTTGCTATTTATTATAGCAGACAATTTTCTGTAATTATTTGAGTGAGATTTTAGGATTTTCTCTCAAAGCAGTTTAAGCAGACAGTATAGCAAATCTCATTTTATTTCTGTGAACCTTAAAAATTCCTGTTTACAAGCGATTATCATCATGTCAAAATTACAGTAATCATAAAACACACTGAAATATTATCAGATCTATTTAAGGTGAATTCAGCCGACTTTCGATTATTCATGGTGAATTGTATAGCCTAGAGAAAGGTTTCTCAAACCTTTTCATAGTTGATCAAAATATTAATAGAGTAGTATGTGCACCAGCTCCCCAACCTCTTCAGAATTGCTTGCACCACCACCACTTTTACATCCATGATAACATAGCATCCTTGTGCTATCCATAAGCTGTACTTACATAGGCAAGGAATATTAGGGAAGTATTAATGTATTCCTGTAATCGCTACTTTTAATATAGTGTATCTACTGGAAATGAGGACAAGCCAGTGCCATGTGATTAGCTCTCCAGCAAGTGCTCCATATACCATCAGTGATCCCTGTTCTATAATTTTAGAATATTTGATTCAGAATATGTGAGTGAAATCATTACCTTATTGGGCAGTCATTTTTTGAGAGAAAAACTCATTTTGTATGACTTTCATTTAATAATATGAACTCACTAAATGCTTTTTCTTCTACACATAGTGCACATACTATGGAGAGAGTTAGATTTGTAGGGGGATAATTTTAAACCATTTACAAAAGCTTTGAACAATGGTGGGACTGTGATAGGTATTTTCCTCTTTAGGACTGCCCTTCTCCATTGAGCTGCTGGACTGAACTTTTGCTATCTTAATTTATTTGGGTATTTTTCCCAAGAAAATACTTGCAGGACAGACTTATTAGTTGAATATCCAGGACAGACTTATTAGTTGAATCTGACAGAATGTACATACTCTTTAGAAACCCTTTGCTTATGGTTTTATTTTAATGTAAATAGAAAGTATTAGAAATGAAAAACAGAAAAAATATTCTCCACTCAAGATCTTAAAACTGTTTATATTTTTGGCCCTTTGAGGCACAGGTTGGCCAACCTTATTCTGAGATGATTTATTAGTGTTTCCAGATCAGGAATAGACTGAAACTGAATAAGAAATGTTAGCTTGTCAGAAGGAAATGCAGTATGATTTTTCACTAGTGACACTTATACCACTGTCATTCTAGTTGCTTCATCTTGGGATCGGCAATTATTGGTATTTGGATCTCCTAGATCTTTCATAGGAGCCTTTGTATGTATGCCAGTGCCATTAGAACTTTCTGACTTGGGAAAGTGGTCTTGTTCTGCATACCAGTTCCAAACTCATTTCACATAGCTGCTTTATACAATGCTGATAGTCTTTTGACTTAGCCTGCTCTGTGAAGGTACACAATATCTTGCTACGGTCCAGGAAATCATCTACATTGAAATATCCCTCATAGAATCATAGAGAAATAGGGGTGAAAGGGACCACAGGAGGTCATGTAGTCCAACCCGCTGCTGAAAGCAGACCAACCCCAACTAAATCATCCTAGCCAGGGCTTTGTCAAGCCGGGCCTTAAAAACCTCTAGAGGACGGAGATTCCACCACCTCCGTAGGTAAGCCATTCCAGTGCTTCACCACCAGTGAAAACGTTTTTCCTAATATCCAGCCTAGACTTCCTCCACTGCAACTTGAGATCATTGCTCCTTGTTCTGTTGTCTGCCACCACTGAGAACAGCCCAGCTCTATTCTCCTTGGAACACCTCTTCAGATAGTTAAAGTCTGCTATAAAATACCCCCTCACTCTTCTGCAAACTAAATAAGTCCAGTTCCCTGAGCCTCTCCTCATAAGTCATGTGCCCCAGCCTTCCAATAATTTTCGTTGTTCTCTGCTGGACTGGCTTCAATTTGTCCACATCCTTTCTGTAGCGGGGGGGGAAGACAAATCTGGACACAGTACTTTAGATGTGGCCTTACCAGTGTTTAGTAGAGGGGAATAGTCACTTCCCTCAATGTGCTGGCAATGCTCCTACTAATGTAGCCCAATATGCTGTTAGTCTTCTTGGCAACAAGGGCATAGTTTTGACTCATATCCAGCTTCTTGTGCACTGTAACCCCCAGGTCTTTTTCTGCAGAAGTGCTGCTTAGCCAGTTGGTCCCCGGTCTATAGCAATGCATGGAATTCTTCTGTCCTAAGTGCAGAACTCTGCACTTGTACGTGTTGAACCTCATCAGATTTCTTTTTGTCCCAATCCTCCAATTTGTCTAGGTCCCTCTGTATCCTATACTTAGACTCCAGCGTATTTACCACTCCCCCCAGCTTAGTGTCAGAAGTAAAAAAGGGAGCAAATAATTTTTATTTTGCACTGTTTACTCAAAATTTCTTGGCCTCTCCTTATCTTTAGTCAGGATGCACCTCTTTGCTGTCTTCCAGTGGACACTGTTGCAGTTTTCAGTCATGCAACCATCACAGGATTCCTTAAAGAACTGATCAGTATCTTTCCACTGGTTAGAGAATCTTTGTCAATGTGGGATCTCAGCTTGGTGGTGAGAAAGGTAATGTTTGCACCCTTTAACCTAGGGGAAGAATGCTCTTATTTCTGCTTTTCAATAAAAACATCTCTTCTAGTGAGAAGAGAGAATAAACTGTAGGCTTTAATGGCTGAGCCTCCCTTCACTATATTCCACAGACATTTGTTTTATATCCTAATCCTAAATTTCTGCCAAAAGCGGTGTCTGAGTTCTGCCTAAAGGAGACCTTTAATCTCTTTATGATGTTCTTCACAAAACTGCTTTCTCATCCCCCAGAAACTACATTCAATACCATAGATGACAAAAGGTACTTCCAGTTCTTGTTTGTGTAGGACATTTAGCAACTCACTTAGACTTATGATAGCTTTTGGGGCTAGATCTCTGAGTGGATTAGGTTTATATTAAGATGTTAATTTTAGTTAGGGTGACCCCCTGAGGGATCTAAGGATTTATTCTGCTAGAGCTAAGACAGCATCAGTGGTATGCTTTTGCACACTTCCTTCATAGAAATGTGCAGAGTTGCTACCTGGAGCTCTGTACACACATTTACTCAGCACCGTTCCTTTGACTTAGCCTTTATTTATTAGTAGTAGTAGTATTAATTATTATTGTTATTATTATTATAGTAATAGCTCCTATAGGCCCTCATCAGTCCTCATTATGCTAGCTGCTGTGTTCACAAACAGCAAAAAGGCAGGTGCTGCACCAGAAAGCTTACAGTTTAAGTAAAAATGATGTTTGCTTTACCAGGTCAGTTCTGCAATCCTTGTTTACGTGGATTTCCTCCTTTTGCCTCAGTGGGGGTTAAATTTATCACTAGACTCCTACAAGAGTCACCGTGCAGAGGACACCTTTATGAAGAGTAAACATAACAGTCCCTCTGATTAGATGGTGCTACCTTTGTAGCCTCAGCTCCAAATATTCAGAGCCACAAGGAGGTGCTGGTGCAATTCCCAACAGGCACTGCTTTTCTAGAAGTTTTGTAAAACTTAATGGACCTGTTGGCATATCCCATATCCCACTAGTATGATTGTGCACTGACAACAGTCTCAAAGAACCTCAGTTACTAGAGGGAAGGAATTATTCTTGGGGATATTTTTTCCTTTGCATTGACCTTTAAAATGTGTACATTAAATTACTATGATGGCCCGTTTTCTTCCATTGATTTGCGTAGAAATTTCAGCACAAGAGATACTTGTTAAGTTATAGACACTCTGGATATAGGTTGCTGACATGTATATTTGTACTTAACTTTGGTTGTAATCAGCGCATAGTTGCTATGCCATCATTAAAGTGGTGAATATATGTTTCTGATACCAAGCAAACAATCTTCTTCTTCTATTGTTATGTACTTTATTGTCAGTAATACAGAACGCCTTTATCCTTTATTTTACTGACTGCAGTCTCTAACAGCATGTTCTTCAGCTTGAAAAAATATTTTAATTTTTATATAAATTACTAATGCTTTCTTCAACAATCAAAAGCCAGTCAATGCTGAGGAGTGTTATGCATATCAGAAACATGACTTTTTACCCAAAATATTGTGTAGCAAACTCAATAAAACTATTAATGCCATTTATTTTTTTTTATCCTTTCACCACTGTGACAAGAAGTGGTCTGTTTATAAACTCCACACAGGCCTTTTGTGTAATAGTTATGGACAGGTTGTAACGAAACTTGCAAGAGTCTCTAGAAATCACAGACACAGAGGCCTTTAACCGTGTTGTGTTGCTTAGCAACCTTAAGCCATTACATTTCCAGGCTCTATAATAACATGATTTACTGCTCTTCCGTCAGTCCCTGATGAAAATGTAATGGAAATAATCACTTTCTAAAGGTTGTACTGCAGGAGTATTTGGGTGGTTAAAGATTTGTTTTCCATTTCATTGCTGGGTTTTAATCTAGTCTACAAAGTAAGTTTAAGTATTGTTTCCTGAATGCTGAATATGTCGTGGTTGGAATACATTTTAAGATGATATTTTTAAAAGCAGACATAATATATTTATTTTAAAAAGCAGAAATAATATTCTTAACTAATGCTAACAAACAATACTGAATCTGTTACAAACCTGCTGTCCTTTTTCTCCACTCAAGAGGCAATATATTGGGTCAAATTCATCAGTGAAGAAAACAGTGGTTTAATTTGATAAGAAAATTCATATAAGAAGCAATGCAATGTAATTTATACTAATTTGGCTTTCAGTGGGCCCAATTTTCTGTTGCACTCCAGTCCTTCTCCATTGCTCTGATGTTCTGTGTGCCAACAGCTGAGAAAATACTAGAATATTTGTTTGAATTTTTAACAAATTCACTTCTGCTGTATTTATGACCTCTCCATCTTCAGTTAACATGAGCACGTGTGTTCTACTAGCACAAATTCTCATGGAAAGTGAATTTTAAGGTCCCTTAATCAAATGTTGATGAGAAGTTCATTTTAAATCCACTGTGAGTAGTATCAACAGCACCCATAATCAAGGAACAAATAAAACTGATTTTTTAGCGGTCACAACTAAGCAACACATCATACCTATCAAGAACAGCCTGCAGATAAAAAATGGGCAAAAATGAATAATTTTGGATAATAAATTAATTCAAGAAAGTCCCAAACTGTTTCTCAGAATTCTGCAAAGGAAGCAAAATTCTTTAAATATGAATTGTTTTGTATAAATTATTCGCTCAGCTCTAGGTGTAACACACCTTTTCTGAAAATACTTTTCTAAAGACCTGTCTATGGACCTCATTCTTATATCATGTGATATTCACTACCTCAGGTTGTGAAATGAAGATTCTAACCAATTGTCATTCAAGAAGATCCTATGGCACTATTTGTAAGGTTAAATATGATTAATAGCAGCTTGACTAATTACGTTCTGCCTTCCTAAATTTAGCCTGCAATTTCAATTGGATTTGATGTTTTTCCCTTCTTGTCCTAAACTGTTGTGTACTGCTGCTGTTTGCTGGTAAATACTATTTCACCACAGAGGTGGCTGCATCTTTGTAGTTGATCTATGTGTATAGCTTATAACGGGTTAGAGCCAAATTTAGGCTGAATTACATTCCATGCAACCCCTCTGATGACATTTAGGATGTTAGAATATAAAAATATAACATGACTGCTATTCTTAGCTCTATGTTCTTGTCATTTGCCTCCCACAGCTTTAGTGAGGAATTTCACATCTGTTTTGATACTTTTTACTCATTTATTTAACACATCTATATGTTCTTTCCATATATTATTAACCTTTCTCTTTAGTTACCTATCTACAGAGAAGAGTCCTGAATACTGCATAGCTATCGTTGCTACCCTTCATGTGAAACAAAGCCTATTGTTTGCTTTCATCACTTGGTCTTTAAACAAATCTGAAAAATCATGTCTGTGCCAGAGAAGAACATAAAGCCTTGTCCACTGTTTTTCGTGAGGTAACCGTGTGAGTGTGAGAGAGCAAAGAAATTGAATTGAGACCACTATTGGGCTATTCCAAGCAGAAGGAAAGTGGAGACGCTTTGAAGTGTTATAATATATTCTTTTCTGCTAGCTGGAAGCTTCTGGCACCACCTACCTCATTTTAAAACGCCAATGTTGCATTCTCACACTGGATGTTTTTCCAGTATTTATCTTTATACATCTTGGGGTTAAACAGAAAAAATACTTAGGGTCATTAATACCTCAGTCATTAGTCCTCAGAATCATTATCATTATCTTTTCCTACCTTGTTACTTTTGATACTGTCCAGAAGTTTTGTGGCTGATCCTAGAAATCTTCCCATTTTCCTTGTCCTGAAGTCTTTTCAGATACAGGAATGCTATATGTATTTCTTCTCTTACAAAAGCCTAATTAATTACAAAGAGCTCCTTTCTCTTTTCTTTTGTAGGCTGGCTCAAGTCCTGAAATAACAAAAACATATTCAGCCATTTTAATATCCCTTTTTCTTGGCAGCTTCCCGAATCTGCTTTCTAAAGTATGCATCTTGTCAGGCCTTTTTCCCTGACTACAGAAGCTCTAATTCCTTTTGCCTAGTATTTTTAAGTCAGTCTCATGTATTTTTGTATGACTGCAGTATTGCCAACTCCAACCATCCAGAATTCACAATATCTTTTTCTTTGCCATCTGATTTTTGAGCTATTAAGATACACTTGGGTCACGTTTTCAAGCTTGTCTTTGCAACCATGAGGACTAAAAACTTACTTTTTCTTTGGGATGAAAACTGAGATTTTCAGGTAATTGCTTGGTCCAGGAGCTGGGGCTTTATGAAAAATATAAAATATTGCAAGACTTGTGATAAAATCGCATGAACTAGTAACCATGGATATTTAGGATCATCTTCTTTTGCCATAGTTGAGGTGGATTTTTGTGCATGACTAAATCAGATAGTTTGGTTGATTTCACATTTTCAGGATTTCTTAAATTCAGATAAGGTTTGGTCCAAGTAAAATTTTCCATGGTTTCCAACTCTTGGTCTGGCTTGAGGTCCTTCTTTGCCAAATCTGTTTTTATGACTGGGACCTCCATGATAATTTTAATCTGCATTTGCTGTTCCACGTGATCCAAACATGTCACCACAATGACCAATTTGCTGTCTAATTTATATATTTTAACTGTTAAAATATCAAGTGCTTCCTTCATAAAGAACAGAACATGCTGCCCTTCGTCTGGTATTTCTGCCACATAGATACACACCCTCCTTGCCAGCAAGTTATACATGGAAGACTCCTGCTCTCAACAGTCTTGCAGAGGAGGTCACTTTTATCCTGTAGCCCAACAGTCTGAGTTTTAAAGGAGGTCAGTTTCCATGGTTATTCTTCATTTTTCCCTAGTATTTCTTTAACAGTCACATCTTTCCTCCTGTTGTCTATCTCAGATGGTCTCTCCTTTTACTATTTTCACGTGCATGTCCCAGAAAAAATGAGAAAATAATCCAAGTAAAATAAACAACTCTCCATACAAATTTCATGCACCATTCATGGCTGTTAATTTATCAGGGTAGTGCGTCCAATGAAGGATCTACACGATATCTCTTCCAGTGTTCCAAAGCGTAGTATATATTCCCACTAGAGAGTGATCCAAAGCTGTAACAGCAAGAGTTCAGGAAGGATACCTGCACCTCAGTGAAGCCAGTATGACAGTCAGAGCAGGACACTGAGGGGCGCTTTCAAAAATATTTTTAATGAATGAGCACTTACACAATTAGGGAGCAGTAAAGGAGGGTTACTATGTCCCATATAGTTTTGTCTGAGAGCCACCACTGCATAGCTGTAATCTCTGGGTTACTGATTCTGGTGTGAGTAAAAGTATAATCACATATGCATATTGATCTCAGTGACTGAGACAGCACATTAAAAACACGTATACGAGAATCATATGGGCAAAATTGAATAGTGTAGCAAAGGATTTACTTTTCTTCAAAGTACAGATATTTCTTAAACATGGTAAAAAGTCATTTTAATATATATATGATAAATAATAACTTTCCATGCATAAATAGGATCTTTGTTGACAAACAAATGTTTAGAACTTTCATTTGTCGCTGTATATCCTTAAATGGTAACATTTATGTATTTGCAATATGAATAAGGATATATCCATGAAATGGCATGAAAAATTTATTTCCATAGATCATAACTGTAAACTGGCCAAAAGTAGTCTGTGTCACATTTATCAGTAAGGTATGTGTGGCCTTGGCAGTACTGATATAGTGATATTTCTTTTACTTCTGTGAGAAAAATATTATTACTTAAAGACAAATTACGACTGTCACTGAAATATTTAAGGAATACCCTGAAGTCTGCATGATAGGCCTGTAATTTCATTGAGGGATTCTGGCAGTACCATAGAGAGATACTCATGTAGTTTGTGTCATCAGAATCCCAAGATGGAATTGTATCTTTTTTTTTTTTTTAATTTCGGGGGTGATGGTATTTAATAATGAATTATTGTTATATCTTCTAGTCTCTATCATGTCCTCCCTCCTTGCTCATTCTATTTATATTTCCTCCCTTCCCATCCCATGTCTTTTGTTCTACATTTCTTCCTCTGCCACCCAACTTTCTGATTCTTCTCTCAACCACTGCCCCAGCTGCTCCTGACATCTTCCAATCTTAAATATTTTTAAAATTAAACTGAAAGCTTTGTGGAAATTGTTGTTGAAACCTAGAGTTGCAGCATATTTAATATTAAAATACCTTGTTACATTTTGACCACTGCAAGTTTCAACACGATACTCTTCTTCCCCCCAGTTTGAAACTTTAATTTGGCATACCTATTTACAATCTCAAGAGTACATAATTAAATTTTCATAGTACTATGTGCCTGTATGCATACATGTGTGTAGGGTTATATACTTTTATCAATTTTTAATTATGTCATTAAATATAAGGAGTGCCTTTTAGAGCTTTCCTTATTTTAGCATTTCCATATATATAACGGCTAAGATTTTTTAAAGTGACTAGTGAGTTGGTGTAGCTCTATTTTGGAGTGTTCATTCTGAGAAAACTTAAAGTAGCCAAATTTTCAGAATACTCACTGAAAAAGAAAGCATTTTTTTAAATGTCTCCAATTCAGCACCCAAAAGCTCTAGTCACTTTTGAAAATACTGGACAAATATATCTATATTTCTATTACAAGAGGTTGGAAAGCAGTAATAGGTGAACCAACTGGAGATTGGAGGTTTTGCAAATTTCCAAATAAGATTATGGATTTGCAAAACTTATTCAAATTCACAAGTCCCTCCAGAAAGCTAGAATGGCACATGTGTGTTTTTCATATTTGTTCTATATTCTGCCTGTCTTTTTTTCATTAGAGTATTTCTTTCTGCCCTCACCCTTTTCCCCACAATCACTTCTAAATGGAACATGAACACAATGATGATCTAGTTAGACTTTTGACCTATAGTGTTCCAGTGGCTTTGAAATGAGGCAAAATAAGTTTGCCCATTTCCACTGGAAGGTAATAGCAACCAAAGATCAATTATAAAAAAGTAGTTTTAATTAATTTTTGCCTAGTGTTCATTTTAGTACATTTAAAGAATTTTAAAATTAATAAAACTCTTAGATGCATTTGGATAAGAAAGTAGAATCAAAATGTAATCACTATGAGAGATGGGAAGCTTAGGAGTAGGGCAAGGTGGTAAGGATTGTAAATTATGCAGTGACGAGGTCAGGAAAGAATGAGAGAGGGAGAGATGGGGAAGGCTGGAAACTATGGTTGAAAGGTCTATGAGGGGAAAAGAATCCAAGGGATTTGGAGCAGGGACTTGTACTATGGTAAGTTTTCTGGAGCAGGGACTGTGTCTAAACTTGTGTTAGTGCAGTCCCTAGCACTGTGGGCTCAGATCCATAGGGAAGCCTTTGGGCACCAATGCAGTACAGATATTAAGAGGAGGAATAATCTGATGTGGAAGAGTGGAACATGAAAAAGAAGAGTCTGTGGATGAAGACATAGATGCAGGAACTATGGGTGCTGCTGCACCCATTAGCTTGAAGTGGTTTCCATCATATAGAGGATTTACAGTTTGGTTCAATGGCTCTCAGTACCCCCAGTATTCAAATTGTTCCAGTACCCCTGCATGGGGACCTGACATTTTAATGTCTAAAGGCCTTCTTTCTTTATCCATTCACTCTTTTAGGTCTAGAGCCTTATCATATGCCACGGCTAGAATCACTCTCACAGACCACTGTGAATGATTTCAGGAAAGATAAGCTTTTTTCAACATCAGCCATTGGACAGTTTTTTCAGAATGGAAAAAAAATGCTTATTGTAAATATCTGTGTGTTTCCAGGAGCAAAAGAGGCTAACTTTGAGACTGAGGGATAGTGACCAAAATCGGCACATTTTGCCTTTCAGTGCCACTGATACAACATTCTTGAAAAGAAATCTTGGAGAAGAGAGTACATATTCTTATGAAACTTATACATTAATGGAACTAATGCTAGGATTTTTAAAATGTCATGTAAGGGAATGATATCATCTTTCATATAAAACCAAATGAGGAAAATCATAAGCTTTTCTGCCACTCAGATGGCTTGCAAAGCTCATTATTTTCATTTTATTTTCCTGTCATTAATCTTTTCACTAAAGGCATGTGGTTGAAAATAGAATGATAATTAGCATTAGCTTGTTTTATGAGAAGCTACTAGTGACAGAGGCTTATTTATTGTTGTGTACGATTAAAATGTGATGTGAACTCATGAGAATTCAAATTAAAACAAGACTACAGCTTGTCAGCGGTTTTCTTTGTTCAACTGGCTCTTTATTAGGCCAAAGCTGCTCACCCACTTTTATTTGACTTAACTATAATAACAGAAGCAACATCTTTATTATTAGAGACATCCAAACCAGTTTGATTACAAAATGCACAAAGAAAAAATATATCCAATAAAATATTTGTAAAACAACTAGATTTGGTTCTCAGATTATACTGAAGTACTATTGATCTTCCTATCCGATCTCTGTTATATCATATTTGGAGTTCCTTGCAGTAGAAAGTTGCTTATGTACAGCATCCAGGCTGGTTTATGTACATCTTAAAGGAGGTTTATTTGCATAATAGCACTAAATAGATCTAAAAGCACAGACTTAGGACAAGTCTTCACCACAAAATTAAGTTGACCTAAGTTACGTTGATATACAGTCACCACAGTAATTAAATCACTTTTGCATGTTCACACTACACTTCTTGTGTCAGCGGTGCACATCCTTGCTACTAGCATCATTGTCACCATCTAACGCAGGGTGTTTTGGGAAGGGTTTGCAATGCCTCGTGGAGCAAACGAGTCAGGCCAGGGTGACTGGAAACATGGTTTCAACATCCCATGATGCAGTTTTCTGCATCCCATAATTGTATCTGTATCCCATAATGTTTCATGCCTCTTTTCATCAGCAAGGAATGCTTCAGCTACAGGCTTTCAGCACCAGTTTCCACTAAGCACCGCTCCTTTTGTGGAGGTGGAGTTATTAAGTCAGCGTAGTGGCAGTTAAATTGACAGGAGCAACATTTTACTGTAGACTCTTACAGAATTAGGTCAGAGTAAGTTGTCTTGTGTCGACCTAACTTTGTAGTGTAGACCAGGTCTCAATTTGAAAACTTGACAGGAAAATGCATATAGATTTTGCTTCTAATTCTGTATCATTATGGGAAGAGGCTTTTCTGTTTTATTGTTGGGTGTAAAAGGTTTTTTTAAAGGGACTCTTGGGATTTGTCGTCTATTTAACCTGTTAATAAAGGGCCAGATTTTGCTTGGCTGTTTCGTGAGTGCATAGTGAGGGGAGGTGTCATCATTGTCTCGTAAGGCAGGCAGACAGTATTGAAATGCCTACAATGAAGAAAACTCAGGGCTGCATTGTACTTAGTGGCACACAACTCCCTGAACCATTAGGGGAGTGAAGTTCTGGAACAGCCTTCTGAGGGAAGTAG
>ML675603.1:73094828-73209321 GCA_007922155.1 Mesoclemmys tuberculata | reverse complement strand
ATGATCATATTGGTCCCTTCTGACCTATGAGTCTATGAGTCTGAAGTAGGCCAGGCTGAGGTGGGTAGGAGTCAGAACAATGGCTTCACAGTCGCCAGGAGACCTGACCAGACTCCTACAGAGTAGTAAACTAGACCTCATAAAGGGGTATAATAGCAAGTGCCTGGGAACTCTGACACTGTTGTCAATGATGCTATGACTAAACAAAAGGAAAATAACAAACACGTGACATTAAAACAGAAGTGGTTGATCCAAGACCACATTTTGTTCAGTGCTGCTGGGCATATATCCTCTGCTTTTATATTTGTCCTGAACAATGAGACTTTGCTACATCACTGGAAATTTCTCTGCAAAATAGCATAGCATAGTGGAAGCCAAAGGAAATGTGAAAGAAGAGAAGCCTCTATTCAATAACTCTCTACAATATTTGAAAGCCAGGAAAATGAACAGAGCATGCTGAAGTTGGCAAAGAACATCCAGTCATTGTATTTATCTAACTTCTCTGTCTCTCTTCCTACCTAGCCTATAGGAGAAATAGCTTGATTAATTTACATTATGCATGTTTGAAATCTAAATAAAAAATAATTTTGCATTTGGATCCTGGTTCAGAAATCCAGCCCTATTCAGGAAAACACAAGGACATGTTTAGTTCCTGTTGATGCTAATAGGATTTAAGCATATGTTTTGATGTATTTAAATACTTTCCTGAAGTAGGGTTTTAGTTCTGAAAGTGGCTGAAGTCCATAGTCTTTCTCTCTTCTGGTAGTGAGTTCCATAGTCTAGGACCAGTTTAGGCCCAGTTTCTGTGAAAGTTCTGTGCATCAGAATGGCAACTCAATCCCAATAGGCACTCACGTGTCATGTTGATGAGTGTGATAATAAACATCTAGATAAATATGAAAATCTGGCTGAGGGGAAGATATCTTTCTCCTATACCACCAAGAGAAGGTTGAGTCAGTCAATTCCTACCCTGGCAAAATGACTAAACAAGGTAATCAGTAACTAGAATTGCATGTAGTGACTGTAAGAAAGAAGGTAAATCTATGGAAATGAATATGATTTTGATATTTTTTCCTACTGTTTTTGTGAGTAAGTGATAGTTTAAAACGTCAGTCTCTATTACACCATTTAGGCACAACTTCACATTGGCAGCAGAGTTGTTCTATTCAATCCCAAAAGGAACGATGAGAAGCATTCTGACAATCACTGACATTTATTAAAAGGTTACATCTGTAGATGTTATTAACTACGTCATATATGTGGGGGTATTTTATTTAAGAATATCATGGTATCCTATTGCCCTGAGACCTGTAGTTTCTGGTAAGTATTTAAATAATTAATCAGAATCTTTTAGAACCATAACTCTTTATTCATAGTGTCAATCATCTTATGGCAATTGCATAGTCCACCTCCATTCCTCACACCATTGAGTTGAATATGTGAGCAGAGACTTCTGTATGGCATTGTCAGTGGCTTGTTACAGTTTATTTTTAGTCTGCTTAATTTTAAAAGCTGGAATAGCTCATAATAATCTTATACCCAAATGAAGGACTCCTTTACTCTGCTGTTCTCAGTATATGAAAACTGAGCTTTAAAACTCCAATCATACCTCAATAATTTTAATGAGGTAAAAATAATCTGCACATTTCCAGTTAGAACACAAAGTCATGCCAATTTAATCATAGGGTCAAAAGACAATTATGTTCTGACTTAAGGGAGGAGATGGAATAATAAACAAACACAGAAGGACACCCACTAAACAAGAGCAGCTAAGCCCTAGCAGTAGGTAGCAGTGTCCTTTTTCAGATTCTATTGCTATATCCTTCAGTTTTTACTGAAATGACAGATAGACAGACATGATACTTACAATGATAAAATGACAGGATCCGATTTTCAAATAAACCTAGAGTTAATCATCCAGATCTCATTGAAATTCAATAGGAGATAGATACCTAACTCCCTTATGCTCCTTTGAAAACTCTAGTTACAATGTTAAACAATATTAATCAAAACTTGATTTACTTTTTTTCATACTTCTGCTTGCAAAGATTATGTTTTGTTTGTTGTTTACATTGTGCAGTTTTGACTCATGGGGTGTATGACAACTTTTTGGTTTTGTTTTGGTTCATGTGATTTTTTCCTTTTTGAATTTCCTCTCGAGTTTTTTGGTTTGATTGAATCTACAGCCTGTGACAGGGCCAAACCAGATGGCTACGCAAGGGTGCTCCTATTTGGAATCTGGGGTAGGTGGGCAGGCGCGAGCCCATCCACCGCTAAATGCTCCCCCCCAGCCTAGGGGCAGAGCCACTGGACCCGGGTCCAACTAATTGCGGGGGACAACAGATGAAAAAATAGGAAAGGGCGTGGGGGTCACAGGTTAAGAAGAAGAGAGCCAGAAGGGGACACCGAGCAGAAAACCCCGGACAGTGCCCACTGCTCCTCAAAGGTGTCCAGGGAGCCAGCGGACACCGCCCAGAGGAACTCTGCCCGGAGACGTGAATTTACAAGGGAACGGAAATAGGCCCCACAGTCGCAGGGAGCACCTCCTGCCAACCTCCTCTCCCTGGTCCTGTAGATTGTTAGTTTGGCCAGGGCTAGGAGGAGGTTGACGAGGAGGTCCCGCGACTTCATAGGGCCACGGATGGGGTGTGCGTGGATGAACAGGTGTGGGGAGAAGTGCAGCCAGAACCTCAACAAGAGGTTCTGGAGGAGCTGGAAGAGGGGCTGCAACCTGGCGCACTCTAGGTACACATGCACCAGGGTCTCCATCACGCCGCAGAAGGGGCAGGTGTCAGGGTGGAAGGTGAACCGCGCCAAGTACACGCCCGTGCTCACGGCTCCGTGAAGGAGCCGCCAACTGATGTCCCCGGCGGGCTGTGGGGTCAAAGTGGAATACAGACTGGCCCACCGGGGGTCCTCGCCCTCTAAGTGTGGTAGAAGGTCCCGCCACTTGGGGTCCGGGCGGGACGCGAGGTCGGGGAAGTGAAGGGTGTGGAGCACGAGCGCGTACAGATGTTCCCTGGGCGCGGTCTGGAAAAGGACCGGCTGCAAATCGAGCAGCCAGCTTGGGGCGTGAGGATGGGAGGGCCGAGGGGGTTCACAGGGCCGAGGCCCGATGGTAAGCGCCAGAGGGCCTGGGCTGGGGGGGGGCAGGGAAAACCCTCCTGCAGGACCCGCTCGAGGTACATCAAAGCAGTAGGGGGCAAGACTGCCCTCACCTCCTGGAGTATGCGTCTGGGGATTCAAGGGGTGGAGAGCCCCAGACGCCGAGCCAGCGCATGGGGGTCCACCCAGGCCCCCCGGGCATAGTCCAGGAGGTCTCCGACCTTGGTGACAACTGCCAGGACCAACCACCGTCGCACCGAGGGGGCCTCCGCCACCTGCACACGCAGCTGGGGGTTGTGTAGCAGGGGCTCCGCGAGGAGATCCTCCCCCTCGGTGACCACAAGGGGCCTGGAGGCCGAGACGAGCCTCCAGGTCCGGAGGAGGTCCTGGTAGAAGACCGGCAGCTCGGAGAGGTCTCGCGGAAGACCTCTCGGGTGAAGAAAAAAGAGCTGCTGGTCGTATCGGAGCCCTCGGAAGCGGCGGAGGAAGACGTGCGCCAACTGGCTCCACACTGGACTACCTGCACCATAGAGGAGTCTCTGCAGGGCCTGGAGGCGGAAGGTGTGGACCTGGCTGCGAATGCAGCACAGGTCCTGCCCGCCCTCCTCCAGGGGAAGACTCAGAATCCCTGCAAAGACCCAGTGCAGTCCTGGCCAAAAGAACTCCAGAACTGTCTTCTGGAGGTAGGCCAGGAAACTCGGGGTCGGGACCAGAGTGTTGAGCCGGTGCGAGAGCATGGACAGGACGAGCTGGTTGATCACTAGTGCCCTCCCCCGGAGGGAGAGGCACCGGAGCAGTCCTGTCCATCTCCGCAGCCGCTCAGACACCCTGCCCTCCAAATCTTGCCAGTTCTCCGCCAGGGAGCGATGGGTGGTGAAGAAGTAGACGCCCAGATAGAGCAGCGGACCCGTGCTCCACCAGATGGCTTGAAGCGCGGGTGGGAGGGAGCTCGCCTGCCACCCGGCCCCTACCGTCAGGGCAGAGCTCTTGGCCCAGTTGACCCGGATGGAGGAGGCTGCCGAATAGATGGCCAGGCAGTCCTCCAGCCGCACCAGGTCGCCCGGGTCCTGGACCACGAGGAGCACGTCATCGGCGTACGCTGACAGCACCAGCCTCAACTCTGGCTCACGGAGCACCAAGCCCGTCAACCTCCGGTGGAGGAGACGGAGAAAGGGCTCAATGGCCAGGGCGTACAGCTGGCCGGACAGCGGACAGCCTTGGCGTACTCCACGCCCAAAGCTGACCGGTTCGGTCAGGGTCCAGTTGAGCTTGACCAAGCACTCTGCGGAGGCGTACAGCACCCAGAGAAATCCCACAAAACGGGGTCCGAAGCCGAACGCCCGCAGGGTGCCCAGGAGATACCCGTGGTCCATCCGGTCGAACGCCTTCTCCTGGTACAAGGACAGGAGGGCGAACGACAGACCATCCCTACACGCAAGTTCTAAGAGGTCCCGGACTAGATACAGATTGTTGAAGATGGTGTGGCCCGGGACAGTGTAGGTCTGGTTGGGGTGGACCACGTCCTGCAGCACAGACTTCAGCCGCAGCGAGATGGCCCTAGCCACTATTTTATAGTCCGTGCTGAGGAGCGAGAGGGGATGCCAGTTCCAGAGGTCGCGGAGGTCCCCCTTCTTCGGCAGTAGGGTGAGCACTGCCCACCTGCATGACAGGGGGAGCACTCCGCTAACCTCGGACTCGGCCCAGACGGTGACGAGGTCTGGGCCGAGGACGTCCCAAAACACGTGGTAGAACTCCGCGGTCAGCCCGTCCATGCCCGGGGATTTATTGGTAGGCATGAGGCAGAGGGCTTCCGAGAACTCGGCCAGAGTGAGAGGTTTCTCCAGCCGGTCCCGGTCGCCTGCGCTGACCACGGGGAGTTTGTTCCAGAGCACCCTACAGGCAGCGACGTCGGTCGGATCCAGGGAGAAGGCCCTGGCCCTTCCACGCATCTCCTCTGGGTCCGTGAGGGGGGTGCCGTAGGCAGCCAAAAGGCAGATGACATACTTCCGGGCCCCCCTCTTTTTCTCCAGGGCGTCGAAGAAGCGGGAGCCGTGATCCATCTCCCGAAGGAGATGGATGCGGGACCGGACAAATGCACCTCGGGCTCAAAGGTCTTCGAGGGCTCTAAGCTCCTCCCGCTTCTCCCGGCACACTCCGCAGAGGGACGGATCATCGGGGCTGGTGGCCAGTCGCCTCTCCAGCTCCAAAACCTCCCGCTCCAGCTGCTCTATCCCCACATCCCGCCGCCGGCTGGCCCCCCGAGTGTAGTCACGGCAGAAGAGCCTAATGCGCACCTTCCCCACATCCCACCATCGCTGCGCCGAGGGAAAGGCGCCCCTCTGCCCCCGTCAGGCCAGCCAGAACTCCCGGAAGGACGCCACGAAGCCCACATCCTCCAGCAGGCTGTTGTTAAAATGCCAGTAGGCCGGCCCCGGCCTCTCTGCAGTGAGAGAGGCCGTCACGGTCACCATATGGTGATCCGAGAACAGGGCTGGCCGGACGCTGGAGGAGTGGGCCCATGCAAGATGGTGCCTAGAGATGTAAATACGGTCCAACCGGGAGTGGCGCGACCGATCTTCCCCCACCCGGACAAAAGTAAAGGTGACATCGTTGTCCGGGTGGTGGTCGCGCCAGACATCCACCAGGGAGTGATGGTCGACGATCTCCCTGAGGACGTCCCTGGCGGCCGGGCACAGCTCGGTCCCCGTGCAGTCCCGCTCCTCGAGGGTGGTATTAAAATCCCCACCCAGGACCAGGCATTCTTGCGGATCCAGTGTGCCGAGGAAGGCACAAGATTCAACGCCAGCCCCTCCACGCGGACCCGGAGGTGCATCAGGCGGCCCGGCACGACCTTGGCAATCCCCAGCACCTCGGGCTGCAGGTCAGGGGAGAACAGGGTGGCCACTCCGCCCGTGTGGGCGGAGAGATGACTAAGGTGCACCCCGTCTCCCCACTCCAGCCGCCAGCTGGCCTCGGCGGCTGGGTCCGTGTGAGTCTCCTGCAGGAACGCTACAGAGTACCCCCCCTCCCGAAGGAAGGAGAGCACCTGGCTCCTGCGGAGACCCATCCTGCAGCCCCTCGTGTTCAATGTGCAGATGGTAAAGGGCATTACGAGGAGGGCTGGGGTGGATCCTGGTGGGCAGGAGCACTAGCGGTCCTCGTCGGGCTCTGCAGCAGCCCGTGGCTGGTGCCATAGATTTTGAGGGCATCGTGAAAGCTGCAAGCCTGTTGGTAGGCCGCCGTGCCCTGCTGCCCGGTCCCTTTCCCCTCCTTCACAGTGGCCCTCACGGCCCGGAGGACGCGGTGGAAGTCCCCCCAGCGCTGCAGAGCGAGCTGCACCCGGTTCCGGGCACCACGTGTGTCCCGGAGAAAGATGCGCAGCTCCTCACGCAGCGCCTCAGGGGGGTCGTCCTCCAGCTCGGCCCCCGCAGTGGCCCCCCGGCCCTTTGGGACAGGGGCTGGGGGGGATGGCAGCGGCTGAGGGACTGGGAGTGCTAAAGTCAAAAGCCGCCTCCTGGGAGCTCTTTAGGGGGAAGGAGACAACCCCAGGGGCGGCAGATGTATAGGCAGAAGGGTGGGGGGGAGAAGGTGCGGGATGGTAGGGGTGAGGGCAGGGGAGAGGCTGAGAGCGGGGAAGGGATCAGGAGTTGGGGTAAGGGAGGGGTCGGGGAAGGGAGCGGGAGGGGGGTCAGGATTAGACTTGGGGGTGGGGCCCTCAGCCAAAACGGCCGGGCCGGCAGGGTGCGCAGCCTCTTGGCTGGGGCCAGGAGCTGAGGGGGTGGGCGTGGGCCAGATGTCCTCCGGGGGGCCAGACTCTAAGGTCACAGCACCCCTGGTTCCAGGGCCCTGTGAGGGGGCGGCTGAGCAGGCTTCAGGGGGAGGGAGGCCAGCTGGCCCATAACAAGGGGCGGGGCATCCAGTGGCCCAGAGCTCGGCCTTTCGGCTCCCACCGGCTCTTTGGGGGGGAGGGGTGGCGATGGGCTCCTGCTCCCCAGCATGGAGGGTAGAGAGGCTGAGGGGGGCCTCGGTGGTGGGGGCAGGGGAGGCAACTGAGGACAGGAGGAAGGGGGAGAGGAAAAGCAGTTCAAGGGTGCCCTGCCCTAGGCCCCCCATACAGGGGGCGGGGTCGTCTTCCCCCTGGCAGGCTGGGGTCAACCCCAGGGAGTCAATCTCCTCCATTAAGGAGGAGAAGAAATCCCCCCCCCCCTGCCACCCCGAGGTCCTCTCTGGCACCAGCGGGGGGTTTAGGTGGCATTGGGGCTAGGAGGGCTCCTGACGAGGACTCTTCCAGTGGGGACTCCAGGGGGGCGATGGTGTTGCCCACGTCTGCCACCACAACTTCCCCGGTCGGTGTCCCCCGCTGGTCTCTGGCAGGGGGCGCGGTGGCAGGCCCGGCCCCAGGAGCCCCCCTCTGCTTGGCCTTCTGGGGGCTCTCACTCCCCTCGGCCGTGGGCAGGAGGGGGGGCTGGGTTCCGGCCTTGCAATTGCCGCGCCTACCCTGCACGAGAACCCAGCCCTCCGAGGTGGAGGGTCGGGCAGCGGGGGCAGGGGCAGGGGCAGGGGGCAAGAGGACAGGAGTCAGGGTGTGGGGAAGCGGAGGTGGGGTAGCAAGGGAAGGAGAAGCCACCCCCCGGGGCATGCCCCCTCCGATGCCCGACACTGCCGGCCCTGGCTCCCTCCCCTCCGCAGGCCCCACTGGACTGCTCCGGGCGTCAGCGGGGCCCGTCAGCTCGCCCGGGGGGGGGGCGCCCCCGGGGCCCGAGCGCAGGTGACAACTGCCGGCAGAGGGGGGTGGCCACAGGGACTGGCCAGCTGCTGGGGGCGCCGCCAATGGTCTGGCTGGCGCTCTCCTGGGTCCCAGGGTTCCTGGGCCTCCCTCCTTGCCGGGCCAGGGGGCAGTCCCTCCGAACATGCCCTGCCGCCCGGCAGAGGTAGCACCGGCCCTCCCCCGAGGTGTAGTGGACCCGGTACTGGGCCCCTTGATGGGGCACCAGGAAAGACCCCTCGAGTGCCTCTCCGCCACGCGCCTCCGCCGGCAGCAGCTGGAGCTGTACCTGCCGGTGGAACAAGAGGACGTGGCGGAGGGCAGGGTCCTTGCAGCTGAGGGGAAGCGGGCTGATGGTGGAGAGGGGCTTCCCCAGGGAGGCAAGGAAAGGCAGAAGGGCAGCATTGGGGAGGAAGGGCGGAACGGAGGACAGGACCACCCGTACGCCCAGGTCCTCCACGGGGACGTGGATGCCCCCCACTGCCAGGCCCGTCTCCACCGCCTCCTGGGCGGCGGCCTCCGAAGCAAGGAAGAAGACCACCTTGCCATACGTACGGGAGGCCGCCACCACGGCCGTGGGCCCCACCACCCGCGCCATCGCCTGCACATAGGTTTCCACGTGGGGCGAGGCAGGCACCAGGAGGCACCGGACCCCATGCCTCCTGGTAAGGGTGGGGAAGGGGTCCCGGCCACCTGGGATGGTGCTGGAGGCGGTGGTCAGGGCAAGTGTCTTGGCAGCGGCAGGCGGGGGGCCCGCGGCTACCTGGGCGTACGCCCTGGGGGCGCCGCTACCCCCAGGGCTGGTGGAAGGGACAGCGGGAGAGGATAGAGGGAGAGGAGGAGGGGCCCCAGCCACAGGAGGTGTCGTCTTCTGGGCGGGGCCTTTGCCCTTCTTTTTACCCCCGATTTTTCCTCCCGACCGAGGGAGTGCCCCCCAGATTAGGGGGGGCAGGAGCCGTGGCGGCAGCAGAGTCCCTGGCGTCCCCACCAGAGTCGTCCTCCACCCGCACCTGGGGAATGACTCCCGGTGGCTCAGCGGGGGCAGCAGGACCGGTTGTTGAGGGCAGGGACGGGGCAGGCTGTGGAATATAGAGTGTGGAGTTTGCAGTGCAGTTTGAAAGCCTACAGCTTGGAGTTGGCAGTTTGGAGCTGGCAGTCTGCAGCCTGCAATCTGCAGAAGCTTGGAGCTTCCAAGGCTGTTGCCACAACACCGGAGGCAGAGGACCTAGCTGGGGAAGCAGGGAGCAGACCACGGACTGACCTAAGGAAGGTAGCAGAACTCGGGGCAGAGCGGGCCCTGTCTCCTCCCTACCCCCTCCAGCTCACCTTCCCCCAGCTGCACCACTGGCCAGGCGGGAAGAGCGCAGGACTCACGAGGGCGGAGTATACCTTCCCCCCCCTTACCCTATCACAAGCCATAAAGTTAAACTCAGGGAAAACTACTCAAAACCATAAAATAGCCATGTTTGTTCAAAGCAAAGGCAAACAAGATTATCAAATCTGTCTTGAGTCTGGGGTTTTTAACCACTTGAGTGTCTCACAGGTATTATTATAAAAACCACAGTGAATGGTGAAAATGTTATAAATGAGTATGAAAAAAACTTTCTTCTATCCATTTATAAAGACACGTTATCTCTCATTACTGCATATGGTATATGGTTGGATGATTCTTGAATGTGGATATGAAAAATTATTGGAAAGGAATAATTGCTTGCTTGCTGTGACTGATATTTTTATCACCTTGCTGATAAATAAAATTTGGGATTATGGAGTAGTAGTTAGTTATTGTAATCCATACTTCAAAGAGATCCCAGATATTGGTTCTTCTTTACAGCTACATGATCTAAACTATAATTAGAGTTCTCAGCTTTCCCTTTTGCTATAGGGAACATAGTGAAAAAAATCTTAAATGTACATATTTCACATTATGATTATTCATGCACATGCCCACTGATCCTGCTTGTGCAAAATTATTTGGCAAATCTACCATTCTGACATAGTGGGCCTGATTCTCATTTACACTGACGTATTAGTGTAAAGTGGGTGAAAATATAATTCTTTTCTATTTTAAAGTATCTTTATTGAAGTGGTTAGTGTAAGTGAAAATCAGGCCCAGCATAGACTCACAGACTTTAAGGTCAGAAGGGACCATTATGATCATCTAGTCTGAGCTCCTGCACAATGCAGGCCACAGAACCTCACGCACCCACTCCTGTAATAGACCCCTAACCTATGACTGAGTTATTGAAGCCCTCAAATCATGGTTTAAAGACATCAAATTACCGCCAGCAAGTGACCAGTGCTCCATGCTGCAGAGGAAAGTGAAAAACCCCCAGGGCCTCTGCCAATCTGCCCTGGGGAAAAATTCCTTCCTGACCCTAAATATGGTGATCAGCTAAACCCTGAAGATCTGGGCAAGATTCACTAGCCAGACACCCGGAAAGAATTCTTGTAGTAACTCAGAACCCACCCCATCAAACATCCCATCACAGGCCATTAGGCATATTTACTGCTATTAGTCAAAAATCAGTTAATTGCCAAATTAGGCTGTCCCTTCATACCATCTTTCCATAAACTTATCAAGCTCAGTCTTGAACCCAGCTAGGTTTTTTGCCCTCCACTGCACCCCTTGGAAAGCTTTTCCAGAACTTCACTCCTCTGATGGTTAGAACCTTCGTCTAATTTCAAGTCTAAACTTCCTGATGGCCAGTTTATATCCATTTGTTCTTATGATACAGAAGGAGTTATTATGGGAAATGTAAAGCTGTGTTCTTCTCCAAGTGGTTGCATACTTGTATTCCACTTGTGTGTATATGCCCAGCACATCAAAGCTGGACAACTTTGTTAACAGTACCTAGAGGGATGGTTCCTATGCCCTCAGCACTTCCCATAGCTATATAAGGCAGTGGCCTTCTGACCTCCCCTTAGTTGCTTCTTGCTGCCTGCAGCTAGAGTCAGTGCTTCCTGTTTTTTTACTCACCATTTTTCGGTGATAGAGTTATTTGTAAATAGTAGTTGTCACACTGGCTGGATTGATGGGGGGGCATTCATTATATTGCTGGACATCAGTATGTCAAAATCATAGTAATCCATGTGAGATATGGCATGTCAGGTACTGTTAGAAAGGCTATAATGTTCTGATTAAGAAGATAATATTTGTGTCCATGTATGATATGTGTGAGGGAAGTTATGGACATCTTTGATATACCTGTATTTCAAACTATGCTGTATAAGAGACACCCCAGACAAAGGTGGCAGGACAATAGCCTGGTTAATGGCCCATCAAAACCTTTACAGAACCAAAAGGCCCAGGAAGGAACTAAAGGCATACCTGAAGAGTTACAAGGATTGGCCCATGTGACTCTGGACTCCATTTTGCTTCCTGTAAAATTCCACAAGCCACATGGTCAGGAACAGAGGGTATATAAGATCAAGCCACAGAAACCATTTTGTCTTTGTTCCTGTCCAGCTGGAGACACACACCTGTCCACCTCTGGATCAATTCATTTTGCAACTGAACTGAAGGACTTAAACCCATCCAGGTACTGACTGTGTACCAGAGGGACTATACAAGCCTGCAACTCCACAATTCTTCTAGAAACCTGATGTATGTGGACTTTCAAGTCATTTGTATGTATCTGCTTGCTTTAATCCTTTAACATTTCTTTTATTGTTTGTTTTTCTTTTTATAATAAACCTTTAGTTTTAGGTACTAAAAGATTGGCTGGCAACATGGTATTTTGGGTAAGATCCAAACTTATTTTGATCTGGTACCCTGGCTGATCTTTTGGGATCCGAAATAACCTTTTTAGTAAGGAGCATAGAGTTTAAATAACTGGTCTCTTTACTGGACCTAGTGTCAGTTTGGGAGCCAGAGACTGAAATGCAGTAAAGGGGGCTGTGTATTTGTATAGTGGCTTCTTGATAACCAGTGTGGGGGAATCAGAAGCACTGTGTGTGGCTGGTTGGGAAGTCTGACTTCAGTGTCGCCCACCAGTGCTAGGAGAATCTGCTCTCCTTTTAAAGCCTGCCCTGACCTTGGCATTTTCAGTTGGCTATCCTGGGCACGGACGGGTCACAGCAGTACCCTATAATTAGTAGTTAGTTAGATTTAGGCCCGGTCTACACTTACCTTTGCGATTCGGCGGCAGTTGACGGGAGATACGCAAGTGACGTAAATCACTTGCATATCTCCCGTCGACTTTGCAGCGTCTCCTCCGCACGCTGTCCACACTGCACTGCCACACCACTTACCGAGGTGGTTTTCCTGCGTCACTTGCTGGATTGATTGAGCGGGTCTACACAGACCGCTCAGTCAATCCAGAGCAGTTGATCTGACGGCGGCGAATTTGCTGCCGTCAGTGTGGACCCAGCCTTAGTCTGTGTTAGTGTTATATGGTGCTATGCCCTCACCAGGGTTTTAAGTACTGTCCTTTTTGGGAGGCAGCTATTCCCAATAACAACCCGCACATGTTCTGTTTGCTGTACCTACGAGAGGGGCACATTAAGAAGAGGTGCTCTATTTGCCACTCCTTTAAAAAGAAGACTCAGGTGGCATAAGAGTTACACTTAAAATAGCATCTCATGGAGCAGGCTGTGAGGCTGGACTTGGGGAGCTCTGAAGATCATCAGATCTATCAGTCTTTAGAGCCAGTGTGAACTTCTGAGAAGCCATCTGAGAGACTTCTCCTTGGAGAAGAATGGAGTGATTCCCTTCCTCTGGTCCCCCATGGAAGACGATGCATAAAATTAATCAAAGCCATTCCAGGGCTCAGAGAGACTCTTCCCTCTTCTAGACGCAATGGAGACTGTCACCATAATTTTCCCAGTGCTGTAGACCAAGCAGTGCCATATACCTGTTCTCTGGTGCCAATGCAAAATCAAACTGCCATTGTACCATCAAATCTGGCACCATCTGCTGAACAGTCGCTTATTCCAGTACCAGTTTGCATCTCGGCTCCAAGGGCCTTGTTGTAACAGACTTCTGTAAAGCCTGTGAGGTATATGTGCCCTGAGGCCATTTTGCAAGTAATTGCATACCAGCATAAGGGGTGCTCAAAGAACAGGGGAAGTTGTCATTGGAAAAACAAACTGTTCCCAAAAGTTTAGCAATCGAGTAAATGAGACAAGGCCAGGCCTGTTGGCCGTTGAAAAACCTCTGTTGCAACAAGATTAGGATTAGCCCCAACTCAAATTCAGATAAGGGTTAAGAAATGCTTCAAAGTAAGTGGTCTTTTGTCAGCAGCAAAAAAACAGCATGTAGCACACAGTCCGAAACCAAGGTCCAGCACGCAGCTGGCCAATAGGAAAAACTTAAGACCATGTTTGGTGTGTTGGGCCACAGGCCCCCGATCGCCTCATCGCCCAAAACACTTAATGATTGGCCAAAAGAGTGGGTGTATAGCTGTAGAAAGAGAATAAAGGTTGTCACCATCAGGAAGTAGTTGGAGAAGCCTCGCATCTTAAGGAATGCACCAAAATAGCATTATGTGAAAGGTTTGATCACCCTTTTTGTCTCTCCCCAGCTCACTGCTGTAGCCTAAGTGTAGGGCATGTGACTGAGAAACCTGAGTGTGACTGTATAGTTCACTCAGATGGAAACCTGAGTGTGACTGCATATTCCACTCAGACGAAAACCCGGGAAGCAACCTTAGTAGTATAGTTTTTGTTGTTTTGTTGTTGACAAACCCCACTGCTGCAGTAAGAATAATTGTGTAAGTATAACCCCATAGTATAAGTTACCTCTATAAGTATAATTGTATAGTTGTAATTGTGACCAGTTAAGTTGTTGCATTAGACCAGTATTAATGTTGATTTCTAAATTGTAATTGTTGATTTATACATTGTCATAAGTAAAAACAAATTATATGCAAAGCAGCCCTTGTCGCTCCTTTATTGAGGGATCCATATAATCGAACATTACAACAAGCTGGTTCTTGTTGTCACCACAAGGCCTCAACTTCATTTGCTTAGGCCTGGTCTACACTTACCTTTGCGATTCAATGGCAGTCGATGGGAGATACGTAAGTGACATAAATCACTTGCATATCTCCCATTGATTTTGCAGCGTCTCCTCTGCGCGCCGTCCACACTGCGCTTCATCGAAGGGAACAGCATTCCTTTCTACGCAGCACTACACCACTTACTGGGGTGTTTTTCCTGCGTCGCTTGCTGGATCAACTGATCCAGACCCTCAGCTACACAGACCCTCAGTCGATCTAGAGCAATCGATCCAATGGCGGCGAATTTGCTGCCATCAGTGTGGACCCAGCCTTAGTAGGCGATAGCTGATTTACTCTGCCTGTTGGTCCCAGACTCTCCTTTGATTCAGGAGACTTCTTATGGAGTGCTACTCCTGTCGGTCCTGGAACTCTGTGTCCATCACTTCACAGGGGTCTACCAGAGAGGCGAGCTTGGTCCTGTCTTCTATGCCAACACTTCCATCTACAGTACTGTTGCCTTTTTCAGTACCCAGCACTTTATCCCACTCAAAACCAGTGATGCTGACTCCCATTTAAGCACCAATTTCCTCCTTAACACCAAACGGTGACCTCAGTGCTGATGTTTTTCCACTTCCAAATGTCACAACTTCAAGTACTGATCAGTGATGGTGCAACCTTCAGTACACGCCAAAATTCTGGTGTAGCACTGGGCTGCTGACAGATCAAGGCATTTGGTTGCCACAGCAGGGACAGCTCCACCATTGCCAGCGAACTATTGGGGGGCATCTTTATTCTCAAGGTCTGAATCAGCCGTCTCTTTCCAGAGCACAGTCTCACAAATTTTCTAGATCATCTTCTGCCATACTGTTATCGGTACCATGATCATTCTTTTATCCCACATCCAGGTCAACAATTCACTCTAGACCAAAGTCATTAAGCTGTCTAGTTGTTTTACCTCCATCCCCGCATGGACAGGAGATACAGGCTGATGTGGCAGTGGCAGAAATTCCAATACAACAGGAGGAACAACCATTACATCAAGAGGGGTTTCTTTTTCTTTCACCCCATCATCCTCTTCACTTGATGATTCCACAGTCCCAGACTCATCCTTTCCAATTTCAGAGGCTTATCAGGACCATTTGAGGAGGATATCTGCAGCTTTGGGTATCCAAGCTCAGTTTGTCCATTAAACTGCTGAACATTCTGCAACCTTCAGTTTTGGGAACAGTAGCCCTCCCTATAAATAAGGCCCTTGTGGAACCAGGAAAGTCCCTGTGGAACATACCAGCATTGGTGCCTCCTACACCAAAATGTACTGACAAATGTTACTATGTTTCCGTGCATGATTCAAGTGTTTCTTCTCTCACCACACTCCCAATTCACTGGTGGTAACTGCTGCAAATGAGAGGATGCGTCAGGGCAGACATAAATCTACCCTAAAGGATAAAGAGACCAAGAAATTTGATTTAATAGACAGAAAGATATATTCCACTTCATCCTGACAGATGTGTATCACTAATCAGCAGGCACTTTTGTCTACATACGATTTTGTTCATTGAAACGCATTATTCAAATTTACAGAGAAGCTGCCGGAAGATGCAAGGGAGGATTTTAGAACTTTCCTTGTGAAGAGCCATCTAATGCCAAAGACTTCACTGCAGTCAGTGCATGATGTAGTGGTCATTTCATCCAGGTTCATGGCCTCTGCTGTAACCATCAGCCGGACATCTTGGCTGCAAAATTCTGATGTTGCTCCTGATATGTAGCAAACTGTAGACTTATCAATTGATGGACAGTTAATGGATGGATAAGACATTACATTCATTTAAAGACTCTAGGGCTATACCTTAGGGTTTCATATCCTAGCAGTTAAAAGATGCCATTATGAGGGTCAGCAACAGCAGCAACAATTTTGCCAGTACACCCAGCAATATTTTAGGCAGACCTCATACTCCATGAGACAAGAAGACTCTTCCAAGAGGAGACATAAGCCTCAGTGGAGAAGATCATCAGGTTCTAGCTTTCAGCAGCTAGCGCATCCCTCATCAGCTTCTGGCAAGCAATCATTTTGAATTGCCCAGTGAGGGCAGCATACCGGTCACAGACATTCAAATTATTTCCCCCTTGCTGCCCCACTTTCTCAGTGCATGAGGTTCGATAACCTCAGACAAGCAGGTCCTAAGCTCTGTGAGACTGGCTCTTACTAGTCCTTACTAGCTTCTATTTTAGCTTTCCTTAGTTTTGCATCTATAAAATGTAGCTCTCTTTGTCAGGACAAAACTCTTCTTACTATTTTTAAATAGCAAATTCAATTTCTAAAAATTTATTGTGTATAGTTTTGATATTACTGTAACTAATCATAGATATGTAGGGCTGGAAGGGACCTTAAGAGGTCATCTAGTCCAGACTCCTGCACAGAGACAGAACCAACTAAACTTAGACCATCCTTGACAGATGTCTGTCTAACCTGTTCTTAAGAACTTCCAATGACAGGAATTCTACAGCCTCCTTAGAAGCCTATTGCAGTGCTTAACTATCCTTACAGTTAGAAAGTTTTCCTAATATCTAACCTAAATGTCCTTTGCTGAAGATTATGCCAATTACTTGTTATACTACCTTTAGTGGACATGGAGAATAATTAATCCCCATCCCCTTTATAACAACTTAAATATATTTGAAGACTGTAATCAGGTGCTCTCTCACGCTTCTTTTCTCAAGAATGTCCAATTTGTTTAATCTTTTCTCATAAGTCACATTTTCTAAATCTTTTATCATTTTTGTTGCTCTCCTCTTGACTCTCTCCCATTTGTACATATCTTTCCCAAAGTGTGGCTCCCAGAACTGGACATATTACTCCAGTGGAGGCCTCACTAGTGCTGAGTAGAGTGAAACAATTACCTCCTGTGTCTTATATACAACACTCCTATTAATACACCCCAGAATTATTAGTCTTCTTTGCAACTGCATCAAGGTATGACTCATATTCAGTTTGTGATCTTCTGTAAACCCCAGATTCTCTTCAACACCATTATTGCCTAGCCAGTTATTCCCCATTTTGTAGTTTTGCATTTGCTTTTTTTCTTCCTAAGTGTAGTCCTTTGTACTTCTTTGTATTGAAGTTCATCTTCTTGATTTCAGACCAATTCTCTAATATTGTTAAGATCATTTTGAATTCTAATCCTGTCCTGCAAAGTGCTTGCAATCCCTCCCAACTTGATGTCATCTGCAAATTTCATAAGCATGCTCTCCACTCCATTATCCCAAGTCATTAATGAAAGTGTGAAATAGGACAGAGCCCTGTGGGACACCACTAGATATCCCCCCAGTTTGACAGCAAATCATTGATAATCACTCTTTGAGTACAGCCTTTCAACTACTTATGTACCCACTTTATAGTAATTTTAACCACATTTCCTTAGTTTGATTAAGAGGGTGTCCTATGGGATTCTGTCAAAAATCTTATTAAAATCTAGATATATCACATCTATAGCTTCCCCCCATCCATTAGGCCAGTAACCCTGTCAAAAAAGGAAATTAGATTGATCTGGAATGATTTGTTCTTGACAAATCCATGTTGGCCACTACTTATCACACTACTATCTTCTAGACACTTACTAATTGATTGCTTAATTTGTTTGAGTATCATTTCTGGTATTGAAATTAGGCTAACTGGTCTACAGTTCCCTGGGTCCTCTTTTTCTGACTTTTTAAAGACAGGTACTATGTTTGCCCTTCCCTAGTCCTCTGGGATCTCATCATTTTCCATGAGTTCTCAAAGATCTAATGGTTCTGGGATTGTTTCAGCTCGTTCTTTGGATTTCATCAAGCCCGGCTGATTTGAATACATCTAACTGATCTAAATATTCTTTAATCTGTTCTTCCCTATTTTGGCTTCCGTTCCTTCCCCCATGCTGTTAATATTAATTGTGTTGAGTATCTGGTCACGGCTTACCTTTTTAGTGAAAACTGAAGCAAAATAGGCATTAAGCACTATAGCCTTCTTGTTGAGGTCAGTGGGTTTCTGGCCCTAGAGTATCCCATTACCTAGAGTATCCCTTTATCCCATTATCATGGAACCATCAGCTCTGTAAAATGTTCTTATTCTGCAGAGGTAATAGCTTGCTCAAGAAACCACATGCTTGCCTTATTCCAGGTTGAGAATAGTACCATTCAGTCAGCTGCTACTACCCACTGATAACATGGCAGCTGTTTTCGCCTTGTTTTAAATATATAAAATACTCCGTATTTGTTATAGCTCTTTATATGTTCAAAATGTGGTGCAAATATTGACTAAATAAACCTCACAGCACATAGAAGATAACCTAAGCTTCAGTTTACAGTTGAAGAAGCTATTGTCAGACCATAATGTTACAAATTACACTGTTTGCATAGGGCAGGAGCAGATTACAGCAGTTTCTTGGTCAGAGCTGGTCAATATAGTTGCTGGGTTTAGTGTTGCAGCTTGGATGTTTGTTGAGAGGTCTTCCTGCCAGTCTGAACACAATTCAGATTTTGTTACAAGTGGGGGATATATTCTTATTAGTTTGAAGAAAATGGCTATAAAGCATCAGTTAAGGATGACCTTGGTCAAAGATACTCTGTTGGTAAAATACAGACTGTTTTCCAAGCTCTTATATTTACTCTGGACCCAGAAAAAGTGGTTGCAGTACAGGAATGTAGGGAATGGAATTATCAGTTTTTCAATGTGCAGTCCATATTTCAGCACAGATATAAAAGACCAAGTTGATCCTCAGATACCCAAATAACATACCATGGAATATAAGGGGACCTGTGTTGTTGTATGCCTTTGCCATTTTGTATCATTGATACCAGCTGAACTGCATTTCTAGTTGTATCTTATTTGCTTACAAGAGACACCATCAACTTGAAAGCTAGGCAGATTAAAAAAAAAAAGAATTTAAATACTTTCTGGCACTGTACTCTGAGACCGCTACCAACCATTACGATTTTACAATCATTTTCTTGTTTTATTTTTGGTGTTTTACGCCGCCTGTTGCTTTGTGAAAAATCCACACAAACATAGAGGGGAAACTGTACAAGGAAACAATACAACTGACTACAGTCTTGTAAGAGGCACAAAGTCAACTGGAAAAGTAAAGGATATTTGTTCTTTCTATCCTCTTCCAGTTTTAGTAATTGTAGCAGTGACATAACAATAGCTAGTTAAAAGTTTTCAGAGAGGTGTGTTATTTTTTAAATTGATGTTCCGTTAATTGTAGCATTGTGAAAGATTGAGAAAAGGGTAACAAGTCTGTTCCAATACTAAACAGTAGTAATAATACTTTCATCATACGATTGCAAAGGCCAAGATGTTAAAATGTTGCTCTGCTCATTGTTGCAATGCGTAAATACCTTTAAAATCTGGAACAAAATGCTCTGTAATGGCTGGGAACCTGAGGCACAAACATGTCTAATGATTTCTCTAAAATGACCAGTGATAGAATTGGGAGTAAACACCCCATTCTCTTGATTCCCAGTCCTGTTGTCTGACAAGTGGAAAATACTGCCTTGTCATAGGAAAACTTATAACTACATAGATTAGAAGAAGAAAAGGCCATATAGGAAGGAGGAGATTTTTGGAAGTTTATAGACTTTAATTACCATATATGATATCAGTCAAAAAGGTCTGTTCTGAATTTAAGTATGGTAAAGGCAGGGGGAGAGGAGAGCGAAAGAGAGCATAGAAGGAAATGAGCTTGTTCACAGTTCCTTTAAGTAGCAAATTATAAATAGCCATAAATGGCAAAATACTTGGGTCATTCAAAAATATAGTTGGCTTAATTTAAAAAAGGAATAATATGTTAGCAATAAACCTAAATAGGTTGGCAAACCTTAATTCATCCCTTCAAACTGTGTTATGGTGTTCTTTGTTTTCACCACTTTAATATTTTCCTGTGGAGGGATTATAAAGCTGTTTCAGAGAATGTGATGCTTTTAGTTTTCAGTGTTGCTCTGATGTGCTGGAGAATTCAAATGTTATTCCAGGAAAGGCTATTCATTATGTTACGGGTGCTGTGGTACAGTAATGCAGTAGTCTTGACTAATTATTCTGAATGTATTTCATGCTGAGATTCCTTCATCTTTGTGTGATGAGTTAGAGGCAAAGAGAAAGAGAGGCTATTTTGTATTGTGGAGTCTTGTTCAAATATCAGGAAAAGTGTCATTAAAACTTTTTCAGACACAGTGCATTAGCTCTTCCACGCCGTTGTACAGGCAGGTTTACAGCTGACCACCAGAAACAGTTTACACAATATAAAAGTGAACAATGTAAAATATATATTTCTTTCCTGAAGCATTTGCAGCAGTAGCTACAGCTATGGAACCAAATTCTCAGCTGGTATCAATTGGCGTAGTGCCATTGACTTCAGTGGAAGTATGCCAGTTTGTACCAGCTGAGGGTTCTAGCCTATTGGGCCCAAAGCTGCAAGTTGCTGGGCATCTTCAAATCCTGTTGAAGTTACTGGGAGCTGTGATTTCTGAGCACCTTTCCTGGTTTTGGTAGTCAGCAGATCCATCTTTCATCTGTTCTAAATTAGGGCAATTCATTAGCAATAAAGGGAGGAAATCACACATGTATATATATGTGATTTCCTCCCTTTATACATAAAAAAAATCTGGTTCCAGTAGAACCTGCTATACCTAGGAGTGAATTCCAACTTTCATTCTAACTCTTATTATTCAGTATCTTGGCTACACAGATTGAAAATAAATTATATGCACAGAAAATTGTTTAAAATATGAAGTGCTTTCAGCAGATGTTGTGCTAATCTTGTTGATGAAGTGAAATGGAAATTCAGAAGCCAAGCGTTTCAATCAGTAGATCTAAACTGCACTTCAGTTAATGAAATCCATGTAGGAAATTCTCTGTAAAGCTTTGTTCAGGAGTCTGATCTGAAGAGTTGTCCATGCTGAGTTGTAAAGCATTATGGTATTTCCCATGATCAGAGTAGCACTGACTTGGAAGGACAAGAAGGATGAGAAGAAATGGACCATGGCCTGGGAGACAAAATTACTGGTGTGTGACCTCCACAAGTCAAATCAAATGTCCTTACTGCGCAATCCCAACGAGCAGCACTACTTCATTTGAACGCTGACATATTTACAAACAACGTTTAGTTCCATTTTTATGCTAGCTGCTTTTTCTTAACATGTCCTTTTAAAAACCCTTATTCTTTCAAAAGAATACATTCCTCCTCCATGACAATCCCTTCCACCCACACACCCTACATATGCACACTACATTTTAATGCGACATTAAGAAAGGGGGGAAAATCATTTACAATCAAGACATCAAATTATGTTTTAAAATTCAGTTATAGAAGTTCAGTACCTGAATTTGCATAGAAAATGTGTGGGTTGAATAATAATTTGAAGTCTGTTTTCCAGCTCTAATACTTGGTTTTAGACTGTTTAATCTGGCATAAATGCATTTTAAAATAAGTTTTTTTTTTCTTTTACAGTTGCTAAGTATTTGTTTTATTTCTGTTTTACTTCATTTTTCTTTTGTAACTGTTCAGTCTTGAATAACACGCACATTTAAATGCTAACCTAATATTGCTAAAAAGTTAATAATAATTTCATTTTTAGAACTTCATTTCATTGTGCTCTGCATTTTTTCTGAATTATAGTAACTCAGTTCAATAACTTTTTGTTGTAATTAGGTATAAGTTTCTAAGGCTAAGCCTATGGAAGACCATAATGTCTTACTCTGTATTTGTTGATGTTGTTACTGTTTGACTAAATTACTGGTTTACAGTTTTTGACCATTTTTGACTATTTGGCCAGTATTTGAAAAGTCAGTTGACCAGTTATTTTTTTAATGGGTCAAATGAGCAGCCCCTACAGGTCAAAGAAGATAAAAAAAGAGACATTCAAAAACAAAATGGTTCCAAATCAAAAGTGAGAAAGACTAACTGGAGTTGTAATTTGCAGCTGTTGCGAGGCAAGCATTATTTACACTGCAGTAAGGGTCTGCAGAGTAAAAGCATTTTTGTTTGTTGAATTTTTTATGCAGCTTAACACTTTTGAAATGAATACTGAATTTCCAGCAGTCTCTGATTCTTTCTTGAAATGAGAAAAGATGTTTCTATGGCCATTACCGCCCTAATTAACACTTCTTCTCTTCTTTCAAATGAGCTTGTAGGGTAGCTAATGGAGCTGTGGGAGCTTGGGGAAAAACTCTCCTGGTGAGCAAGCTTTTGCAGCATGAAAGAAAAAAAAATCATGAGCTGAGGGAGAGCCCAATTAATGTCCATGGAAATTTTTAAGACATTAAAAATAGAGCAATGAAGAAAAAGCAATATTAAAATGCTAGGGGCCAGATCCTCAGCTGGTGTAATTTGGTGTAAGTTTATTATAAATATTGCACAACACTGATTTGTACTAACTTGGAAATTGGCCCTGGATCTTCAAACTAGTCCAGAGGACAGTTGATTTGAGAGATGTTCTGTATAAAGGGGTAGATACAGATTGAGCAACTGACACTGAAAATCCAGTATCATATCAGCAGCTACAGGATTTTAGGTTCTTGTGGAATCTTATGTTTCCCTTTTGGAAATAAGATTTTAAATATATTGCAAAGATTCTCTTCCACTTATGGGTTTATCACAATGACACATGAGAATGCACGTCAATAAGATGGTATTGGACTGTGTGTCATGATGGGATATCACTCTTCCTCTGGTGCATTATTAGGCACAATTCTAAAGATTAGAGCCACAGCCATCTGAGAATTGGCCATGGTTTTGTACGGGACACCTAATAGGTGTCTGATTGTGATTATCAGTGACCCTGTGTTATGAATTCCTGGATCATTTTGTTATTGTTAACTGTTAATAGTTTGAAATTAAAGAAGATACCAATTGCATTTTAATTATTGAAAAAATCAGAGGCCCAGTGATTTGCACAGTACTACACAGCAGGTCAGTAGCAGAGCTAGTTCTAGAACCCCTCCTTTGGGCTTCCTTTATCTACTCTTATACTCCTTTTCTAACCCCTCAGTCTTATCTCCCTTCTGCCTGACTCCTTACTCCCCTGTTTCTTTACCCCACCCAGTAGATGTTTAAGCCTTTTCTGTCCTCCTTCCCCTGCTCCAGTTGAAGCTGTGCCTTGCTGAAACCATTCATCTGCACAATGCAGCTTTGCAGAACCACCACCAACTTTCTCTCTTAGACCTAAAAGTTTTCTCCTCTGTGAAGTGCCAGCAATCCTACCTAGTAATGCTTTCAGTGGGAGAGAAGAATCAAGGAAACAAGAAGGGTAAGGAAAGCCTAATAGACCAGGCAGTAGGGGCCAAAAGAGAGTGCAATTAGAGATGGGGGGGAAAGGGATTGCAGGGAGGGAAAAACATAAAATGGGTGGGGAGTAGGGTTGAAAGTGGATGAGGAGAAGGAGAAAGCTAGTCTTCCCAAAAAAATTTAGCCAAAAAAAAGGGGGGGGAACGGGGGGAATCCTACTTCCATTGAGATCAATGGCAAAACTCCCGTTTCCTTCAATGTGACCAGGATTTTACCCATAATGTTAAATAGAAAAGCTGGTTTATTTGTTCTTGCATAGTGTTAATGACTGAAGTCTGTAATATTTTAAGATATTCAAGAAAGCTGTATCAGAAAATTCTGCATTCTGGCTAATCAGCAGTCATTACTTTTGGAGGTGCCCTAATCTTGCTGATGTAAGTCAGTAAAGGGAAGTAGTCTCAGTACCAGGTATTGTCCCAGGATATCACCACAGCTATTTACCAGTACGAAGACAGGATTTCCTAATTCATAATTCATAATACAGCACACACCTAAGCACTTCATGGAACATAGCCATAGTCTTCAGCTTAACAATATACCAAGGTGTGTCATTAATATACAGTTACATATGCTAAATCATGTATTATACAAGCAATAACACACAACAGGATGCGCTTTTGTCAGCTAATATATACTGGGTGTGCTGTGGCTGCAGCACTGCTGAGGACCATATCGCATCCAGGGTGTGTGTGTATTGGCTGATGAATGCACATTCTGTTGTGTGTCATTGTGCTTATAAAATATTTTTGAGGGGAAACTTTTCACAAGAAATTAAAATATTAAATTATTAAAAATTAACACACCAAGAAACTGGAACCAAACAAATTCCTTCAAGAATTGACCAGAACTTCACGATATTTAAAGCTTCCCCTTGCTTCCCTTCCTCTTCCCTACACCAATCACTGACAGAAAGCAGTTATTTGACTTCTGGAAACTCCCAATCTGCTTCTCTTTTTAATTTCATACTTCCTGCATATCATCCGAGCCTCTTAATTTAATATCCCACACTTGTCAAATGGTGGGATTGAGGGTGGCAACAGATGCCAGAAGTAATCTGAAGGAACCCACTGCTGTGCTCGAGCTACTTCTGCTGGACCTCTGCTTCCGCATGGCAGCAGCTGGTTTAAGCCATTTGTGCTGGATCCCCTGGTTCTTCTTCGAGTGATTGCTCATATGCATTCCACTTAGGTGTGTGCGCGCCGTCATGCACGGTTCTCGGACAATTTTTTCCCTAGCAGTCCCTGTAGGGGTCAGCTCTGGAGCCCCCTGGAGCGCCACGCTCATGCCACAGTATATAGGGCGCCGCCGGCCATGCGGACCCTCAGTTCCTTCTTTCCACCTGTGACGGTCATCTGGAATAACTCTTGCTGCGTCGTAAGTATTCTTCCCCTTTTATTGTGTTAGTTAGTATAGCAGTTCTCCCTGAACTAAGTTAGTTTAAGTGAGTTAGGAATACTTCAGTTAGATAGGGAGCCTTAGGGCTCTAGCGACCCAGCCATGCTGGGCTCGCCAGGGTTTAAACCCTGCACTGGCTGCAGGAAGGCCTTCCCGGTCGGTGATCCCCACAAGCGCTGCCTTAAGTGCCTTGGGGAGCAGCACCGTAAGGACCGGTGCCGAATTTGTAAGTCCTTCAAGCCGAGGACCCAGAAGGAGCGGGACATCCGGCTGAAGGCTATTCAGATGGAGTCCGCGCTGCACCCGGCGTCCGAGTCGCCCCGGACTCCATCAGCACCGAGCGTCTCGATGGTGCAGAGCGCTCCGCCAGCACCGGACATCTCTGGTGCCGAAGAGAAAGAAGTGCTGTCCGTGCATGGAGCGCTCTCCCTCCCCTGCACCGCAGGAGCGGCCGGGGTCGAGCCCTGAGGTGCTGGAGCTGTGTGAGCAGCCTCCAGCACCGGTGCCGGCACAGAGGGATCCTTCCCCGACTCCTGGGAGTGGGGGAGCCCCTCTCCAGAAGTCTGCCACGCCGGAGGCATATGAAGCGGCTCGAGCCTTGCTGGCCCTGCCCACGCCTCTGGCCCTCCCCCAGCTGGGGGAGTCAGGGCCTGTGTCCTGGAGCAAACCCGCGATGGGTGTCCCTGAAGGGTGGGTGCGCCCAGCACTGGAACAGCCGCCCACCACCCGGCGCCGGAGAGTCGAGCTTGATAGCTCCTCTCCCTCATCTTTGGATGACGACGCCTCACGGCACCAGTCCCGGTCTCCGAGACGGTACCGCGCCAGATCGCCGTCACCGGCCAGATGCTCTCGCCACTCCGGCTCCGACTTGGCACCGCGGCACTGCTCTCAGCACCGTTCGCCGGCACCAGGGAAGAGGCGGCGCAAGTCTTCGGCTTCCCGGCACCACTCCTCGTCATCGGCTTCACCAAGGCATCGGCACTGGTACAGACGGCACCGCTGCTCTTCAGGATCGTCTGGTAGCGGGTCCCGAAGTGGCTCTTCCCGACGGCTCCGTCGGCACCGTTCCCCCGGCTCAGGCTCCTGGAAGGCTCAACACTGGGACGAGGTGCAGCCCCCAGCACCGGCACTGGGTTGGCCCCAGCCCCCTTGGCAGTGGCCATTTTGGGGACCATGGGGGGCGCAGTTGGGGCAGGGTACTGTGTCGGTCCCTGCCTCCATCACTCAGCAAGCTCCTCCACAGGCACCACTGGTGCAGGGAGGGGACCGCTCCTCAGGAGAGGAGTCGGACCCTGGGGAGGGCCCCTCCACAGGACCCCACTGCCCGTCCTCTTCTTCGTTGCCGGACGAGGCAGCCTTCAGGGACCAGGGGGCTCCTCTGATTGACTTTAAGGCTCATCAGGAGCTGCTGAAAAAAGTGGTCTCCAACCTTGACTTGGAGGTCAAGGTGCTAGAGGAAGAGGTGGACCCCCTCTTTGGGCATGTGGGGACCCAAGGCCCTTCCAGGGTAGCCCTCCCCATGCATGAAAGGGTGTTGCGCCTGGCCAAGGCAGTGTGGCAAACCCCTTCCTCAGTCACCCCAACCTCCAAGGGCACCGAGAAAAAGTACTACGTGCCGGCCGAAGGTCACGAGTACCTTTACACCCACCCAGCCCCGGGTACTCTGGTTGTGGATGCTGCCAACCAGAAGGAGAGACAGGGGGCCCAGAGCTCCACTCCTAAGAGTAAAGAGGGAGGAAGGTCTACTCCACTGGGGCGCTCCAGTTCAGGGTGGCTAACCACCAAGCCCTCTTGGGGAGGTACAATTTGAACTTGTGGGACTTCTTGCGAAGGTTCGCAGAGTCTCTGCCCCAGGACCAGGCCGCGGACTTCACCATGGTCTTGGACGAAGGACTGGCTGTGGCCAGCGCAGCCCTGCAAACTGCTTCAGACACTGCGGATACGGCCAGCAGGGTGATGGCCTCCGCTATCGCTATGCGTCGTGCAGCGTGGCCGCAGTCCACGAGGCTGTCCCAGGAGGTGCAGCATTCCATACAGGACCTACCTTTTGATGGGGCCGGCCTGTTTTCAGAAAGAACTGATGAGAAGCTGCACGCCCTCAAGGACTCAAGGGCTACCTTGAGTTCCCTGGGTCTTTACACCCCTCAAGCGGTGAGGCAGCAGACCCGCCAGCAGCTGCAGCACCCGCCACAGCAGCAACAGCAGCAGCAACCTAGGCCACTGCCTAGGCCTTTCCCCCCCACAAGTGGTAGGGAAAGGAGCAGGGGTTTCGGACGGCACGACCGCTCCAGGTCGACCTCCACTTCCCAGAAAGGGCCCCCCCAGGGCTCCAAAGGGAAGCAGCAGTTCTGATGGTGCACCTGAACCATCCCTCTGGATTTGCCCCTTCTATTCAGAGACAGACTAAAGTCATACTTCAGTCTCTGGTGGGGCATCACGTCAGACCTCTGGGTCCTGGGCACCGTGCGCTGGGGTTACGCCCTCCAGTTGGTGGCTTTTCCCCCCAATTCACTCCCTTCCCCGTCCCTCTTCAGGGACCCATATCACGAGCAACTACTCCTTCAGGAGGTCTGCTCCCTCCTGCACAACGGGGCCGTAGAGGCGGTCCTGCCGCTTGAGGTGGGGAAGGGGTTTTACTCCAGGTCCTTCCTCGTTCCCAAAGCCAAGGGAGGCCTCAGACCTATACTGGACCTGCGCAGGCTAAACAGGTCCATAAAGAAACTGAAGTTTCGCATGGTGCCCCTAGCGGCCGTTATCCCCATACTGAATCCAGGAGATTGGTTTGCCACCCTCGACCTGAAGGATGCATACTTCCATGTCTCCATCCTTCCCGCCCACAGGTGCTATCTAAGGTCCATGGCAGCTGGTGGCCACTACCAGTTTACGGCCTTGCCCTTTGGCCTGTCCTCCTCCCCCAGGGTGTTCACCAAGTGTGGGGCAAGGTTCGAGGCCATAGCAGCGATCACATCGCAACTCCACAGGTGCCCCACATAGACAGCCGGGCAGTGCCTTCAGCTGTTGGGCCACATGGCCTCCTGTACGTGGGTGGTGAGACTGGCCCGCCTCAGGCTCAGGCCTCTCCAAGGTTGGTTGGCCACAGTATATGTGCCCAGCAGGCACGCCCTGGACAGAGTGGTGATAGTGCCCCCTGCAGTTCTGGGGCCACTACTATGGTAGAAGGACCCCAAAACGGTCTTGGAAGGGGTTCCGTTCAGGGACTTGACCCCCTTGATCACCCCGATCTCTAATGCATCAGACCTCAGTTGGGGGGCCCACGTCAGCGGTGGCCTGAGTACTCAGGGCCGCTGGTCGCAGGAGAAGACTGCCCTCCACATCAATGTAAAAGAACTGAGAGTAATCAGACTGGCATGCAAGGTATTCCTCCATTGTTTAATGGGCAAAATGGTACAGGTGCTGCCGGTCAATGCTGCAGCTATGCGTTATATAAACAACCAAGGGGGAGCGCGCTCCTCGGCTTTGTGCCAGGAGGCGCTTTGACTGTGGAACTTCGCGGTGAGGCGCGACTTTTGTTTAACCGTCTCTCACCTCCCGGGGGTCAGAAACGACGAGGTGGGCCACCTCAGCAGGCCATTTCTACCCCAACATGACTGGTCGTTGCATCCGGAGGTAGCGGCCAGGATTTTCCACGAGTGGGGTGTTCCCCGACTGGACCTGTTCACGTCGTCCTGGAACAGGAACTGCCCGAGACTCCCTCTCCGACGCATTCCTCATCAAATGGACGGGGGCCCTCATGTACGCGTTCCCCCCCCATCCCGCTCTTACCGAGACAGCATTGATTCAGCATGCTGCAGGACCTCTCTGTCGCCACGCCGATCGAGCTCCTGAGGAGGCCGGACCTGCTCTCCCAGGACCACGGTCATCTGCTGTACCCCATCCTGGACTCCCTGCAGCTGACGGCCTGGAGACTCTCTGGCTGACAGAGGCGGAGAGAGCCTGCTCAGCGCAGGTCCAACACGTTTTGCTGGGTAGCAGGAGGCCCTCCACGCAGATTGTGTACAAGGCCAAGTGGAGGAGATTCACCTGCTGGGCGGAGTCACGGGGCATAACCCCCGGTACATCCCCCGTGCAGGCCATCCTCGAGTACCTCCTGCAACTTAGGCTCCAGGGGTTAGTGCTAGCCTCCCTCAGGGTGCACCTAGCGGCCATCTCGGCTTTCCATCAGCCGATGGAGGGGCGGTCCTCGTTCTCCCCCCCCTATTTTGGTGAGGTTCTTCAAGGGGGTTGAGAGGTTTTACCCCGCAGGTCTGTGACCCGGTGCCTCCCTGGGATCTCAAACTGGTCCTCGCTAGACTAACGGGGCCCCCCTTCGAGCCCTTGGCCACCTGTGCCCTGCTGATCCTGTCCTGGAAGGTGGCCTTCCTCGTGGCCATTACCTCGGCTAGGAGGGTCTCTGAGCTAAGAGCTTTGACCTCAGAGCCCTCCTATACCATATTCTTCCGGGATAAGGTACAGCTGAGACCGCATCCAGCTTTCCTACCTAAAGTAGTCTCCCAATTACATTATAACCAAGACATTTTCCTCTCCGTGTTTTTTCCCAAATCGCACGGGTCGGAGGAGGAGAGGAGACTACACACCCTGGATGTGAGGAGAGCCCTCGCCTTCTACATAGAGAGGACAAGGCCTTTCCGGAGGACCACGCAACTCTTCGTCGCGGTGGCAGATAGGATGAAGGGATCCCCAGTGTCCACGCAGTGCATCTCCGATGGATCACCGCCTGCATCAAGCTCTGCTATGAGCGCGCAGGCATCCAGCTTCCTGGAGTGGTGACGGCGCACTCAACAAGGGCCCAGGCCGCGTCACCGGCCTTCCTGGGTCGGGTCCCCCTGGACGACATCTGCAGGGCTGCCACCTGGTCATCGGTCCACACCTTCACCTTGCACTACGCTATCGTACAGCAGTCAAGGGAGGATGCACGAGTCAGCAGAGCCGTGCTGCAAGCAGTTCACCATTGACTCCAACCCGCCTCCAGGCATGACTCGTTAATCACCTAAGTGGAATGCGTATGAGGAATCACTCGAAGAAGAAAACATGGTTACTTACCAGTAACTGTTGTTGTTCGAGATGTGTTGCTCATATCCATTCCACACCCATCCTCCATCCCCGCTGTCGGAGTCGGCAGAAAGAAGGGACTGAGGGTCTGCATGGCCGGCGGTGCCCTATATACCGTGGCATGAGCGCGGCACTCCAGTGGGCGCCAGAGCCGGCCCCTACAGGGACTGCTAGGGGAAAAATTGTCCAGGAACTGTGCACGAGGGTGCGCACACACCAAAGTGGAATGGATATGAGCAACACATCTTGAAGAACAACAGTTACTGGTAAGTAACCATGTTTTCCACTTGTCAGGTGCGGCGAGAAGAGATGGCAAGGATTGCTTGGAGCAGCTTGTGCTGGACCTGCTGCTCCTGCTCCCACTGAATTAGCAAATGGCAGTGGTGGACATTAACTGCTCAAAGCCACTTAGTTTAATTCCTCCCCGTCCTACTCTTGCCCTGCTCCAATATGGTTCCTGATGGGAATGGGGACAACCTGGAGAACTTAATTTAATTCTTCTCCACATCCAACCTTAGAGCAGCACCCGGGCAGCAGTTTCATATACTCTGTCAGATGGAGGACTTTCCTTCCCCATGACAACAACTCCAAAAACTGAAGGAATTAGAAACTCAGAGCGGTTTTATTTTTGAAGAATATTTTTCCAGCCCCTTTCCCAGCTCGCAAGAAGATTTAGTTTTAAATTCATTTTTAAATGTAATTTCATTTTTAAAGGCTTTATTTTGTATTACTATATCTTAGCAGTGCAAGATGGTGTAATGCTTGAGCTGATCCATGAAGATGCTTTAGAATCCCAAGTACCTAATAGAAAAAGGTTCATGATCCGAAAACACCTCATTTTCTGAATCCATGTATCTGAAAGGCCTTGTCTGATTCGCTTCAGATATCCTAGAAAATTCTACTTTGGCATAAGTTCACACTGTGAAATTTCAAGCTGAGTAGTTTATTTTTAGTGGCATTAGGGGGCTGATCATATCTGATTGATGGGCCTGATCCAACCCCCAATAAAGTGAATGGCAGTTTCCCATCTTCAAAAGTCTTATAATGGAAGGCTGGCTTCAGCTTCAACTATGGGGAGACTAACACCTCTCCGTAACACCACACTATTATCATCTTGAAGGAAGCTGTATGCAGGGCTTTTTATTTTTATTCATTTTAATATTTGTTTTGAATTTAGTGTTTGAAAAAGGTATCTTAACCTTTAGAGCAGTGAAGTCCTGTTTATCCACAAAACAAGCACAGCATGAGCAGCAGTATTTGCACTTCCCCATTGCATAATCCCTTAGCCTTTCTCTTGAATAAACCCTTGTTGGGATAAAAAAGAAGTACACTCCTCAGTCCTGTTCAGTTCCTTGAAAAGATGAGATTGTCAACAAGGATGCTATTTATTGCTAATATTGATAGTTCTGTGAGGTGGACAATTGGTTTCCATGGACTCCGTGAACACCAACTTATTTTACATGGGTCAGTCAGCAGCCATCAAACTATCATTTTTGCTCCATTCCAAAAGTGAATAGCTAATTAGATGGCTAAAGCTTAAGTAATTTCTCAGGAATGTTGATTCACATTCATCCTGTTATCAGAAATGTCCTAGTGATAAAAGAACCTATAATACAAACTTCCATCCATAGGTCATGTGGTCCTCCAACACTCTTTTATTTATTAAAACCAATTGTTCATGAACTGAGATATTTTACCTTAATCTGTGCACCACACAGGGTTTGGTCCTCCTCTCACTGATGCTAATGTAAATTAGGAGTTACTGGTGTGACAGAAGAATCAAAATAATTTGCTGTTTCTGGCAGAGGTGCCCAGATCATTATCAATATGCCAGCAAAACTTGCATGACAGTGCCACGCTTCTGTGTACAGCCAGTGTGAGTTACACCACTTTTTATGTAAAGGCAAACACTCTAGTAGCACTGAATTAATCTGTATGTGGAGCTATCAAATTGAGCACATATCTAGTGTGGTATAGCAAGGGCAGAGGGCATTAGGAAAGTTCTGGAAAGGTGGTATGTAAGCTCTAGAATGATCCGGGCTTTATTCCCTGTAGAGTAGCCAGAGTCATTAGTGGGCAATTAGGGGCAGCTGAGGCCAATTAAGGCCCAGTCAGGTGCCTAATAAAAACCCTCTGATCCAGTGCACAAGCTGGAGGAGTAGGTGTGCTGTGCTTCTGAGCAGAGGAGTGTGTGTAGAGTTGTGAAGAGGAGCAGAACAGAGTACAGTGGTGTGTGGCATTGTGAAGAGGAGTGGAACAGAGTACAGTGGTGTGTGGAAGAGAGGTGGAATCCTAGAGAAGGTACTGGGCTCAAGAAGCCAGAAGGACAGGGGGGAAAATAGCCCAGGGGAAAAAGACTGCAGTTGCAAGTACGGTGCCAGCAGCCCATAGCTGCTACTTATAGGGCCCCTGGGCTGGGACCTGCAGGAGCGGGTTGGCCCGGGTCCCTACCCCCCTCCCTGGGGAGATGGGGTAACCAACGACACCCTGGCCCACTACAAGAGGCAAAACATGAGACCCACTAGGGGGAAGCCAGCCGTTTGCCACACTAACCTATGTAAGTATGTGATCTTGATACTGTTATCCATGTTTTCTCTCTCCTCCCCACTATTGTCTATAACTCTTTAGAGGGGATGCACCTGAAATATCACACTGAGTGTCTGGGAGACTCACTCCTGGACTATAGCATCAATTGTTGCAGAGGGTCAGGGCTCCATTTCCCAGGTTGCATAGGGTCCAGGACTGAAACAGAACTGGTTAGCAATGCTACCAGAATCAATCATAAGCCAGAACTGAGAGGCAAAAGGGATTGGTTTTACTTTGGGTTTGGCTATGCTTGGAGCATAGCAGGGAGAGAAGTGTCACAGCCAGGGAGGACCATTCTACCTTCCACATTCCTACCCAAGGGAAGACTTTGAGTCCTTTTGGGTTCTGAGATGTTGAACTGTGTCATCTCATCAGCGACCAGAAACCCAGGAGGCTGAGGAGAGTCATGATTAGGCTACCAAGAGCCACCCTAACTGAATCTAGATCAGAGAGCCACAAGGATGATCATAGCATCCTTGGTGTGAATACTCTGTAAGAATACCCTTTTTTGTTTATTTTGCTATTTTGTTTTAACCAAGCCACCAAATTCAGCACTGCACTACCCATCAAAGACCAAGGGCTTGCCTACATTTAAAACACTGTGGCGTGACACTACCTATGCCAACCGGAGGTGGTGTTCTGTTAGCGTATGTAAACCACCTCCACAAGAGAATTCTTCCATCAACCTACCATTATCTACATGGGAATTAGGTTGGCTTAACAAGGCTGCTCAGGGGTATGGATTTTTCATACCCTGATGCAACATAGTTAAACTGTCCTAATTTTCTAGTGTAGACCAGGACTCAGCCTGAACTCCCTATTTGCCCAGGTAGGTGCTAGGAGGGAGCACATAGTGGTTTGTACTGACTAAATATTCGGGTGGGGGGGTGCAAAAGGGGTAAAGTTGATGAATTATTGTTTTTATCTTTTATTATCCTGATCCCTTTTGTCTGAGTTCCCCATACCTAATAAAGCCCCCATTACTGATTTATTACTTTGAGAATTGTAATAGCTATTTTATTTGTGTGCTCTGACCAACACTCCTTTGTATGAGATTGTGTGTTAAATATTTTCCCAAGGGACAAGCTCTCTGTGTTCTCTGTACTATGAGGGGTTTCCTGGGATGGGGGCACCCAGGTGTCCTTTTAGGTGAACCCAAGACCCAAAGCCCTGAGGAGAAAAGTGGGAAGGCTTCAGCCACACCTCAGGGCTGTGGGTTGCATGTCTGTTTACCCTAACTGGAGCCTGAAGGCACTAGAAGGTCAGTGAAGGCACTAAAAAGACACCTATTGGTTTCAGTGGACTTTGGATCAGGCTCTTAGTTTTTTTTTATATTAAATTAGATGGTAAACTATTGGAGCAGGAAGGAGATATTCCTATATGCCTGTCCAGCCCTAGCACAATGAGGCCCTGATCATGAGTGGGATCTCTGATCACTGTGTCAATACAAATAACTAACGTAACTCTGTTATATCTGTAGATATGAATTGGCTGTTCAGTTTTCACTGAGCATCAGTAATGCAATATTGTGATGATTCTCAGGGTTCCCAAGACTGAGTGTCACCTTGTTACCTTCCTGCTTTTTCTGCCGCTCTATTAAGCTTATACTTCCATTTGTTCTAATTCCCTTACCTGAAATAAATAAACAGAAAATAACAAACTGCAACTTTTTCTTTGTTTATTCCCAACCTTCTTGCTTATGAACCTCTCAAAAATTGGTTTATCAGTGCTTGGAGTGTGATCTTTCACTAACCAGTAAACTGAGCGTAAATCTTTCTGTGATTGTACCTCTATAACGGTTCTTGTGGTTAGTTACTTTGTTAACCCCCTGCCTCCAGCAATAGGAAGATTTGCTTGTGCTTAACTGGATCTCAGCTCCCTGACACCACCAGTCCATCAGCCATCCAACCAATCTCTTCTGGCTTATGCCAACCCTTACTTTGCCTTGCAGGTTAATAGTAGGTGCACCTTCAGCCCCTAGCCTCTTTAAAGTGTTCCGCTCCTTATCCACTGAACTTCTTGCAGTAATACCAGGTCTGCTGTCCCCATGTGAATGATAGACACATCAGGTTGAATGATGCAATTCAGGGTCAGGTCCTTGTAGAATACCACAGGACTGTAATAGATTTATTGTGAAAACAATCAGAAGTTTATCAAGGACCAAAATTCAATAGATAGTAAATACGGATAATGGACACAAAAGGGTTATATATAAAACAAAATCATAACAGGCTACCCTTCTGTCTACGTAACTATATCTCATCCCAAATGTCATTTGCAATGTTTTCAACCAAGCCTAGTTGAGACCCCTGTCTTTAAGAATTGAATCGCATTGCTGATTACTTCCGAGGTACAAAATAAAAGGGTGTCTTTCTTGCCTCCTACATATACCCTCCAAATTTTCATTGTCTTTGCATGCTGCCACGCTAACCTCCATGGCTTGTTTTCTCTAATGTGCTCCTTTCCTGTTGACTCTGTATGTAAATAGGGCTTCTATTCTGATGATTTACAATATTTAATTTACATTTTGACAGAGATGCACATCTTACCTCCTGTCTGGAACAGAACCTATTTTCTCTTTTGGTTGGTGACAGACTTGAAAACATATTTTCAGTACAAATACACAACTCCTTAAATGCACCCGGACATGCATCTCACAATGATTATGAAGATCAGTTATGACAAACTTTTATTAGAGACCTCACATGACCCTCTTTGGTGAATTAAAATGTACATGTCAGACTCACAAGATACTTGTAACCTCTATTTGTCCCATCTGTGCCCCTTTGCCAGCTGGTGTTAAGAGGTTTTTAGGTCACAAATATGCAGTAAATTTAGTCATGCACTGAAACATACATTTTTAACTCTCTATGAATTGTGTGGACTCTGTGAACTGTCTTTTCATTATTAATACAGTGTTATGGAAAATATTCCCTTAACTGGTTATTCCAGAAAATTCCAACTAATGAAGGGCTGTCTTTGTGTTTTAGAAGTCTTACTAAATAACACAGCTAAAGGAAGTGCTACATTTTAGAATATGCCATTCTGTGACCTCAGTCCCTAGTTAGAGGCCCTCAAGGGGAGAGAGGAAAAGATTGAACTTCTATTGAATTCATAAATAATTCACCCTAAACACTGTGACAGTACGTTAGAAACAATCTATTATGGTAAAATGACAAGAACTGTGCATCCCTCTGGGAGAAGGGTCTTTTTAACTCATTTCCCTCAATCACAGTATGATTACTGTAAATAGATATAAAAGAAGACCACCTGGCATCTCCATTCTCAATTTTAGAACCAGAAAATAAATCTTATGATAGCAACCTACAGTAATTGGAGTTCATTTTGGCACATTGCAGAGCTCCAGCACATAGGTGGAATGGTACTATGCTTCAAGATAAATCAGAATACCTACCAAAATATTTGATTAAATTTTTCTCTTAAGAATTGTAATTCAACTCAATCGTTTAACCTGACATTCAGGCCATAATAAAATCGGTAATTTGTTGTTTAAAGGAATGAATGACTTGACTAAGGAAAATTCCTTGCTGTGGTTCAGTTAATTTACATACAGTGGAAAAAGCATTAGATATGGATAGACTGTACTTCCTCTTCAACAATAGTGGTGTAAATCTTTGACTTTATGCATTGCTCAACTTATTCAGTTCTCCTGTGTGTGCTAGTGATATTAATGGATACAAGCTAAAAAAAAAAAGATTTTTTCATTCACTTCCACTGCCCAAGAGATCTACATTTTCTCTGTTATTAAAAATCAAAATCTGTATGGATTTGCTTTAACAATCTTTAAAAAGAATTAAATCTGACACAGAAATGTATTCCAATTTCATTCCTGTAGTTAGTTCAGCTCTTTCTTTTACTTGAAAAACAATTAAAAGACTAACCTTACACATTTGTTAATCTGTGACTATCTCACAGTAACTTTATTGCAAATACTAATTATTGGCTCCAGAAGCAATCTGTCCTAAGGATTCTCTCAAGTGGGATGCTGCAGGGTTCCATTTTAACATCCCTATTCAACATATCTGTGAAGCTGTTAGTGGAGATAGTGATGGTATTACCAGTAATTGGCTGCGGTGTTTCCAGTAATTCTAACAATACTCAGCTCTACATCTCCTCTTCCTCAAATCTAAATGGTACAGATGATCAGCTTAGTTCCTGTCTAGTTAGATTCAGAGCTTAGAGGATGGTGAGTGACTGCAGGATAAATCCATATAAGACTGAGGTAATGCTGGTAGACTGGGAAAAGCAACTGAAAAAACTGGAGGAGTTGATATCAGTTCCTTTGACTGAAGTAGAGGTTGGTTGGTTGGTTGGTTGGTTGGTTGGTTGGTTGGTTGGTTGGTTGGTTGGTTGGTTGGTTGGTTTTAAACTAAAATTTGCAATTTGAGGTCTTGGTGAGTCTTCAGTGCTCATGGGTGTCCAAATAGCAACACTTTTTATCTGCAGTTGACAAGACATTGGCAATCTTTTCTTTCAGAGGCTGATTAGTATAGAGGTCTATGCTTCTGTCACATTAAGATTAGAATGTTGTGACATACTCTACATGGGCCTGTGCCTAAAATCCACTTAGAAACTTCAGCTGATGCGGAATGCAGCTGCCCATTTTTTAAGTGGTGTTTCATGCATAAAGCATATTTACACCTGTACCATGTGATGCATTGATGTCCAATTCATTTTTAGTGTGACTTAAAGTGCTAGTTTTTAATCTTCAAAGCCTTAAATGGATTGGGCCCTGGCTACCTTCGAGATTGCCTCTCCCCTTGTGTTATACCTCAACACTCAGATGATCTGAGGGGCTCAAACTAACAGTTTCTTGATTAAATAAGAAGGAACAGGAGATAGAGCATTTTCAATGAGGTCTCTTCAACTGTGGGAATTGCTTCCCATGTTACTTCAACAATGTTAATTTGTAAAGCTTCAGGTTCTTCTCTGAAACCCATCTGTTCTCCAGGCTTTTGTGGGAAAGGGATTGGTCCCCAAACATAATCCCAAATTAGGTAATTGCCCTTTACACCCAGCATTTGCACACAGATATTAATAGATACTGTGGTAGTGGGCATCAGTATAGAACTTGGAGAGAACAGTCTTTTTCTACCTTGTAACTTGGTTAAGAGAGGGAATGTCTTAGCAGAAGTGTGAACTTGAACCATTATATGAGTGTAAATATTATGATTCAGTCTAAACAAGTAAATAATAGGCACACAATTCTGTAAGAAGTGCCACAAGGCCCCACACATACACATCTGAGTTCTTTTCAAGTATGGAGGGAGAAGAGGGGAAGTTAATGCAGACCCAGTCTCCCCTTTCAACTTCAAAATCCTTTCACATCTCCTATTGCAAGCCCCTGTAATCAGACTTCCTTTCCCAGCTTCAAAATCCTCCTTGTTCCCATAAAACAAACCCTTCTGAATGTAACCCTATCCAATTGTCAAGCCCTCCTGTGATGCTAGGAAAATGACCTCTTCACCCCCAGCTGCTACGGTTCCAATTTCACTGGCCTTCCCTAGTTGTCAGATCCCACATATTGTTAGTTATCAAATTCATTAGCAGTCACTGTACCGTGCACTTTCTAAGACAACTTAGCCACTCCCTTACCTTCCAAAATGTACTTAGATGTAATACCCCTGCCTTGTTCATTCCCATCTGTGATTAGCCCCCTGACAGAATATTAAGAAAGGCAACTCAATTTTTAGTTTAAAAATCTGGTCTCCCTAGTAACATGTATAGGTGTAAATGCCATTCATTGGCTTGTCTGAAGCTTTTCAGTCCAATTACAAATGAACTTGACAAACTGGTTCAGCTAATTACTATGGTATGATATTTCTGCTCTTTCACCTGCATCACATAAATTATCAACACCTTTAATGATACTAATTTACCCATCTTCTAACATGGTAAGTTTGCTGTTCTCATGACCATTTTGGTTGTTTTTAGAGATGCTTTTACAACTTTTTCTAATCAAATCTCATTTTAGTCTTCTCGTGTTTTTCTTTTGTCTACGTACTCTAACCCTGAGATTCCTACTGATCACAGAAATGCTGTGATATCCTAGTTTTAGTATCTGTATGTCTGTACAACTTCCAGACCTTGCTATTTGTTCTTATCTGTTAAGTCCAGACATAGAGATGTCAATGAAAGATATTAAGTTTATTTAATATCTGTATTAGACGTTTTACAGTTCATTAAAAGAATGAAAAAGGGTTGGCCTCTTTTGGCTCTGAATATCTGTAGAGCCAACTCCCACAGTCCACACCCATGTCACGTTATCGTCCGACTACTCATAAATAGCTTCCCTAACTGTACAAACCCTTACAGTAGCCTGTAATCCTTTTTTTAAAGCATTTCGTAATGTACTTTTGTTAGGCAAGAACCAAAATGTTAACAGCATGTTCTCAGAATCTAAATCCAGATAGATGTTAATTATGTTTGCATGTACACTGTATCTGCGCTACAGATATATGGGGACGTTTTCTGAAAGACGTTTGTATTTTTGTGGTAGATTACTTCTTTACTGAAATTACATTGTAGGGTTACTCTGAGGGTTGCAGAAAGGAGTGCTGAGGAAGGTACTGGGCTCAAGAAGCCAGACGGACAGAGGGGGGAAATTAGCCCAGGGGAATAGACTGCAGCTGTGAGTACGGTGCCAGCAGCACATAGCTGCTACTCATAGGGTCTCTGGGCTGGGACTCAGAGGAGTGGCTGGGTCCAGGTCCCTACCCCCCTCCCTGGGGAAACGGGGTAATTGGTGATGCTCTGCCCACGATGAGAGGCAAAAGCTCGAGACCCACTAGGGTGAAGCCAGCCATTTGTCACAGGGTTCATACCATTCCATCCAGCTGACGATATATTCCCAACCTTAGCTCTCTCAATCCCAGCATCCCACTGCTGCTGTCACAATTGTCCACAACTATAGGTTGTGGGTCTTTACTTAGTTATCCTACACTCCACCATTTTGGAATGCATCTTCAGGAAAGAACACCATGGAATGCAGGATTGATGAATGAAGGTACAATAAATAGCAGACACAAGCATATCTTGTACCAAAAGAGTGGAATTCAAAGTAAGTATCAGGGAAGTACCACAAGTAGGTACTTGAAAATCTCCTACAGTAGATGGGAAATAAGGTGGAAAAATCATTGTTTGGAGCAATTGTCCCTTCTATAAGAGGGTCATATCTATAGTTATATAGTGAGAAAGAAGCTGTAAGGGATGAATAGTGAGGCATTATGTCATAGCAAGTGTGTTTGGAAAGGGACAGTAGTTAGAATTGGAGGTTTCATGTAGGACCCATGGGTAGACTGGCAATTGTTGGATTATGCTGGAACAGTTATTTCCAGAAAAGGATCTTCATTAGGTAGAAAATGGTCAAATATGTATGTGTTACAGTCTTTGGAAAAAAAACTTGGGCAGAAGTAAATGCATAAGTGGTGAGCTAAAGAGCTACAGTCCCACTTCAAATGTAATAGTTTTCTATCTAAGGTCTATCTCAAAAACGTTTATTTTTTTGGACATTATTTCCCCTCCCATAACCCATCATGAAAAGTGTCTGCCAGTGGGACATGAATAAGATCTGGGGTTTATGTTTTAAAATATTTTCCAAGGCCAGGAGGGGCAAAGCCCAGAGGGCATTTTTTTCAGTACAGTCATAATTATTTATTTGGACTATGATAGCATCCACAGTGTGCGAGAGGCTGTACCTACATATAAGAAGATAAATATACGATCCCTGATTGTATACTATTTGGGGCAGGGACCCTGTCTTTTTATATGTGTGTACAGACCTTAAGCACATTGTAGGTGCCACCATAATCTAAATAATATTTTGTCCTTTCTGACATTGAAAAGTCTGCAATATTGTTCATGGTTATACAGATGTCTATGGCACATAGCTCAAATTTAAACATCCAGACTTCCCCAAAATATTCAGAAGCATTAAGAAATTAGGAATCAACATACTTGATAAGACCAGTTGTCCATCTAGTCCAGTGTTCTGTCACCCACAGTATCCAGCACTAGATGCTTCACTGGAACGTGCAAGAAATCCTGCATTATGTAGTTTTGGGAATACCTACTCCCCAAAAAAATTTGCGTCAGTGCATTGCATCAAAGGATCTCAGAATGTTTTCAGGCTCTCCTGTCAGCCTAGGAAAATCTGCATCAGTGTACACAGACATTTTAAGCAGAAATGGCCAGATTTCAAAGACTTTAAAAAGTCCATAGCAGTAGCTTTGTATTGGTTGGTGCAATTCTAGCAAGCCTGAAACCACATATGTTGTTTAATGAAGTCATCATCTAGGTTGTAATCGAATGTATATATCTTTTGAGGAATATTATACAATGGCTAAGGGGTTTCCATCCTTCTTGATAGTGATAGACAGTCCTCAGAAACAGATGTTCTTCATCAATTTACAAAGAGAAAAACAACATAAGGAAGGCAATCATTCCTTGCTACTGACAAAAAGTTATAATTAGACACAGAACTAGCATATCTCTTCGTCTAACCTTGTATTGTAGGATGAGATAATAAAATGATCCAACTTATACAGAAAGAGGAAAAGTTATTGTAATGACAAAGTGTCACACTCGTCACTTTATTGATATTCTTTCAGTAGAAGTTACATAATTTTATGATGTCAACTTGCTTTTTAGGTCATCCTGTAAGGGAACAGAAAACAGTTACCATGTCACTTAGGTGGGCAGGCAACATAGAAAACCATGAACTAAGCCATAGTCTAAATTGTGTACGTGAAAAGCATTTGTTGAACATTATGAATAACGATAAATTATAAATAAAAAGCTTGTATTCCCAGATAATGGAACAATGAGCTAAATTCATGGAATAAATAATTAGTTGTAAATTATTTATCCAGCTCTATTAAGGACTAAAGAAGCAATCCAAGTTCTGAGGACCTAAAGTGTGACAATGACTGTCCCTACAAAAATGCAGAATGAAACAGAAAGTTATTTAGTTGTTTTAGTCCTTTCCACTGCTGTCTGTATAAATGTAGAAGAAATTAAGGTCCAATATCTCTAGTCTGGAACTTGGATGTTAACATTTTCCTTTCTAAAATGTTTAGTATCAGTTTAGTTCTGCTGAACAGTTTAGTTCTGCTGAAAGGCCTGGCAATCTTAGAGACTGAAACCTTTTCTGTGGGTGGGTTGGACAGAACAAATACAATGAGTAATGGTTATGCAAACTTCCCCACATTGTCCTGACAGTGTGCCAAAGCCTTGATTTATAGGACTATCTTTAGTAGTGACATGTTAGTTCAAGATGTTTCTCTATTCATTCCTTGGCCCCTCTTCTAAGATTGCCCATTTTGTTAGGGATTTTATGCTGTCTATGCATGTTGACAAGAACTGGAGTGAGACCTTCACGTAATTTCATATAGGACATCAAATGGTCATCAGATGGCAGTACTTCTGATCACTATCATATTGGATTGGAATCAGCAACTTAGAAGTGAAAGACTCAATATCTCATTATCAATCCCTTGATCCATCCAGTTCCCCTGGGTGCTGTTTTAGGAGCCTAATCCTAGTCTTTCTTCAAATTTTTGAAAGCAATTGATCTTAATTACATCTCTTATAAGATAAGACTTTTCCTGCTAGTTAGCTCTTCAATAAAAGCAGGTGAGCTAGAGGCTTTGATCATACAGGTATTCTTTTTAAGTCAGATCTAGTCATTTTAGATTTTGTTTTTGCATGTCTGATAGTAAGCCAAAAAATAATACAAATAGTATGTAAAATAAGATTAATGTCTCAAAAATGAAACTCAGAGCCAAATTTGATTGATTTGAACACTTGAAATAATGCTATAAAACTTTTCTTTAATGTACAAAATTATTTCTAACCTGTCATAAAGATACTTCCAGGTACCTTAGCTCTAAGGAGAAGGATCACAGACTTGGTAAAATCACAAAACTCTTTTAAATTGCTAATTAAGTATCACACAACAAAGCGCTGACACTACTAATATTCTTTTTAAAATTGTGAATGCTGCTTGCCTGATTAATTTCCTTAATGGATAGGGAGAAGAGAAAATGGAGATGCCCAAACAGCTGGCCTGGGCATTTACGGGTAATCTCTAACTGCACAGTTTGAGAGAGGGTGCACCTAAGCAGTGATGGATGAACCTTATTGCATCTTCTTGCACATATTGTGTCTCCTCATTGTTTCATCAGCCTTTGTCTGGCAGAATAGTAGCACCATTACATTGTCAATAATCTTGACATAATGTTACATTATGACACAATTACATTGACACAGTGGCTTTGTTCTGGAGGGCAAAGGTACAAAAATGGCCATCCTACCACGATTGTAGGAGCAAAATGCAGGATCTTCTGGCAGGCCTCCAAATAGTCATTCTGGGTCCAATGATATTTGTCCCATGTTTGTAAATGAGTACAATTTAAGGGTTTCCTAAGAGTAAGGATAAAATACTATTTACATCCAAATGTCCCTCTGGTCTCATTTTCATAACCATGTTAGTATTTAAATCAATACAATCAGGCTAAACTCCCATTTCTCATTTATAGGAAAAACCTGTTCATAATAGTTGTGCAATAATGAATACAAAACAATACTACAATTAGTTGTATGTCAGCAAAAATGTCTTTACATGAGTGATTTATTCTGAAGCTGTTTTATAAAAAAACATATTTTTATATGTTAAAAATGCTTTATTCAGTATTTACATATTAATTATGGGGTATTCCTCGTGGTGTTATAATTTTTGCTTTTTCTCATGATCAAATAGAAAATAAATGGGACAAAATGCCTCATTCACATTGTCACACCTGAAAGCCAGGCTTTTGGTGTCATCACAGTCTCTGTGCATGGCTCAGCATAATTGTCCATCTCTTCCATTTGAAGCCCAAGACTGGATTAATGGTAGTGTTGCATGTTAGGTGTGAGGTGCACTTGCCAGAGCTGTGTGGGTGAAACTTGCCGCAGCATTTATATTCATTACAATTGTCTTAAACCAGTATTACCCGTCCCTCACATTTCATAAAAAGTAAATTCACCCACAAAATAAAAACAAAAAGGTCCACACATACACAAAATAAGAGAAATTATGTCCATTCCTCGATCCAGATGTATACATTTTGAGTGAAAAGTTCTCCAAGACAACGATGCACAAGAAGCAAAGGATAATTTACTGTCTGAAGAAAGACTGAATTACATAATCAAAGATTGATGATTAACACATCTCAGCAAGCATTTTATGGCCAAAAAGACTGCATAACACTAAGCCATTTAACATAAAGCCACAACAGCTGGACTCATTATCTTAGTGACTTAGGCTAGATCTACACTACAGACCTGTCAGTATAACTACATCACTCTGAGGTGTGAAAAATCCAAATCTCTGAGTGACACAGCTATACTGATCTAATATCCCATGTAGACAGCACTATGTCAATGGGAGATCTACCACCTCTCAGGGAGATGGATTAGTTACGCCCATGGGAGAAACTCTTCCATCAGCATAGGAGTGTCTTCACTTAAGCACTACAGCGGCACAGTTGCATCAGTGCATAAAGAATCCCAAATAGTCAGAGCAAGTTCTGTGAAAATTGGAATGCATTGAAAGGCAGTGTGCTGGAGTCTTTTGTCTCCGGAAACAGTTTTGATGAAGAGCATGACATTTATCAAATTATGAAAATAAATTACATCAAATCCAGAGATGGCTAATTTCTCTCAACTTTCTTTAGTTGCACAATAGAAGATGACAAGTGGGTGGATGTATGGTTTCCTGAAGCCAGACACAGCCTCCTACTTTAAGAAGAAGAACAATTTAAGTAGAGACTTTGTAACCTACCTTCATTTCCTGGCACTATATAGTCCTTCTTCCTTTGTCCCACTGAAATGGATAGTGAGAGGGCAGTGAGACAAGGCGGGGGAGGCAATATCTTTTATGGGACTAACTTCCCTTGGTGAGAGAGACAAACTTTCAAGCTTACATGGAGCTCTTCTTCAGTTCTGAGGAACTAACTCAAAGCATCACTACCAAATACAAGGTGGAACAGATTGTTTAGCATAAATAGTTAACCCATATTTCAAGGAACCATTCAAGGTGAAGTGCCCCATTAACACCTCTCCAGTCATAGGGAGGGAAGGAAGTACAGAGGAGGGGAAGCAGCTGGGAGAGAGGGGTTATTAGTGGGTTATAGATTGTTGTAGTTAGCCATAAATCCAGGATCTCTATTCAGTCCATGACTTTTCGTGTCTAACAAAATTATGAATTTAATCTCCCATGCTCATCTTTGTGAAGTGTTCATCCACAAAGTGATCACTCTATATCTGACCTATCAGTCATCATTCTCAAAGGAAACCTGCCCAACACTTTCAAAAGACAAGCCTGGGAGCTTAAATTTATAACTTTGCTCTGCTGTAGTTCCTGAATGAAGATGCTATGACGTTGTTGGGAAACCTTCTCCCATTGGTGCAGTTAATCCAGCTCTCCAGGAGGCAGTAGTTATGTCAATCTGAGAAGCTCTCCCGTCAACAAAGCGCTGTCTACACAGGAGGTTAGGTCAACATAGCTACATCATTCAGGGGCATGGACTTTTCACACCCCAGAGCGACGTAGTTATAACGATATAGATCTGTAGTGTAGACCTGACCTATGTTTCCCAGACCTGAAGAAGAGTTCTGTGTAAACTTGAAAGCTAGTCTCTCTCACCAACAGTAGTTGGTCTAATAAAAGATATATCTCGCCCATCTTGTCTCTCTAATATGCTAGGACCAACACGGTACAACAAACACTACATACAATAGTGAGAGGTCAGTAAGGCAGTGGCATTCAGATGGATTTTTCCTTCCTGTCTTCACTAGTTATGCAGACCACATTTTCCATAGTTCCAGCTGTCAAAGGTGTTTCAGAGCTCTACTGAGATGCACTTCTGTCTAGGCTGTCAATATGAAATATCAGGTACTTGGCTTTGTCCTTAAAGAAAGCAAAGCTTCACTGTTGCAGGCCTTATTTTATTAATGGTATACAATACGTTTCATTCTTGTCACCGGTTAGTATCACTTTGGACTTGTAGTCCTTGTATCTTTTTTCTTTTGCTGGTTGATAAAGACTGCCAGGTTGAGGGGCTTGACCTTTCTTTCTAGCCATGACAATAAGCATCTCTCGTGCACTTTAGAGGTGGCAGGTGATGACAAGACAGAATGAAGATGATTACACTACACTTATTACTGCCTGTATGAAGAGAAATGGGGATTTGTGTTTTTTCTCTAATTACAAGTAATTATTGTAAATCATTTCACCTTGTCTTTGAGTCCTTTTGTTGCAGCAAAGAAGCTCTGCAGTGTTTTCATTCACTCATGCTTTGAAAATGTTTATAAAGAACAGTAAAATGGCATTGTGTTGGGGACAGCTGTAGGGATCTCTGTTTCACACTGAGAAATGCCTGGAGCTGGCACTCAGTATAAAAGCATAGAAAAGCCACCCATAAATTTGTTCTTGTCAATCACTGATTGGAACTGTGATAAAATCAGCCAAGTGTATGTTTATGGGTTGGGGGAAAGAGAGAGTGGTCTTGGAGTCGTGAAATCAATATTTGCTTAATGTCACTAAAACAGCAGCACGTAGATGAGGTAGGTCATTTGGAATCCAACCACACACAGAGGAAATGCCAAGGTGACCTTAGGTAAAGGAGAGATATGAGAACACATTTGTTTGGGTTTTTTATCTCTTTTCACAAACTATATTGAGAAGAATCATTTGTGGAATGTTCTGATGTTGTGGATGACAGTGATGTGGCAGAGAGCAAGCATAGTCAACCTGAAGCATCATGCTCTCTGCAGTAGCTGTGAAACAACATGGCTGCAACCTGGCGCCATTGCTCTACTCGTTCTTCTGGCTGTATTACATCAAGTGTTCTGACTGGACAGTGTCCCCAGTTTTTTTCCATAAATGCTATATCTGTGGAAATATATCTATTTCTGTGTATAACTGGACTGTTGCTTTCCATCTTTGTTGTTTGTTTGTTCACCAAGCTGTATTGACATGAAAAGGTTCAATTAATGCTGAAAGGTTGCCATTAATTTATGACACTAAGAAAAAAATCAAATGAAGGAGACTTTATCCAACTTTCAGTGAGCAGCAAGAAAGTAAAGAGCAGTCTTCGTTTCATTAGCTAGAATGCCATGGGTTCATGTTCCAGTAGAAGTTGCCATTCCTTACCCGCTTGTTTGGAATGCTTTCATTTTCCAGAACCCTTCTAGGAGTTAGCACTGCTTTGGCATTTGAATAATGGGAGCCTGGTGTGGTTGTGAGTAAATATGAAAGCAGCATTGACATTGTCAGTAATGAGAAATATGGTCTCTCTCTTCTTGGCTGAATGTTTCACTTCTGGTTGTACAGTGAAACTATCTGATTCTGAAACCTGATATCTTGTTTAGTTTTGGGTCATAATTTCAACCCAGTACAAATCCTTGTTTTTGTTATGGAGCACTTCTTGCCTTTATTCAGTGCTGCGGTGGGAACAAAAGGACTGCCACGTTCATTGGGTGTTTCACTGCACTGTAATTTTACAGAATGCAACTCTGTTGAGATTGCCTTGCTGTGCCATTTGTTGTGCCCATCACCGTTATTTCTTTTTGACTGCTTCTTTGTAATTGCACATGCATGACTGACTGGCTGCTGTAAAGGTATCTAAACACAACTTGGCTTGTTTTTTTTTTTTTTTAAAGTAAATTAATCAAAATAGTCCTCTCAAAGGTCAGTCAAGACCAACTGGTTACCTGTTTATTCTTTGCCAGCCAGGCAGCACCATCTGTCACACGGCAATAAGCAAAAATAGTTTTCAAGACTCCATTTGTTTTTATGACAGTTTTTACAATTTAATGGAAATTGGACAAAACATAATTTTCCTTATAAATTGGTGTTTTAAAGACTGATATCTCTCCTCAGTCATTTACATATTTAGTTGTTTTTTTAAGAGCACAAAAGAGCTTTAAATATATATTTAAAGAAAATATTTAGATCTAAGTTTTGTCCTTTTATCAGAATCTTTAAAGGACTCAATCTGTATTTGGTACTTAATGAAAAGCTCAGGAGTTCTATTTCCAAGTTTTATGAGTCCTTGGAAACTAGGGAGCGTACATATATTTCCTAATGATCTTGCTGCAAAATGTGTATAATGCTTTTAATATTTAGTCCCAAAATCATAGTTCACAATGATATTCTAACAGATTTTATCACTTTTTTTATTCTTATTCCTCCTCCCCCCAATATATATTTCTCATAATCTTCTTTAGTTGTCAACATGTCTCATCATCTGCCTATTCCTCTTGAGCTGGTAATCCTAAAATGTCAAGTCAAATTAATGTACAAGCTTTTAGTTCTGGGGTCCTGGGTTCAAAGCCAGGTTAGGACTCTTGTGAAAGTGAGTTTTCTGAGTTGTTCATCCCTAGTGAATGTTAATGTCACAGAACTGCCACTCACTCTCAGCCAGTTTGGCTTTCTGCTCAGGAAAGGCTAAGGATTTAGGTCAGGCTTGACATGCACTGACTTCAGGGGAAGCTTGCACAGCATCTGGTCACTCTGTGTTCTGCTGAATCCAATGCTATTAGCTCCTCACTTTGAGTGCCAAATCAACATTTCGAAATGAGAAAGCGGAAGATGCCAAGCTGGAGACGGTATTTACTAGAAACATCATCAGATTCCTTGAAAAACTGCAACTGCCCTGCAGTTTTGGAGGTGCAGCTGGGTCTGTTGTGTAGGACAAGAATGTCCTCTTGGATAATGATGTCCTATACCCAAGCATTTCTTAATTTTTAATTGCTCCCTCCCTTCAATACTCCTGCGGCACAGTAGTCACCATTAAAAAGTCAGCATTTTCCAACAATTACCACTCAGTGGAATCTGCAGTTGCCATCATCTTTCCCTACAGTGAGAATAGGAGATATTTGTTGTAGCTGTGTGGTAAAAATTATCACTATTATTTATTTTATGTATTTATTTGTATTGGGGTAGCACCTTGGGACACCAGTCATGGACCAGCGCTTCATTGTGCCAGGCACAAAAAAAAGATTGCCCCTCACACCAAGGATCTTACAATCTAAGTATGAAACATATAACATATGTATATGTATTATAACATATTAGCTGTGGTCATAGCATATCAGCTGCCTAAACACTGCCCAGTTTTTCTGCAGACATCACAGCAGAGTTGATTTTTAAGGAGAGATTGGAAGGAGGACAATGAGATGCTTCTCAGATGTTTACAGGAAATTCCTCCAAAATGTAAGAGGCCACATCAGAGAAAGCATGACATTCTTATTTGGAAATTTAACAAATGGGCCCTAAAAGTTACCATCAATGGCCAAGTAGATGCAGGAGTCAATATCGATAACATATACAAGACACTAGACAGAGTAGGCATAGGCAGCAAAGGGTCTTAAAAATGAAGAAGAGAAGTTTGTGTGTGATGCAATGGAGAAGGGGGTGCCAGCAGACGGACTCAAAGGGACATGGTTAAATCTCTGTGCTAGGAAAGAAATCTTTGCAGCAACATTTTGAATGGAGATAAGTGAGTCAGCATGAGATTTGTCAAGGACAGAGGAGGAGCTTGCAAAAACCAAGACAAAAGATGATGAAGGATTTAGCTGTGTGGATGGGGAGGAAAGGCCAGATCTCAGAGATATTATGCAGAAAAAAGTAATCAGATTTAGATGCTGCCTGGACCTAGAGAAAGGGCTGAGCTGAAGATAACACTCAGGTTATGGGCTTCAGTGACAGGGAGGATGGTGATGTTGTTCACAGTGACTGTGAAGGAGGGAGTGAGGAAGGCTTGTGGGGAAAGAATAGGAGTTGTATTTTGGCCATGTTGAGCTTAAGCTGGCAGCTGGACATCCATGAAGAGACATCAGAAAAAAAGGCTGGGATCTTTGTTTGGACAGAAGGAGACAGGTCTAGAGTGGAGAGAGAGGTCTGTGAATCATCAGCATAGAGCTGATAGTCAAAGATTGTTTGTGGATGAGATCACCCAGTGACAAGGTGGCAAGTGTTTGCTTTTTAATCTGATATTACTCCTTTATATGGTACATATATGTAGCCTGGGGAACACTGCACCACTGTATGGGAGTGTGATAAAGTCAGGCCAGATGGCTTTAAAAGGGTGTGCTGGGACCGGTATGCGGGACCGAAAGGGTTAAAAGCCCTCTGTCTTGCAGGCAGAAGAGAAAGCACAGCAGGGCAATTAAAGGCACCTGGACCCAATGAAGGGCAAGGCCAGCAGGGGTGTTTAAACCCTGCCTTCCCTAAAGGAGGGGGAGGGAACAAATGTAGGGGAAGCTGGCAGAAGGTGTGGAGCAGCTGAAGAAGTTTCCCTCCCAGGCCAGGAGACAGCTCCTCTACAGCCAGGGGAGATGAGGTAGTTGGGGGTGCTCTGGCCACAAGCAGAGGTAAAGTGCGAGACCCACCAGGGGAAGCTGGCAGTTTGCCACAGGGAGTTTCCCACAACCCCCTCTAGACAATCTGTAAGGGCATATATTTCTACCATGAGCAGGAAACCTCAGGCTCCTTTCGTCAATTAACAACTGTAGTTCACTGATGTTGGATGCAGTTATTATGGACAGTTGGTAAGAAGAGACACAAAGAGATTTCCCTCCTCAATTATATTAAATTGAACACTTTTAACTCACTGGTTATAATGGACAGAAACTGCGGTGGTAATGGATATTTTGTGGGTAAGAGAAGCTTTAGTGCTTCCTGAAAGAGAGTAGAAAACTCTTGCCAGTTAGCAATTTTGTAACTTTTCAAGATTTGCAGTGACCATGGGGTTGCCTGTGTATGTGTTTATGCATTCTGATGAAGAGAGGATACATTCCAATTGGAGGGTGCAAAGAAAGATCCAAGGTCAAGTAGCATTCACAAGTGTAGTCCAGCCATTCCCTATCACTCACTTCAACAGTCCCTAAGTAAATCTGACTTTCAAAATGTCAGGGAGCTGCTATATTCACAAGTTACCACTGGAAATTGCTTTGAACTCATAATAAAGATGTCTGTACACACACAGAGAGACATGCATGTACAAATGAAGAGGAAACAAGATATGGAGGATGAAATATTGGCCCTATTGATGTCAGAGAGTTTTGCCATTGGCTTCAATTAGGATTTCACCCATAAAGAGTAAAAAAGGCGTTTGAGCTCTTAAAGCTAAGCTGTCTGATGGAGGTTTATTGTCACAGATACCGGCTTGTTTTTACATGTATTTACAAGATCTGAAGGCCACCAAGTCTTTCTAATCTGTGTATATAGAGTACATGTCTACAATGATGTGTGCCAAAGAACACCTGGAACACTCACGCTTTTGTAATTTTCATTTCTTGTTTTTATGGTCCATCAGCATTGCCTGGGCCTGCTCAGAGGAGCTGGCAATTAGTAACACAGATAAACCTGCTTAACTTGCTTTGCTCTTGCCACACACACATTTGTATACCTCTCTCTCCGTGCAAAATATTAACAGAGAAGGGTAGGAAGAAAATGCATAATGGTGCAGGGGGTGTATCAGGAATATTTTCTCAACTTCCAAACTAGCTCTCCTTGTATCATAAGTAGCAAAGACAAATGTGGGCTATTGCCGTGAGTGCTATTTCAAACAGTACATGCACTTGGTAAATTCTGTTTGTACAATGTTATAGTGTGTTAAGAATGTTTCTTATTTAAATAGTCGGTAATTGAGTGTCCCGCTGCTGATCTATATGTGCTGTTGAGCACTCTACCACCATTTAAAAATTATAACCGGAGGAATGTGCTTTGTTCATGTTCTGAATAAATAGGTGCTGCTTTGAAGGCTATGCTGAGAATAATCATAGTGTGTGCAGTTCTCCCTGTCTCATGGTAGTTCTATTTGCATTATTTTCTCCTATCTCCCAATAAATAAAGTAGCATAAGACATGTTTGCAAACATTATACTTAATCTTTGCTGTCCTTCAATTCCTGGAGCTGCCAGGGGCCAGTCTGGCCCTCACACAAGTAGATCTTGAAGCCAGAAGGACTGCTGTAATTTTTGCCTTCAGTAACAGCTTCCCAGGGGTTGTTATGCTGGTCAGGTATTGAAGGAATGTGGTGGCCATGCTACTGACAACCCTTTCCCTGGGGGGACCAGGACGGGGTGGCAGAACTGGTGATTCCAAGCAATCCACAGATTAACCAGGGGAATTCACAGCTGCCTAGTTAGGGGAGATTTTTCAGTCCTTTTCCACCACTGGAGCAGCATAAAGGATTGGATCAGAGCTGAGAACCTGGCCCTGTACATACTGACAAACTGGGCACATACCTAGTCTCTGTAAAAACTTAGTTTAAGTCAAGGCACTACAAGTGGAGAGGGCAGGCAGAGATCAGGGTCACAATGATGTAAATAAGATTGTAAGATCTTTGTGGCAGGAGCTGTGTGTTAGTGCAATGCCTAGCACCCATTCTGTCTGGGGCTTTTCAGGAATCCTGTAATACAAATCATTACATAAACTTAAGGTCTCTCAGCATCATCTGACCAACTATACAGGCCTGATGAAAAAAGGAAATGAATACATTTTGGAAACCTCCTTTTAAAATCCCCACCACAATTAATGTACATGTATGACCACAGAGACTGTGAAAGGAGCATTTCTATGTATATAAAAACAGAGAGATGATCCAGTGACTAATCAAGTTCCATTTTCTATAAATGTATGTGGTGACCTGATGGATGACCCTATTTATGTTATGTCTCATGAATGGTTCTGGGCTATAAGGCTGAAAAGCAAAGTGGTTTTGAGCCTGTTGCATATGACTTGTGAACGGCAAACTAAGTGATCTGATTTATTTAATGAATGTAGTGCTTACGAGAAGATGCCAGACTGGCAGCCTTCAAAACTGAAAAGCAGTTTCCATGGGCTAGGCATGACATGGGCAGCAGTAAGGAAAGTTTCCCACTTGCATCCTTATGGTGAGCCTCAGTCCTGAAGTTGTAGGCCATGGCTGGATCCTTGACTTCGCTGCTGGGACTGTCGGTCCGTTGTAGGGTGTTGGTTTTGTCCCCTAGAAATTGGACTGAGACCACTAACACCAACTGAAGAGCTATCAGATGTTGTTAACTTTCAGTCACTACTAATCTGGGCTGAACTAGCATCCTACAGATGAAAGGCTCTGCATCTGAGCGACAACCCCCATGGCCACTTGAGAGCATAAATAAGCATTATGAGTCTGACAGATAAGATGTAAACCCTGTTGAAGGGGTTACTATGAAAGGACTGTATGAAACGGTGTTAAGAGAGCAGCATGAACACTTTGTACTGCCTGACTCTTTTACTCCGAATGTATTGTTATGCTGAATATACTTTAGCTTGCCCCCAGTTAGTGTTCAGAAAAAATTCTCAGCTGGTCTTCACTACATCCTTAGCTCAGAAATCTTAAGGGTTGTCTTCTCTGCAGTGTTAACTGGAGTGTTGCCCCAGCTGCCTCAGATCCACACAAAAACCTGTAGCTCAAGTTACATGGTGCTTTAAACTGACACCAGCTGAGCGGTGTGGGCTGAAGCTGCAGCCTATGCCAACTCTCAGACTAGTCTTGCAGTTGATCTGTGCTGCTAATCCAATCACTCTGGGTAGTTCAAGTGTTATTTTTCAGTGTGGCTGCTGACACTCCAGGTAGGGTGACTCAGCTACATGAATATAGATCATTCGAGCTAACTCTACAGTGAAGATGTCTCTAATGATATCAAACCTCGAGGGAAAAGTAAAAAGACATACTATTATGCGATCCACATAAAGGGCCAAACTGATAAAGAGAAGTCCAAGGTACATGTGCAAAAATGGATGTGTAATGGTGCACTTATATTTCTGTATGCAGTTACTGCAGTGGCATGTGAAAATCACTCATTTGGCAACAGAAATGAGAAGTTAGATGCCTAAATATCTCTTTATATTTGCAATTATTTGCATGCACAAGATAATATGAGGGTGCATATGAAGGTGGCTCTGAGGTCTTTCTTGCTTTCTATGTTTAAATAAAAAGCTGATAAAATAAGATTTTAGTGTGAAAAGGCTCCTATGTGTTTATCCAATTAACAATTTTGCATTATCTCTCCATCAGTATAATTTTCCTACAGACAGCAAACCTGCAACTCACTTTAAACCTGAACATGGCAGAAGAAAGCCATCCACTTCAAAAGAGTGAGAGAGTCATTCACTCCTTAGGTTAATTGATTTTTGAAGTGGCTTATAAATTAAAAGTCGCAAGTTATGACAAATTGGAGAAAACATTTCAGTGTCATGAAGCCATAAACTTAAGAAGAGAAAAGGTCCGTTATCTTTCCGTATAGAGTAAAACTAAGCCCAGTTTTTGCAATTGTCTTGTTCTGAGAATCAGACTGGACAAAAATCAATGTTAGTTAAATCAGAACTCCAGCTCTGTGCAGCTCATTAGCCCTGTAATAAAGTACTTTCAGTCCTTTTTTCATTTCATACATTTTCCTGCATGTTAAATGAATTTGTCTTTACCAGCGCTGTATTTCCTGAACAGATAGTCTAGATTTTAGGAAATAATGATATTTACATATCAATTATGATGTCCTTTATGACTCATCTTTGCTTAATAGAATTAACCAGAGAGAGGCTGTTGTGTCTTTATTAGCTTCATAAAGAAAAGTCATTTTGAAATTCTTATTAAATTGCAATGAATGTACAATTAAACTGAGATTTAATTACATTTTTAATTAAAGGAACAGCTACTGATTAGTCATTGAACAATGTCTTATAGCACACCACAACAAATCAACATTACTAAAAGAGACCTTCAAACTATTTGTTAGGAACATAATGGAACCCTTAAAAAAAATGGAACAGGTGAGGACAGGTCACATGGAGATGTGGGGTGGAAGATGTGTGTGGGAAAAAATGCTTGTGATGTTCTTATTATATATATATATTGTATTTAATATTTTATTGCCATCTGAAAATCTAACAGAAAACAAAAGATTATGATTATAGATTAACTTTTCAATAACAATACAGTATGTTGAAAATTGTTTTTATCCTGGTTCTGTTAGCTAAAGAGTAATTCCTGAGCTCAACCAGGTTTTTTCTTCACGGTCTTTACAAAAGGAGGGATTTAACATCTTCTATCTCAGCAGCAATTTAGGAAGTCATGGAACAATAAGCGTTGCCAAGCAGTTTAACTTAAAAAAAAAACAACCAAACAACGCCCCATCTCTCCCCCCACCCACACACACACTTTGGTGATAGCAAATTGTATTGCTTGTTGTCGTAAGTAAGATAGTACTGGCAAAAAGATAGGCATAATACAGCCAAGTGCTATCCAAGCTAAACCATATGGCTCTGCCAACTCACCTCACACCTGATCTGCAACATCTTTTGTTACAGTATTGATCCTCTCCCAAGCAACTTGTATGACGTGGATAAATTTCTCAATGGGGGGTGAAGCACAGCATTCTGTGCACTAATGATCAAGTTTAGAGATGCAAAGCCCATTTGCATGGGCAAATTTGGCACAACTGGATTTTGTACATGCAAATTCTATCATTTGTACATTTGGATGCTATTACACAAAAATTGGTCATGAATGTTTCTCAAATCAGTTTGAAGACTCTGAAAATTTGTCTCATAAATTTGTTTGTTTTGGTTGATCTTGGTTTAAAATGAATATAGGCAGCTAACAAAGCTAATAGTCTTCACTAAAGACGTTAATTGTGGCCAGTTGCTTAACACAATTAATATTAGCAAGGTGAAGGAACACAAGCCAGAAGAGGAAAAGAACAGGTTAAAGAATATTAAGATAAGCTAGATGTTTTCAAACCATCAGAGCCTAATGAAATTCACCTGGAGAACTTAAGAAACTAGCTGAAGCAACCTCTGAACCTATAGTGATTATCTCTGCGAACTCATGGAGTAGATGGGTGAGATCCCAGAGAACTAGAGAAGGACAAACATGTTCCCCTTTTTAAAAGTAGGTCCTAAAGGATAGTTAAGCACTGGAATAGGCTTCCAAGGCAGATTGTGGAATCTCTGTAATTGAAAATGCCAGAATTTATGGTGCCCATGCAACCTTTATTCAAACATTTCCTGCATATGCATGATTACACAGCCTTACCTACATGGCCACAAACATTTTCCCCCATAGGACCTCTGCCTCATTCAATGCATAGGATGGTTGGTGCACTAGGTTGAATCAGGGTTGTGTGGTGAATGAGACTGGTGTCTCCTGCCTCAATCGTTGCAGAAGTTGGAAGGTATCTGGTGGATGAGGGAGGGGATTGCAGGAAGAGAAAGGATGGACTTGTGATTAAAGTTGTTCACAGCAAGAAGTGTTTTATAATTTTGGTTGCTCCTTTGTGTCTTCTTTGTTTATAAAGAAGTTCTATAATTCAGAACACAAACTATAAAAATATTCGGTATCTCTAGGAGGACAAAGAGAGATGGATTACTGAACGGTAAATTGAGATGTTCAGAGATAAACTTGAGCGTAGAAAGGCTGAAATACTTGTGATAGCATGAGTATCTGAACATGGATTTGTATATAGGTAATGAATTTACTGTTTTGTCCAATTAGTAGGAAAGATTTTAGTTCACACAAAGAGGATCCTGTTCTTTGTGTTGTGTAAACTATAGGATGTTTGGATTACAAGTGCAGTGACAGTGGTGTAGTAGAAATGCTGGCACAGTTTATGGCATGGTGACAGCAGTACATACAGCTTCTCTCTCTAGCTTTAAAAAAAGAATATTTGAAGACCTATTTGCCTATACCTGATCAGTGTTAAATAGGGCCAGCCATGGGATGTTATACCTTACAGATCCCTGCCAAATTTTAGGATTCAAAACTGATTTCAAGCAATAACTCCTGAATTGTTAAACTATCCAGATAGCCAACAGTAAATGATCATCATTCTCTCTGATTTTTACCCTTCCATCTCCTCTGTGGTAACCCATTTGCAGATTTTAGTAATTTCCTGAGATTTATGTGGAATTTACAAATAAAGCTCCTTGAGCAACTTGTTGGATATTCAGTGTCCATTTTGCAAAGCACATGATTCCATTTCATATCATCCTTTATCCTTCCCATCAGCATGATTAACTCACAGGAAATGTGAAGCCCACTTGCAGCTTCCTGGCACATCAAAAGTTACAGTTCTCAAGAGTGAGGAAACAATAGACTGGTCATTCTAGATCACTGTGATCATACAAGCATTACAACCAGCATTAATCCACCACAGAAAGGCTTGCAGAATTTGCCATTCATTTTTATGTTGTTTAGGCAACAAGGTAGTTATATTGCTGTGTACATTTAGTGTTTCTTACATCTGATAAGTGTCTCCATCAGGAAGGAAAACCTTGTATGAACAATTTCCACAAAAGAGTGGTTTTAAATCAGCTTCCTCCTACCTATGTTCATAAACAAACCTGACATTTTACAATACAGATAAGTAACCTGAAGGCTGACTGATACAAGGCTGACTTTTCATTTTCCCCTCAATTGGGGAGGTGGAGGGGGCATGGAGATTTTGTCCTGAAATTTTCCCTGACGTTCAAAATAAATGGATATTATCTTAGTTGCATGGATTGTAAAAATGAACACCAGTTACTCGGGGTTAGTGGACTGTGATCTGGGAATTCTCACTCATGCAGGGATATAGAACAAGAATGAATCTTGTTTGAGACACTTTAGACATTCTGCAGCTAACACCCAATCTTGTTCAGTAAAGTGGTGTACTTTTCTTGAGTCTCTTTAATGTCACATTCCATTTAAAACTGCAACAATTGCTATACCTTGTTTCTGTCTTCCATCCCCCACTTCCCCCCGAAAACAAAGAATTTCCCACTAAGCCTTTGATAACTGTTCTGTCTTTTCATTCCAGGTAACTTCAAACAAGAAGCACTCTGAGAGCCTGAAGAATGATGGTGCTAGTCTTATCCACATTCTAGAGAGACTGGCCCAAACTGCCAGGTGAGTTCCCTCAGGCTCTCAGGAATTTCCAGGCTGAGAACACTCCCCTCCCCTTTTGTCTGAGATGTTCTTCTCTTGTAATCGCCTCATGTGCACTACAAGCTTCTCCTGTTACCATCCCTCCCCTCCCATACACTCTTGTCCTCAAAACTCCTTTTATTCAAAGCTTTCTACCTTTTTTGTTGCTGCAGTTGCGGTGCACTTTGATCCCCAGATGTGGCTAAGCCACAGCTCTGTCACACAATTTTGTTTTTAAAACAGCTCACCTCTTCCTAACCAGATACTGATTTATTGTTCCCTCATACAGTGTGCTGACAGCACAACATAGCTTTCGTGCCCTTTCTCAAAGTAATAATGGTGGGGGTAAAAGCAAAATCCTTTCAAAAGCACAGGTGAGGAGGCCACAAAACATTCTTCCAAGAATGCCAGATGTCTTTCAGCTAAGGCTTTAAAGTGAGGTCCTGACTGCTTCTGAAAAGTACCTTGGCATTCTTTGTAAGGATAGAGGTGTTAATCCCAGTCACCTGGCCAAATCCCAACTCAGGTTGTGACACTCTACCTATTTGATTCCCCATGCACTCTCAAAGGGACACATTTTTGTACTCTTCCTCTTAAAATGGTGTGCACTGTTTCTGTGAGCTGTTTGGCTGCATTTCACTGCTGGGTGAAATGATTCCCATGTAAAATTTGTAGATGAGCTTTTTTCAATCGTTGGGAATCTTCCTGATGTCCTTTGTGCACATAAATACAAGCTTTGTATAAATCAATGTTGTAGGCTCTGTTTAAATGTGGAGTTATGAAAAGTGGCCTCTCAGCTCTACGTAGAGTTAAGTTATATTTTTTTGGAAGGGAGATGTAACAACCACTGACAGTGATGGAGGGGTGGGTGAAAATGAGATAATTGTGGGATGAAGGTGGGATGAATTGTGGGATGAATGTGGTGTAGAGGAGACAGAACTTACCATCAATCAACTTTTTAAAATTCTGCTGCCCCTCTTATTTATTCAACAGCTGAGTTGCATTTCCTATATCTCAGTGACTTAGGAGACTGAACTAATATGGCAGCTAAAAGAGGCACTAGCACCATCAGCTAGAGACAGTGAAAGGTTTTTAGAATTCCTTCTCAGTCTTTGCTGTAGCATTATTATTTACTTAGTTAACTAAGGAATTATAATTCGTTCCTGTTGTTTTCCTTTAACCCTTTCTAATATTTGTCCTGGCTTCCTCTAACTGTTTACAATTTAAAAGTTTCTTTGCACAAGAAACCAGAGACATCTGTCTATTTGGGGCCCTCCTCAGTGCTCCTTGCTCCAGCAAAATGCCCTCGGAGCCAAAACTTAGAGTATGGAGGCCCTACCCAGCCTGAGCAATCCTAAAGATGGTTAAACTGGCACAGTAAAAGTGGAGCAGCTCCTAGGCTGCCCCATGGTCCAGCACTGCAGCAGTTACAACAGATCAAAGGGAGCTCATGGAAATGAAGTCCTCTCCCTGTCCACCGTCCTCTGTGGAATCTGCTTCTATTTCTTCCATACAGGGATCCTGGATGCTAATGCTAACGTGGATATACTGACTGGCTACAGCTGTGGCGGGCTCACAACCGTCAAAGATGCTTTTGAGTGATGGGTTCTGCAGTCTCTTCTGTATAGGTTTTCTCTTTCCCAAAATATTTGCTAGTGCATAATAAACTTGGCACCATCTTCTCAACCATGCATTGAAACCCCCCAAGTTCCCTTTCCCTATCTGGGCTGTGCATCGAACTGGAAGCATTGCAGAGAAAGCTACCATTAATGTCCTGGACCGAAGTCTTTTTTCAAGTAGTATAAATGTAGCTGCTAGACCTCTCTTCTATATTTATGCACAAGGTTTAGCTGATACAAGAATGCTTCTGCCTCCCAACAGATTGTAGTCCTTTACAAAATCTCCTACTACTACAGTGGAGGGAATGAGAAAGGCCTCCATAGAATAAATAACATGCATGCCAGCAGAAGTACGTCATGTTGAAACAGAGCAAACTGTGCTTACGTGTTGTCCTGCTGCCTCACAGAAACCTCATAAAGCAATATTGTCAATCCCTTTTGCTGCTACCTCCTTAAACAGTCAGGACACAGGACAGCTAGAGTCATGCAGAATTAATTTTGCGCTTCTAGATTTGTACTCTTTTGTAACTCCCTTTGCCGAGACAGGGTGAATTAATTTAAAGAAAGATGCTCAAATAGCAAGGTTGTGGTTTATACTGCTGCTCAGTAAGAAACTCCTTCTAGAAGGAACAAAACCAACTCAAGCAGTGTGATCAGATACTCATTCTTAGTCATTGGGTTGATGCATGTCACAAGCTGAAGCCAAGGAACTAATGAATCTGTATTAACACACTTTTATAGGGCAGGAAAAACTAAAGGTCAGTGTAGCCCATAGTTACAAGCATTGTGCTTCAATAGGCCAGCAGTGTCTTGTTGGATGTTTGACATTTCCCAATTGTGGGAAATGTAAATGTTTCCCAGCAAGAAAAATTAGGCAAAGGAAGTGTGTAGAGGTGCGTGACAAGGTGCTGCATCACTGCTAGGATGGCATCTTTTCCTGGTTGTTCTGGGCAATAGCTCACCAGGTCAACACCCCTTCCAGTATCACACACCATCTCTCTGCCTCTTTCTCCTGGGCTGCAGCCCCTCTCACTCCACGAGCTGCTGCTCCCTCTTCTGCTCCCTCTTCGTGACTCAGCTCTCTGCCCAAGTCACTATGCATTTTCCTCTTGGGGGTACCAGGCTTCCTTCAGCGGTCCTAGGCAGTTTTCCCATTCACCTCTTTCAGTGGTTGGCAGAACCCAGGCCAACCCGCTATGCTGGGTTCCAGCTCAGGGACCCTTTAACCAGCCTGTTCCCTTCTAGACTTTACTGCCTTTTCCTTAGCCCTACCCTGTCTTCCTGGCTTCCCCCTTTCTGGTGGTTGCCAGCCTCCTAACTCCCCCCTCCCAGGAAGTGACTGGGAGCTACTTGTCCTTTTAGCCTCCAAACACTCCTCCCTTCTCCTAGGCAGTGACTGCAGACTTTGCGAGCAGCCCCCTTCTGCTGTCAGTTTCCTGCCTTTATAGTTCCAGCCTAGCTTGTTTCTCCTTAGTGGGGTTCCCTCACTCAGTCAGGGGATTACTGGGCCACCTGATTCATGTCAGCTGTGGCCTGTTGGGTTAATTAGCCCCCTCCTCAACCTGCCTTAACCCTTTCAGGGCAAGTATGAGGTGAACAACCCATCACAAGATGGAGGCATGTGAGCAGACGAGATAGGGTAGCAAACCAATGCACTCACTATGGTGGCAGTGAGCTGGGTCTGAAAAGTGCCGGGCTTTGTATAGCAAGGACAGTTTTGCCTTTCCTGTAAAAGGCTAAAAAACAAAACAAAAAAATACTTCAGCAGAATTGCCTCCATGTGCTGAGAAACCAACTCTACCCCACAAGGAAAAGAGAAAGGTTGGGCATTTTTCCATCAAACTAGTAAAGACAATGTAATAATTACATTTTCCCTTTTTCAGAGTGAGACTGAGAAGGACACCAAGTAAGCAGTTACTGCAATCATGAACTCAAGGGATCACACTGATACGCGTGACTTGCTGCATGTTGAAACATCCAGACTATCTATCCTATTGGTGCACATGGGAGTTATCCAAAGTAGATTCTCTAGTCAGTCACTTTCCAGTGCAAGTGAAAATCTCCTGTGTAGGACAACTACATAACTGAGGCGACGTGTTTTACCTTGAAGGTTACTGCCTTTGTTTTTTCTTCCCCAGCTCCCATGCCGATATTGCTGTTGCTTCCCTGGCTTTTGAAATTCTTAGAACAGTTGGACACTAAAAGAAACAAGGCTCCCAGATCAATCATCGCTCCACAGTCTGGACTGAAAGCACAAGCCATTTGCACTGGTGAATTCTTCAGTCTTCTTTTAGGATATTTCTGAATGTGTGTTGTAGAGCTAATTCAATCAGCAAAAAACTCTTGTATGTATTCACTTTAACTGTTTAAGAATTTAGGAAAAGGGGGGGGAACCTGCTTTTAAAACATGAGCATTTATGTCTGTTATCTTGCTTAAATTAGCATAAGATATGCTTTGAGGTTTTTTTAATGTGTCCTAAAGCTGTGTTTTGAAGAATACCACTTTTTTGTGAATACATGGCCTGGATAGAATAGCATGTTTTTGAAAAACACCACCTCTTAATTATTTTGCAGTTACTTTCAGGGGGAGAAGCATTTTTTGCCCTGCATGAAACATTTGTATTCTCAAAGTTGTTTTTTTTTTTAAATCAGAAATCAAATGTGTTCGCCGATCATCCTCATGAGAAACATCACCTATAACAAACTGTAGAATACTTCTGCACTTGTAAAGATTTCTGAAGTGCTTTGCAAATGTTAATTACTGAATCTGAAAACACAGCAGGGAGTTGTGTATCAGCCCCATTTACAGATGGAAAAATGAGTACAGGGAGTGAGTGATTTCTAAGTGTCCCACCGAAGTCTGGGAGAGAGTCAGGAACATAATCCAAATCTTCTGGCAAAGCAATTTGCAAAGCCACAGAAAGTGTTTTGGGTTAAAGGGCACAATAAATAACTTCACACTTCCATACTGCAGTGATTTTTAGTTAATAATTGCCCTATCCACAAGTCAATTTGTGGCACTTTTCTTAAACTCTTTTAACATACAGGTTCTGTTCCAAATATAAGGCAAATGAAGTATCTTTAAAGAAAACTTTTCAAACTGAGACAGACAAAGCTACCTTTGTAGTAGGTTTGCTTGAACTTTGTCCCTCACTCTCTTACTTAATTCTTCCACAAAGTTATGCTAATTTTTTACATTTGCCATGGCAGTGGTTGTTACATTACACATTTAGCACTAATTTTACAGGAGGGCTAAACGCCTGTTGAGACATTTGCCTGCAAAAGTGGAGCTGTAGGGCAGCTGTTGAATTCAGACTAGTAGCTTTCTAGTAATTGTTTTTACTTTTCTTTAGCAGTTCCCATACTCTGTTTCTTGCTCTTTGAAATTCTCTAGAGTTGGACATGCACAGAGCAGTGCTAACAGAACAAGTATCACACCATACACATTAAAGTCACTTTAATTAAAAATATCATTTACAATGCTGAGGACAACTAAGAATATTGCCAAAGAAGTCACTGTATTTGTTTTTATTCTAGCTCCTATTTAAGTGAGTGGAAGTCCTTCAAAGGTACATGTTGACTGGTTTAATGAGCAGCTAGCCCTATTTCTTCATTGGTCTAGTAAAGGAAGCTGCCATTCCAAACGCTTCACCTGTCCTGCTCAGAACCAGTCTCCCTCAGTGACTTGCAGGATATCCTTTGTGTTAAAATAGTGAAAGTACATTTTAATCCCAGCGTCTGGGTCTGAACTACAGGTATGCCCTTACGGGGAGGCTCACACCACTTGCAATTTAAATATAGTATTTGAAAAACTGACCTGTTCTCAGTGGGCAGCTCCAGCATTATGTTGATTTCCCGTTTGTGTTGTGTTCGTTGTAGTAGACCAGTTCCCCAAGATTTGCTTTTTTAACCTGCTATTTTAGATAATTAGAAGGGTCTGTCTATAAAAGATTATTTTCAAGTCTGCTGATTAGACTTTACACGAATGTGCATTCAGCTCACGTTTGCGCTGTAGGATCAAGTCTGTCATTGCAAGCTGTGGCTCACAAGCACCTAGCGTTTTCAATAGCAACCAACTGGATTTATTTTACTCTTGAAGCCCGCCCGAGATGCCCCCCAATGCCAGGTAAGATTGACACTGCTGCTACATTGTTATAGTGTGTTGTCCTAACTCTGTTATACGGCTTTAAAAACATGCTAATGGTGAGGAAGTGCTGTTTTTAGACTGAGACAGTTGCATCTAACCCCCCACACGCACTCAAGAGGTACTGAAAAGCAATAGGTATGCTCTAACTTTGCCAAGTTTTGCATTAGATGCAAGTTGAACAGTAGCCTCAGTAGGGGAAGGCAGAATAACTTCTCACATGCACTGACAGTCCCGTATGCCCCTCTTAGTTGAGCTACTTAAACTAACTTTTTTTTTAAATGCACATGGAAGTTAGTCTTAGAGCTGGAATGTCGTTTGTGGAGTACATTAGGAGCAGTGTGATAGGTGATAATGGAGAAGAATGCAGGAATCTAACCTTATTTCCATAGTTAGCCCTGATGCAGTATTAAAATGTAGCACTTTCCTTAAATGCACCTTTAACATACCCTAGGTGCTAGCTTCCCCCCTCAAGGTAGCTGCAGCTGCCTGGGAATCAGAGAAAAACTGTTACTGAAACAGATTCTGACACCCCTGAAAAGGGTAACAGGTAGTAACATGCTTCAGTAAATTGTCTAGTTTTATTCCTGCTTAAAAGTCTGCCACCAGCAACCCTCCCTCTTTAATTGCACTCTCAGCTGGAGAAAATCTTTGTAAAGGCATCTGGCCCCAGGTCACTTTTCAAAGCATCACCTCAGATTTCTAGAAATAGTCCTGAGTAGCTAACCCCAGTATTCTAGGAGCAGGTCTGCTTACTACATCCCTCACCTGACAGTAGATGAATTCTGCATCTCAGCCTACCACTGGGTGACAGCTGCCATCTTGTCTGACAAGGAATTGAAGGCCTTCCAGTGCCACAAGCTTTTACAGTATCTGTTAAAGAACTAAACTCCCACCAAAAGCTGTTATGCACAGAGGATGTGCATAATATGTATCCTGAGCAGGTTATCCCAGTAAAATGTAAGTCTAACTGAAATTGATTCATTGTAATTAAGGATTTTTTAAAAGTTCTCACATTCTATTTTACCCTCCCTCAGTTTGTCAACAGCAGTTTCAAACCCCATCTTTGTCAACATCTTAGCTTAGACTTTGACAAGACAGCTAGCAGTCAGGCACATCAGCCACTGGAGGACTTTACTACAGCCTAGTAAAGGTAACCTACTGTCATGTGTATTTCCCTTGGGCTGCAGGAGAGTTTTGCTTGTAGTGGTTAAGAGTTAACTGCACAGGTCCACTCAAGGTGGATTGGGCCCTGGCAGGTGTGGGATCATATAACCTTATTTTAATTAAAAGGGATGGGGTGAAGAAAGAGTAGGGCATTCGATAGTTTACACCCAATGCACTTTAGGTAGGATGCATAACCTTAGTGAACATGTAAGATCGTTAAACAAATGGGCAGTTTATGAACTGGTATGAAAGTAAGATCTGACCCCATGCTGCTCAGGCTAGGGAAAGCCAGAAGTATTTAGGTTGAGCTGCTTTTGCTGACTCCATGGGGGGGATGAAACAGGTGTATGTTCTTATGCTACAGAAGGGAGTGATTGTAAGAGCAGCTGTGCTACTGCAGGACACAGCAAAGAGCGCTCATGGTTTTTACCCTACTCTTACAAAAATATTGCCAAAAGGGGTGAGTTTTACCTCACTTTTTAAAACAACTTTCACAAAAAGGAAAAAAAGTTTAAATCTAACAGTCATGATGCTAGAGCTACATGCTGAAGCAGACATGTAAGTTGCTGACACAGCTCCCTTCCCTTAACAGAGCACTCACTGTGCTCTAGAGTTTTTAAGAGCAATGAGTATTTTCCCTTCTACATGATTAACTATCCACCAGATACAAGGCCTACATCAAGTAGTGTCTGTTCCCTGAAAATAGAAAGCTTGCTTTTAGTCACAGCCAGAATGTGCGGGGCTGGTCCTTCATATTAGGCCATGGTAACTTGGTCAGTTGGTTATGCAGCCTTGTGTTACTGAATCTCAGCTGCCATTTACCAGAGCAAAGCAATTAAAATCCATTTATGCCCACAGTGATTGGACACTTGTTGTAGGACTGACTGTTACAGTATAAATTGGCACTGCAATCTGATTTAATTCCGAGTGGCATGAAACCCACAAGGCACACGGGAAAGAGTTTGTTTAGAAGTAACATGCTCTAGGCAAAAAATACAGTGATTTGGTCAGCAGCACAGGATTACTCTAAACTGGGCACACTACTGAAGTTGCTGTGTTTTTGACTGTTTAATTTGGGCCTTGCTTCAATTACTGTGCAGCAATTTCAGTACTTTGCATGAAGTGGTTTTGCAGAGAAAGGCAGTTACATAGCTATGTATTTCCCATTTGAAATAAGCTGACAGCCATGTGAATTAAAAGTTTACTTTAATTCTTAACCATTTTTATACTGCTTTTGCTCATGAAGCATTTGTATCACAGCAGGCTACAATAACTTTGGGATAAAAGGCAACTGGTAAACTGTCCAATACAAGGTTCCAAACAAACAGTTCTTACTGGCCCCTACCCAGACACATCCCAGATAAAGTTTTTGATCAAAAACATGAAATAGATCCACCTGCTTATTTTAAGCATATTAAAAAGGAAACTAATTGGACCATTTCTATTTCTCTATTTTTATACAAAAAGGCTACACAATGTTACTTTATTCAGAATACAATTAGTGATTATGAATTAGTGTTCTACACCATTACTCGGATCCTTAAAAGTTAGAAACTGCTGTAGCATATTCACTATAACTTAACACTACAAGAGACTTAAAAAATAACTAACAGTTACAGCAAAAAGAAAAAGGACTACTTTTAAAGCAAGCAAGGTCAGTACCATTACAGAGATTTAAAAAAAATTTTAACAAGCAAGGTTAAGGTTTGATAAATTCCATCTTGTGATTCTCTCTTGTGCATTCTTCGTTTGAGTCACTCCCAAAATCCATTTGTATTATTACACCTCGACCAAAAAGGACCAGAACAAAAAGTTTACTTCAATTGTTCCCATAGGAAACTCAGCTTGGTTAGTGTGTCAGGCACTTTCTGAGATACTAGCCCACCCCTCGAGCCCTCTCAGCAACTCTACAGGCCAATCACAATGCAAGTTCATTCAGACGATACAGCTGTGTAGGAAGAAAAACAAGGAAGTCAGTGCTGTAGAGTTATTTGCCCACATGTTAAGATCGCATAAAGCTGGAGTACAAGACACTGAAGTTAATCACTTCCACACTTCACAGCAGGAGTCAGTTCAAGTGCACAAAGTAAGAGCTTCAAGATACCCAAAGTTCAGTATTTTGATAGAGGTGGACCCATTTTAAGCCATTCCCTCCCTGCCAACCAAGTCCTCAGTTCAGAAGGTAGGTTGTTTTATTCAAGTTTGAGCTTCTTACCTAAAGGATGATTTACAGGTCAGTATCGAACCAGGCCAACTGATTACTGTCACCTGGAGGCAGCCCATCCATAAGGTCCTGGGCATGTCCCAGATCTGGCAGCCCATCAACTGGGTAGTCAGCACCAGGGTGGTGGCCACCCATTTCATGCTCCATCATAGGGTCCATACCCAAGGCATCCTGACCATATCCGCCAGAGTGGAAAGAACGGTAGCTAGGATCTAAGAGTTAAGGGTGGCAGAGGGGGGGAAAAAAGCAGAATGTTAACAGATGTTAGATGCATCAAAAGCTGCAAATATCAGTGAGAGAAGATAGTTGTAGCCCTATAGTTTCTTCGTGTTCAACTTGGCTGAACACATTTGTTGCCTGGTCTTAGTAACTATCCCACTGAGTGAGACAGCCTTTCAGTGTGGCTCTGCAGACCAAAGCATACTGCAATCAAAAGCATGAGCAAATTCCAGCCAAGCCATTAGTCTGCATAAACAGTACTGAAATTCCACACACCAACACTGCAAGAGAACAAACCTGCTAACTGCAGATTTGCTTCTTATGTTGCTAGTCAAAACAGCTTACAATCTTAAAACAGACATGATGATAATCTCTACAGATTTGAAAAACACAAGCATCAACCTTTGCATTAAAGGAAAACTGCAGTTGAATTCATATTTAGAATCAACAGGGAAATTGAGAAATGCCCACTGTTCCTCTTCATAGAAAAGATGCGCATTGAGACTTCCCAGCACAAGGACCACCAATTTGCTGTTTGAATGGCAAGACAACTGCCAACTGAATGGGACACAGGATGTTGCAAAGCTTACTACTTTCCATTCAAGATGGCAGCTGCTCATTTGTATTATTGAGAAGCATTTTACTTTTCTCAACTGGAAAGTTCTGTATTGCTTGTAGTTCTTTCTAAAATGCACTCAATTTAGCCAGGCTTAAGTTGACTAGGAGTTGAGGGAAATGGAGGAAACATACCATCTGGACGGTATCCAAGAGGCTCTCCCTGGGCACCAATATCAAGTCCAAGATCTGCAGTCTAAAGAAGGTATGGAATGTGAGGAAAGCAATAAGGAGTACAAAACAGGTTACATATATTTTAGTGACAGGGTTTTATGTCAGTTGTGCCACATTTAGGTAGTTATTACAAACTTGATATCACTGTAAATTGGATTTCAGACATTGTTTACTACAAATTCTACAGTATAGCTTTATTTAGAACCAGAAAAGACTTTATAAAAGCCCTATAATTTGAGCACTTAAAGGCCCTGTCTATACTACAGGGGTTACAGTGGCATAGCTGTGTTACTACACCAACCCCCAAAGCACAGATGCACACTTCAGGAACAGAAAGGACTCTCCCGCTGCTGTAGTAACTCCATCACCATGGGCAGCAATGGCTAGGTCAAACATAAGGATCATCAACCTAGCTGTGCTAACACTGGGGGTTTAGGCTGGCATAACTGCAGTGCTTAGCTGTGTGAAAAATTCACACCCCTTGGCACCATAGCTAAGTCAACCGAAGTAGAGATCAGGCAGAACTCTAAAACGCCAAAACCAGAAGGCACCAGACAGCTAAATACCCAATAGAGAAGCAGGCACTGACCTGTAGATTTGATATACTATTTGGTTATAAGAAGCCTACAAACAGGTTATATTTTCATTTAAAGTAGTAAATAATTCTGTGGTCTAAGAAACTTGTAACAAGATCTTCTAGTGCCCGCTGAAGATTACCAGCATCACAGACTTCTCAAAAAGTTTGTCCCCTCTCCTTAGAAGGATCAGTAAGACGCAATCTCAGTACAAAGTATCTCCTTTACTGCAGGTTTAGTGTTTTTTCTCCTTTGATCCAGTCTTGGCAAGTTTCCACCTAGAGAATCTTCAGAGCTTCTTCAGGACCACTCATGGTCCCGTCCTCAATCAATCAAGGCAGCTTCAGTGCACTACAGCCAAGATTTTGGGAGCTTGGCACCCACATTTAAGCTCCCTAGTTTTCAAAGTCTTAACCATGGAAGTTGAACAACAAACTAATAAGATTTGAAAACTCCTAAGCAGCCATAGCAAACAGACAAGACATTGACCAGTCTGCCCTTCTTTCACATGTTGCCCAAAGACAGTCCATTTTCCTTGGAAGAGATATGAAGCAGTCAGTCTCCAAAGAATGCCATCCTCCTAAGAAAGGCAGACTTTCCCCAACAAAATCCAGTACCATCTTCATGAGGCCAGAAGGAAGAAACAACAAGGTGCCACCTCAAATTGTAGAGCCTTCCTAAGCGAAGGAAGTTCTCATATCCTGCCTTTGGAGTACAGAAGACAGCTGTGACAAGTATGCAGCTCATACAGGAATCTGGTATCTTAGCTGGTGCTAGCCACAGACAACCACTTCTGCAGAATTGTCTGAAAAGCGCTACCTGCTCTAGCTCTTTCAAGAGCAGCAAAAAGCAATGAAGGACCCCAAAACAGGAAGATGGAAGACATTAGGTCCTTCAGTATTGGGATGTCTTCTCCAAGATAAAGAACTTTAAGATGCTATTCACTTATTGTTCTGAGCAAGTACTACACTAGCCAAAATACTTTAAACTAGAGAATGATGTGTGTGGGTGAAAACTGTCCAATTTGTAACACTATTTATATGAAATGTCATACTTTGGGACAACACGCTCATCTTGATCTGTACACAGAACAATACAGCTGAATTAAAGCCACCAGTTTTAAAGACAAGAACAGCTACATTGCACTAATTTAGATCTGGTAGTCAAGGTAACTTCTTTTCCTCTTGTTAGAAGTAGGGCATTTTAAATAGTTGGTAAAATCAAATCTAGTTTGCTGTATGTATGTGCAGCATGGTCAAGTTGTTTCAACTTGCAGCAACTGATTCCGCACAGGCAGTTTTGCCAAGAAGTTACTTGAACAAAACCACCATCCAGAATACAGTAAAGAAAATTGCATAATTGGTAAAGAGGTTTTTTTTTTTTAAATACACACATTTAGAATCAATCTTCTGGCCTGACAATAATAATAATAATAATAATAATAATATTCCTTCAGGTACAATTAGGGAAGCACACAAAAAAACCACTAACTAATCAATTGCTTCATTAGTATGTCTTTAAGAAACAGTTACAATAATGAATTCCATCATAACAAGATCAAGTTCATGTTTATAGGGAGGCTCAGGCCAAGTCACTTTCCAGGTGAAGTTGACTACAGGGTGACAATTCCAGCTTGTAAAGAGAAAACACAGGGTCACACCAGTACATAGATCTTTTTCTTCTTCTTTTGAAAGACAAAATGATCTTGAATATGCACCTGTGTTCAGACAGGGGAAATGCAGCCTGTTCCTGAATGATCTAGAAGACTCCCCAGTAATACAAGTGAGAAAAATTTGAGCTGCCAGAGCATCAGGAAGATCTTGTAGAAGAGAAGGTTTTTAGAGCATAGGAACAAAATGACACTCACCTCATTCCAAGCCATTGGTTCAGTTCTGAATAGAGAGCTTGTCAACTCAACTGAAAGCCGTTTCTTGTAATCTTGTGGTTTGTCCTCAGACATTCTGAACAGCACTGCTGCTGCATATGTTGCTATTGAAAGGAAGTGGTCAATTTTAGTTGAGGTGTTGTCATTTCAATGATTAAGCTCTTATTTTTCACCACTTACCAACACCTTCATTTCTAGAGTGGAGCAGTTCTGTTAGAGGAGCAGTAGCTCCCTCAGCTTCAATGGCTTCAGCTGCCTCCTTATCCTGAGCCAGTTCACAGAGTACTCCTGCAGCTACTCTCTGGATGTTCTCAATGGGAGAATACAGCAGCTATAACCATACAAGTAGGTCAACGTGAGTGTTTAGGCTTTGATGATTGTGCCATTTTCGTGACAGCTACAAAACTGAAGGTAACAACTAATTAATGCCACAAACAAGGGGGTCTAACCAATTTGGCGAGGCATCCTTTCCCCAGCGATAAGTAGCTGGGATAACACCAATATTGAGCTAATCTTGACACAGATGAGGTTCAAGGTGGTTTAAGCAGACTGGAGAAGGGAGCAAGTTCCAGATCCAAAATTCACTTTAAGGAGGTCTGAGCAAGGGAACAGAACAAATGAGCATTCTGGTAGAACATAACCAACCATGCCCCCTAATAGCAGGGCTCAGGATGTATCTGGGTCCCTGTTACAATCAGGAGAGCTGGGATCATTTCCCTGGTCCTGCAGACAACTGATTTGTGTGCATTCAGAATTGATAGGTCAGAGCTAGCATTAAAAAAAATCCATGTCTTCATTGCATGAAACTTTCAACTGCAGGCATTTCAGAAGGAATCACTTACCTGCACAAATAGTGGAATGGTATTTAGACCTCTGATTACAATTCGATTGTGAACATCGCGTGCAAGGATATGAAGAGCTCCAGTACAGCCTTCAACTATCTCCTCCATACGCACGCCCTCCTGTATAAGGAAATATACTTAAGGTTTTAAACTGTTATGATATTGAGTTTGTTGTAGTCATTATCTAAGGGGCATCTGGGCCTCAATGAGTTTGAGCACGTTAAGTTTAGTTTGTTGCACTGGCAGGTGCTATGACAACTCATATCCCCAAGTTGAGTTATCTTCTGCATTCAGTGCAGTCTGTGGTCAGTCTACTGCTTACAGCAGGTGGTTCACTGTGACATCTTGCCAGGCTACTTGACAATGCATTAATTCCCCTACCTTGGGGGAGTGAGGGAGGGGAAGGAAGAGGGGAGGCCAATACAGAGTCATTGCAACTCAGATTCTGATTGCTAGGAGTGTTTAATCTCACTGAAGTTAGTGACAGACAGTTATTCCAAGTTTCAGATTCACTCTGTGCTACATAGTGTTTGCATGTAGTTCTGGTAACACTATGGCTTTGAGTAGCAGGTGGTGTCCCTACCTGTGTTGTGTTAAGACATCAATCTCTACTGCTTCTTAATCAGGGGAAGAGGTGCAGCTGTCTACTCCTAATGCCCTCACACTAGGAGTCTTACTCAGAAAATGAACTAACTCGCTCTTCCAGATTTCCCATAGATCCAATATTGAAGAGTGCTTGAAAAGATCCTCAACTTTAGGGGAGACATTGCCTGGACAGAGGTACATCCATGCATATGACACATACATATTTGTCCAAGATGCTAGTTGGACTGCAGATAGTAAGTAGGTGCTTGTTACAAACTAAATAGAGAATTAAATCTTAACATTTATAGCAAGAGTGGTTAATATTAGACAAAAAAGCCACCTCATTTTCTGCTATGCCTAGACATTTAAGCAGCATGCCTTGACTTCTAAGAGAGGGAAACATCCTGCAGCAGTGTCTTGTTTTGCCACCATCTCTTAAATCATACCACAAACTGCTGTTGTGTTCCACCCATAGATGTACGACGCTGGGTATCCTGATGTGCTCTAACCAGCAACTGAACTAGCCTTGGAATGGCACCTTGTTCACGCAGGGGGGCATGATTGGCTGGACAGAGAGCAAGATTGCGGATGAGACCAACAGTAGCCTGCAATTGGGAAGGGAAAAAAAGATTTACTGCAGTTTGCCTTAATTCTAATGTTGTAGCATACAAATCCCTGTAAGGGCCAGCTTCAAGCTGTTTAAGCTTAAGTCTTCCCATCCATTCCTAGATATGGGTTACCCAAATATTCTCCAGTAGTCTAACTTGAAGATTCAAAGCGATCTCAAAACCAAAGTGTCAAACAGCACTTTTTACTAACATTGTTCACATCACTAAACACAGAAAGTTATTAACGCAACATGTGCCATTTTAAGTTTATGACATTTACCTTGATCAGTGGCCAGTGAGATGGTGGGTGTAAGAGCTTAACCACCACTGGAAGGCCATAGTGAAGACGTACTGCATTTTGTGCCATCTCAGCTTCCTGATGTCTGCTGGTGAGGTGACGAAGAGCACAGATAGCAGGTTCTGTGATGTCTTCCCTGTCACCAGCCCGAAGAACAGTGCGCACAAGAGCCTCAATACCACCAACTTGGCATACCATCATCTTGTTCTTATAGTTGTTGCAGGTAAGGTTGGAAAGAATACCAGCTGCACAGGTTACAACATTGATATCATCTGATCCTAAAAGCTGAACAAGGGTTCCTAGAAGGCCTTCCATGCCTTCCTGCAAAGAGGGAAAAGAGTAGCATTGTTATTCATTTATAACAAATAGTGCTGTGCTTGTGTTCTTGATCCCTAGCAGAACCACTTACCTGCTTAGTTGCAGCATCTGAAAGGTTTCTGAGAGTCCAAAGACAATTCTGAACAAGACGTTGGCTTGGATCTGTAAGATGGAGTCCCAAAGCCTGCATCCCACCTAGAACAAGATACAAGTTTTGATGCTTCAGTGTGAGGCAATAGTTATGTTGATCCTGAACTTGCAAAGGGCTGAGTGCCTTCATGAGAGGGAAAACACCTTCAAATCCAAATGAATTAAGCAGTAACTGAAGACACTCAGTACTTGGCAAGTTCCCTAACCTTAATCATAATCAAGTCTGATGAGTCAGATTTCCTGCTTCAAACAGTGAAGAGTTTGCCACAAGTCTTAAATCTCAAACAGTGTCTATATACAACCATGTGTCAGCTATTTTAAAAAAGTTAATTCATCTGCCAAAATTATATTCTACTATGACTGCTCTGTCATTTAGTGTATAACACTTGCCTTGTGACTGTAGGGAAAAATCAGAGCTATACAATAGTTTTACTAGTATTTAGTTACTCTGACAAAAGCTACATTTCCAGACTAAAGTATTATTTCCAAGAAGAGGTATTTACATTTGTAACACAACACACTTTCCCCAAGATCAATTAATGTCCTTGTGGAGTGGCATGTATTGGTACTAGAGTAAAATACAGCACATGCAGCTGTTAGCATGGGTACAGCTAATCTAAACACACTTACCAGCTTCAACAATAGCAGGTTTGTTACTAGAGCAGACTGAGAGCACCTTCAGCACTCTACTGGTGGTCCACAGTAGTTTCTCATATGTGTAGGTCCTCATTATGTTTACTAGTGCCTGGGGTCCACCACTGGCCAGGATAATCAACTGTAAAAGGAAGTTTTACTTAGAGCTTAAAAAGGTGAAAGTTAAACAAACCTTTCCATTGTCATTCTGTGTCCACATGCATAGGCAATAACTTGGATGGATTTGAGCCCGTGATGGCCATAGTGGCTCTTCAAGGGCCTCAAAATGCGTGTTTGTTACAATCTAGGTGACATGTTTGGCACCCTTGCTGAAATAAAGCATCTCCTTGTTACTTGGCCTGTCTTTTCACCTCTAGACATGATTGGTCCCTACATGTGAGAAGAGGACACCGACTAGTATCCTCCAAATGGACACTAGTGTCATGTGTTTGAATGCCTAAAACTGACACTTGCAGTGAATCTACCCATGAAAGAGTTGGATGCGTTAATTTACCTTGCTTTCTTGATTGCCATAAGCTAAAATCTGAAGGCAATCTGTTGTGATGGCCAAGAATTTAACATTTGTCTTGTTGAGCAATGCAACCATTTTCTGCAGCCCACCAGCTAGACGGACAGCCATTTTGGCACCTTCCTGATGTAACAGGAGGTTGTGCAGAGTAGTTATAGCGTAGAACAGCACAGAGTCCACCGGGGAACTAAAAAAATAAAAACAAAACCAAAGTAGTAAGCACTTATACCTTCCAGTATTAAATACAGATAAGCGTTGCAATGGTAGTCCACATACCCAAGCATTTTAACCAGAGCAGGAATGCCTCCCGACTTGAAGATAGCCAACAATCCTTCACGGTGATGCGAGAGGTTGTGTAGTGTACCTGCAGTGCAACGGGCTGTTTCCACATCGTTTGTGTTTTGCATGGTACGCACAATAGCAGATACCATTTGAGGAGAACGCATGATAGCATGGCGGGAAGCTTCCTTTTTGGACAACTGATGAACCATAACCGCAGCCTTGTTTACCACCACCTGTATGAAGCAAACTTCGTTTCAGCTAGTCATTTTAAGGACACCATGCAAACTGGCTACATTAAGACAAGGAATACTTGTGTACCTGGTCCTCATCATTCAACAATTTGGTCAGTTCTGGGATGGCACGAGTTGCAAGTTCTGCATCATCTTGATAGTTTATCAAGTTAACAACAGCATGTTTTAACATCTGGGATGGCTCAGCCAGGCGCTGCACATTAGTTGGATGAGCAGCATCAAACTGTGTGGAAGGGATCTGCATGCCTTCATCCAGTGTTTCAGGGAACATAGCTGCCCGCACTCTCTGTGCTCTAGTCATTGCATACTGTCCATCAATGTCTGAAACAGAGGTAAGAGTTAACTGCATAGTCTTTGCTTAAGACTAGACAGATAACTAGCACAGAAAGGTTAGGAAATCTAACAAGACAAGGGAAACAAATTAGTCAGTTTAGTATTTAAATTTGTAGAATTAAGCAATCCTGATCTTACTAGATGAGTGTTTGGTTTACAAGTCATTTTAATTAGCTAACGCAGTAGAATGCAGATTTTCCTTACCAGCTACTTGTTCCTGGGTAAAGGACTGAGAGAACCCCTGCTCCCATTCATACAGAACTTGGGTGGTGTCGACATCTTCCTCTTCAGGGTTCCCCTTGCCACTCAAAGAGGGAGCTGTTGTTGTGGCACCAGAGTGGATACCAGAGTCAAGATAGGATTGTTGCTGCCAGTGGCTGACTGCTGCTTTTCTATCTGGCTCCATTGCCATATCCAACTCCATCAAGTCAGCTGCAAGAAATCAGTGTTGAACAAATATGTAGACTGATGCTGGCTGGATTTGGGGTGACCATTTATAATATTTAATAGCAATGATTCTTACAAGATATGCCATGTCAGGTACCATTGGAAAGATAAATAGTGATGACTCAAAGGCCATCACCTATACAATGAGCCCAGGGAGATAATTCAGGGCTGTGCCTATGAGTCATCAGGATATACCTGTGATGAAGTGCTTTTCCCCCACCCCATGTGTCATGAGCATGTGTTTGAAACAACCTAATGGCAGACCAGAAAAAAGCAGCTGCACCATCTCCATCTTGTACTCCTGCTTTCCACCTCTGGATCAACCACTCTAAAATCTGAAGCTGTGGAAAAAAAGGACTGACCCATCCAGTTACTGGATGTACTCCAAAGGAACAGTACAAGCCCGCAAACTCCAATACTGCTAAGAACTTGCTTATTTGTATATATGATTGAAGTCATTTGGATGTATCTGATTATTTTGACATCTTGTTTCTTTTCTTTTATAATAAACCTTTAGTTTTACTTACTAAAGGATTAGCTGACAGCATGGTAGTTTGGGTAAGAACCAAACCCATATTGATCTGGTAATGTGGCTGACCCTTTGGGGATGAGAACATCATTTTGGTAGAGGGAACAGAGTTTAATAACCTCTCTCTCTACCGGACCTAGTTCCTGATTGGGAGCCAGAGACATGCAATAAAGGGGGCTGTGTTTTTTTTGTTGGGGGGGGGGGGTGGCCGCAGGGGATATTATTGATAACCAGTGTGGGAAATCAGGAGCTCTATTTGTGATAATTTGGTGAATCTAACTTCAATGTTAGCCACCAGTTTGGGAGAACCTGCTCTCCCTTTTGCTGCGTGCCCTGACCCAGGCATTTTCAGGTGGGCTACTCTAGGCACAGATGGCTCAGACCCCTTTTTAGGCAAAATTTTAGTCCCAAGAAGATGCAGCATGGATTGTAACAACTTGAATTCAGACTATGAGATTTTAACTTTGCCAGTTCAATTACCAGGAGACCCAAGTAGACTATTAAGCAGTCAGGCTAACCCAAGGCTTTAGTCTCTGGGCAGTAGAACTCTGGGTGCTGCATCCAGGACATATAGGATTCATTCACCAGTCTTAAGCATTTTGGGAAAGGGACCTTGCTGACATTTCTCAGACTAAGCAGCAAGTTTGCTATTGCAAGCATGTGAGTCCAGGTGTATGCTCTTCCTAAAGAGCAACTTTCTACGCACTAAATATTTAGCAGTGGATGAAAGATAGGCAGACCCAGAGTGATTAAAATGGGAAGAACGGGAACTAAAAAGGAGCTGAGAGCCCAGTGTTTGTCAGAGCCAAACAAAGTTCAGTTTGAGTGTGAGGTGTTAGATATACCTTGGGTTGCCATGTTCCTTGCTGGGCTCCCACAACTGTAGCCTGCAGGACTTCAGAGACCTTAAACAGAAAAGCCACAAATAAAATATTACAAACTTGCTAACTTTGGTTAGTTTCTAGTAAGAGAAAGGAAGAGTTCAAGTTACAGGATCAGTTTAGGATGTTAGTGTTGTATCTCAGTTTACAGTTTAGGAGACTGAGTCAATCCCCCTCATATCTAGGAACAGTAATTTTAGGGACCACATCCAGGCTTCTGCTGGCAATCTAAGAACATTTGCTTTCTTAAAAATACAAGAGGAAAAGCATGGAGGACTGAGCGTTGGAACCATTTTCTGCATTTCGCTATTCCTCAGCTATAAACAACCACCATATAGACACCACACAGCTGTTGGGAGGACAGTACCTGGACACCTTTGCAGTTCTGAACCTAGAGCCACTAAGTGAGCCTTAACCTCAGTGAGACTGTAGGCCTAGCAAAATGTCTACACCAGCTACATATCATTATGCCAGATAACAGTGGCTCACTGGCCACCCCTGCCGCTTTCCTCCCTGTGTGCATGGAAGCCATTACTGCATCCCTAGGCCACCCAGAAATTTCCCTACTCCAGAATCCTCAACTGATCATTTAAACAAAGAGTCTGCTTTGTGCCACTGGAGTAGCACACAAATTTAGGATTTAATCTACTCCTGCTGACTACTCCCCACCTCAATTCAGTTTGCTATAAAAACAAGTCTGATAGACAAGAAGAAACTTTCATAGAGGATTCTTCATCATTTAATTTTCATGCAAGTGATGTTTAAGTTTACATTTCTAAAGGTGGTCAAGAAAGTTCTTGATCTAGACCCCAGAAATCTAACAAGGCCTGAAACATGAAGTCCATTTATTCCCAATGTCTTTCAGAGTGTCGAGCAAAGATGAACTAGACATGCAGCAGCTGAAGTCCTCACCACTTGTTTGGCATGGTAAACATACTTACCTAAAACCTGCTCCCACCTCTCTAAACTGGGGGAAAATGCTGCTTGTCAAGTGGGGAAGCTACTGTAATCTATTTATGAAGTGTAAACAAATATTTGGCTGTTAATCACTTAACTGTTTTTCCAAGCTTATTCATATGGGTAAAGCCAAGAATACTTCTCCAGTTTGCCAAAAGGGCAGTCATTTCTCCTTTATATCGGAGGGATCCTTTCACACTTCAATTTGCACCAGTCTAATAGGGAAAGACTAAGCCTAGCCAGACCATTTCCCCTTAAATTCAGATTAAAAAGCTAACCACACCAAGCCAGTTTTTACAGCATATAAGTGGAGGAAAGCATGTTTGCTGCTGTTCCATGTTAGTGTTTCAATCACTTTACTTTGTGATCTCCTTTTATACTAGTAAAAACCTGTAGCTTTGCTCTTTGAAATAATCCTATCCTTCCTTCACAAGGAACTGGTTACCAAAAAATGGTTAAACTGGTCGCCAATATTAGGGGGAACCTAACAATTCACAGGAACCATAAATGGTATTCTATACTACACTCAAAGTATTCAGAACTCCACTAGCTCCTAGAATTCTGTTCTAACACTGATGCAAATTGACTTGTTTAGGATTTACTCTTTAAAGCATTTTGCTTTAAATTCTTCTTTACTGCTAAGGACAGTGTTCAGTCTATTTATGCCTACAGGAGCACTGTGTCACCATACATTTTGCTTTCCTCTACTCAACTGCTACAGATGAAACCCTTGTGTTTTGCATTTGGCAAGAAGATAGTGTTTTACTCTAGGGAAGTTTAACTGTTGCTCACATATTTTAAAGACTGAATAAAGCTGAAGTTCCTTCAAATGCATGCAAGAAAGCTCCTAGAGAAAGGAAGCTAAACAGTCTCTGCCAGATTCCCCCAGCTGAAGTAAAGCTTCTATGTTAGAGGAAATCCACTGTTCTGATGTTAGCATTTTGGTATGTGTTCAGTCTGCCATTTCCAAAAGACAAGAATAGAAACTAAAATACAAGTTAAGCTGGGCTAGTCACTCATGCAAGTCATTTTCCATCTAATCAAGTTTAGTGTTGAAACTTCAGAAATATGAGAAGCTAGATGTTAAAATGTAGCTGGAAAATTGACAAGCCCAACAAAATACGTTCATTGTAGATGGTTTGACTTGGACCTCTGATATACAAGTAAACAGAATCAGGAAATGTGTTCAAGATTCTGAAAAACTACTAGCAGAGATATTTAACCAGTCCAGAACAATAGTGATCAGCAGCTGCAGCATGTTGGGCCTGTTTCATTGATGCATCTGGCAAGCTTACTACCTTGCTGTCTTTGCCTACCAGAGAACAAGTCGCCACAATTTCATTTAACCAAGGAGTTAGACTCAGAAAAGCAAAAGATGGTGACTGCAATGTAGTAGGCATGCTCAAGCACGCCAGAATTTTAGATTGCACAAGCCTAGATAAATGCATAGTATAATTAAATTAGTACGTACACTGGTATGTGTTTTGTTGATCACTTCTAAAGTTTAGCTAGATCTTATTTGATGTTTTAAGACTAATTTTCTAAATGTGCCAGAAGTCAGGTGTTCTACCCAAGATCTTTAAGTTACTGTGAGAGATATTTGGCCCAACTTCCTCCTAAATGCACACCTACAAACACTAACTAGCATGGTCAGATGAACAGGCCACCTAACTCAACTGGGCTGTGCCCTTATCCCTGTGAAATTGGAATAGAGAGGTATTATCCAATGATATTACTACACTGTAGTGTCAGGGCACTGCTGCATGAAAAGTGATTATTAAATTACCAAATCAGTGTCCTGAACTAGTTGCAGAAACATGGTTTTAAGACCTTTTCTATACTAAAAAGCAAAAGGTAATCTGAACAATAATATATTGCCAATAAACAAAAAAGTTTTGAACTGGAAGCCCATCTTCTAAGAATCAGGATGGATTACCCTTTCCCATTGCCAATCTGAAATATTTAGACATGAACAAACAGTATTTCATTGAAACAAACCGTTTATTTTAACCATCTACAGTACACCAAGACAGTTTTACTACATCTATGCTCTCCCCTACCCTTTGTCTGATCCATTTAGATTAAAACTCTGTGGCAGTTTGCAGTGTCTAGCACAATGAAGCCTCATTTTTGTTTGCTCTGCCTTTTTAAAAAGAAAAGAGTCCCTGGGATCAGTGTTAAGACAACACAGCAGCTGAATTAAAGCAGAGTGCCAATTATTAGTGAAAGTATGTAAACTTTGTCAGTCACCTAACATTCTAGATACAAAAAACTAATGGTAATTTTGAAATCCTTTTTGTACAATATCCCCTTGCTTGTTTTGTGACAAATGAAGCCAGGCAATTTGACCCAGATTTAAAAAGGTATTTAGGCATTGCTGCACTCAGCACTGCAACACCCAGCTGATTTGAGAGCCTAAATCCCTTAAGGCTTAAACTCCCAAATCAGTTACACATTGCAATGCTGAGTGTAGCAGCAATGCCTAAATACTCTATTTTAGGCCTTTGTCCATCTCAACAGGACACTCAGGGTTACTGCATTTGGAGGAATTTGAACTAGCAACAATAGTGACAATTTGAGTGTTGAGGGAAGGAAGATCAGACCTAAAGTTTGAACAGTTAAATGTTTGTTTTAACTATATCCACTCTACAGTCTAGGCAGTGGTTTCAGTCTTCTCTATTTTAGAAGTTCCAGTTTTCGAAAACTGGAACTTAGTCTTTGCCAGCTACTCAATTGCTCTATCTTTGACGCCTCTACAAGGCAGCCATTTCAACTATGGAAGTTTCCTCCACTCTTAACAGTTCTTAATACAACTCTGCACACCAACACTGTGTTACATAGTCTTTGCTTCTAAGTTTCAGCCATATGGGACCAACATAACCACTTGTGTTGCAAGACGGGTTGAGCTAGTTACTATACATTCTTTATATAGCCAATTCAGAAAATACTTTTAGCAACCTTAATTAGTATGTAAAATTTATATAGTATTCACTCCTATGCAGTAAAGGATCACCACAAACAAAGCTGAAAGCTTCTGTTTGTTATGAATGTTTTCACTGGTAACAGTTATTCCTGGTTACTTCCCCTACTTTCCCTTTGGGTATTTTAGTGACCAGTGAATCAATCCTACAAGTTGCCAGTCTACATCAAGAACACACACAGAAAGCTAGAGATAACTAACTTAAGGTGGAAAGAATTTCAGGAAAGGAATTGAACTGGTTGTCACTCATCTGTGTGAAAAGCTTCAAGGCCAGAGCCAGGGCTGCTATGAATCCTGTCTGGACAGCAGATACTCCTACCAATCACATCAAACTTAGTGCCTATGCACACCAGATGCCACTGGACTATGGACAGCTAGTAACACTTTACTGTTTCATGGCAAATGAAACTCAGTGGTATGTAGAAAGTCTTAGCACTCAATACAAACTTGAGACATTGCCTACTAACAATTAGTGAATGTCATGAAGTTTAACACTAGCATATAGTCAAGCTCTTTAGTAGCTCTTCCCACTAATTTTATTGGATTCCAAGTGATGAATATTCACAAGCTCTAGTTTTTCCAGGTACAATGTTCTTTACTGAACATCTATGTTGGTTTTCCACCAAAGATGTGCGCCATCAGGAGTTACAGGACATTAACTCAAAGGCTTTTTTCCAAAAAAGCCTCTGATTAACATTTAGGAAACAAAATTGAAGTCTGTCCTTTCCTTGATGACTATTTCTCAGGCCTGGTCTACACTTACCTTTGCGATTCGGTGGCAGTCGATGGGAGATACGCAAGTGACATAAATCACTTGCGTATCTTCCGTCGACTTTGCAGTGTCTCCTCCGCTCACTATCCACACTGCACTGCGTCAAAGGAAACAGCGTTCCCTTCGATGCAGTGCTTCGCCACTTACCAGGGTGGTTTTCCTACGGCACTTGCTGGATCGACTAAGCGCGTCCTCACAGACCGCTCAGTCGATCCAGAGCAATCAATCTGACGGTGGCAAATTTGCCACCATCATTGTAGACCAGCCTCAGTCTGAGCAGTGAAAGTGTCAGTCAGTTTTACTTTGTGACAGCATAAGTAGTCATAGCATTTTCATACTACAGGATTTCCTAGGATGTACCCACACCTTGAAGTTTGCCTGCCCTCCACTGGGCTTGTGCAACACCCCTGTGAGACGACAGTAATTGCTTACAGCGAAAATAAGTATTCCTGTCCCTAATACCACTGTAGTGTATAAAGGGCTGCATTTTTTAAATCTTACAAAAATGTCAGTTAGAAATTCAAGATCTACCTAGCCTTGAAAAAGCTTATGAAGAGAGAGCTAGTTTGATGCTACACATTAAGACAAAAAAAAAAAAAAACCCAAACACATGGAGAAGGGACTTTTAGTCAGATACAAAAATCTTACTATGTACTCAGTCCTCCCCTTGCCTTTCAGTTCCAGCCTCAGACAACCTGCCAAGTTTTCCAGCAGCAGCATTAAAGAGTCATTCCCCCTTTTTACTTGGGAAGTCACAAACCTAACTCAAGACAGCCATGGAGTTTTACATGATGAGAGGTACCAGGTAAGTCCAAATTTCAAATGCAAGAGCAGCAGCTACTAACTTTGCATCATGAACACTGATATAAAAAGGCCCTGTTTCTTTAGGGCCGGGATAGTTTATTTTTTGGTCAAGGTATCATCAAGGTCCAGACTTTGAGAAAAATAAAAAACCAATGACAAGTCAAAAGATTTTGGAATCTGTTCCAAAGCATCTGGTTATCCAGATTTGGCCCACGGGCCACCTACTGACTATTCCTGCTTTAGGATACATCTACATTGCAGCTGGGTGCAAGCCTCCCAGCCTAGGTAGACAGACTTGCTTGCTCAGCTCCAGTTAGTGTGCTAAAGATACCAGTATGGACAATACACCTTGGGCTCTCAAGCCTCCTTGGTCTGAGCAACTTCCACACAACTACTTTAGCATGCATGTATGCTCATCCTTGGAGGGTCAGCAAATTTGCAGTGCAGCACACTTTTAGAGCTTAATATTTGTTCAATTTAATGGGAATAAGTTATTTTTAAAGGGTTTTTGGCCAGTTTGATATGAGTGTCACATGAGTTCATTTCCTTCTAGACAGTGAGAGAGGCACCACCATTAATAATGCACAAATTAAAATGTAGTCCAACATCCACCAATCAATAGCAGTTTGTATATTTAGTTTCTCAGAGTGAAGCTGCATATAGGACAACAAAGCAACTTAGATTTGAATTAGTAAAACTGAGCCTGTTTACTGTAAGGCTTTATTCTCCCTCCATAAAGCAAGTGTGCACACAACAAAAAAGCAGTACCCTGAAATATGGTTGATCACAGACCTGTTTCTAGTTCATTTTCTAACTGCAGGAGAAGAGATGCTGTGACTGCTACCAGATAGCAGTCCCAGGAGCCTATTTGGGGTTCAAGTTTTGAATCAACTTCTGGATGTTCCACATCTATTTATGGGAAAATTAGTTTCTTCTTTATGTCCAGAGCTTCCTTCCTACTCTGAAGTTTTAGGGTCTTTTTGAGCAGGAAAAAACTACTGCTAATTTGAGCACTTCCACCAAGGATGCAATTACTTGCCTCTCACTGCAGTTGCTCAACTCTAAGAAGCAAACTGACTGGTCTTGTTTCAGACAGATTGCAGCTGCTATCAGTCACTAGCAAACCTATGAGTAATGCAGGCGCTATCTACTTACTCAAGGCACCAGAGCAGTTCTGTTTAGAGTGTCCTCTTTGCAACCACAAGGACTTACCATTCTTTTGGAATGAAAGACTAAAGATGGTAGAAACTGTTGGTTTCAAAACTCCTGTTTTCTCTAGTCACCAGGGAATGCTTTGCTGCTTTTTGCTGATTTTGAGTCCTGTAGATTCATGCTACCTATGTACAGGACCCAAGTACACACCCCAACTGGAAAGAAAATTAATACTATGTTCAGAAATGTTTGAGTTGATATATTTATCCAATACAAGAGAAAGATTCCTTATTGGCTGAGGAAGGGGGCTGGTTTCATTTAATACAAGTTAGTAACTCCCAAGATGATCACTGACTCCCATACTATGTCAAAACAAGAACTTCCAGAAACTAGAGGTTCTTGTTAAGTTAGTAGCAATGCTAATAATGGATGGCCCCATATCATATCAAGCAGGTCATCTGCAAGTCTACCTCTCTGTATTATCAAAATCCCTAGAACAAATTTCTCCCATAACAGCTGACTATATGTAAGCAAGTATGGGCTGTCTGTAAGAGACATACATGTAGAAACACTAGTAGGAACCCAAAGTTAAATAAGGTTGTGGCAGCCAGATTTTTTTAAAACTATTTTAAATTAAAACTTCTGGAAAGGAAGACTGTTTAGAACAGCAGTAGAAAGTCCACCTGCAGGAGCTCTGTCCACACTATTGATCCCACCCATTCTAGAACAGCTAGGAGCTCTGTAGATTTCCCTAGTACAGACAAAGTTGGGAGGAATCCAGGAGTCACAATGAATGATGAATCAATGTTTAAGGCAGGGCAAGCAATGTATTCTAGCCAAATGGCTGAATTACACTAAGTCAGTCATTTGATCCAACATAGTAACTAAGTCGAATTCTAATTACTTGCCATTCTTTATCACAACTGGCTGCTTAAAATACTTAAAACATAATACCATGATTTTTTGGTATCAAGACAACATATTGAGCCAATACCTTCACTGCAACCCCAAAGCTCACTCACCAGTCAGTTGAGCAAGTGTATGACCAGGGGGAAATAAACCCATCAGAACTCTTAATTAAAATGGCCTTCAAGCACTGCACCCTCATGTTTTGCTCTCCAGCATGAACTTTTAGCCATTTGTTTCAGTAGTTATTACTGACAGCTTCTCCTTCTGTACTGTAACAAAGGAGACAAACTGGTGTTTGAGAAAGCCATATTGAATAGACTTCAAGGGAGTAGTACTACTAACCCATCTCTGCCACTAAGATTTGGAAGAGGGACACTTGAAATTAGAATAAACTCAATTACCAAAAACCAAATATAAGGGAAATAACAGCAGGTGCAGGATGACTGGTGGTACTCTCCCAAGTATCTTTAGTGCAAGATCGCCTGAACCCAAATACAAAATAGTTTACTGTTCTCGATTAGGAGGTCCTACAGACAACCCTTAAACAGTCCACTGCCTATATTTTGCTTGCTCCAAGAGAAAATGCAATACTTTTACAGTGCACTACCTACCCTAAGTAGCAGTGCGGGTCATTGCAGTAGCCTCAATAACCTCTAAAGAAAGGTATTAAGTTTAAAAGATAAGCAGTTTCTTCACTGAAGAAACCAAATCTATGCACATCAGGACATCTGAAGTGTCCCTGTTGCAACTAGAACTGCAGGTGCTTCCAATAAAGCATGAGCAACCATTACAAACTAGGGTGGATAAAAGTCAAATTGAAAGTCATGATTTTCTATTAAAAGCTTACATTAATTTTTTTAGCAATTAAGACTATAAAGTTGAAGAGACAAAACATTTTGGTTTCCTAGCTACATAGTTTCAGATTAAGAAGATTTTCTATCAAGGAGTTTCACACTTAATATTCATTTATGCCTGAAGAGGATTCCAGGGCCTCAACACCAAACACCTATGAAACATGGAGTCCACATTATAGAGATAGCAAAGCCACCTTCTAATGTATTGAGTTTCCACAAAGAAAGCAAACACTGAGTAGGCTATACTTCAGAATTCACTGTTTGAAGGCAAGGGGACTTGCACTCCTAAATCACTTAAGTGATTTGAAAATCCCATCTGATCCTGAAAGTTGGGCTCCTATTTTTGAGCATTACAGCCCATGTATTGAAAGTCTAAATACCTTTTCATTATCACTGAAACACATTTAAGTTTTTAATACAAACAGTTTTAGTCACCATTGCTGCAGATGTAATTATTCCCTTTGAAGTCAGAAAGATTGTTCATAACAAGTTACGTTCCTACTGAAGCGTGTGCACTATCAACACCTTGATCAATTGCTTTGTGTTGTAACAGTTTTGTAAAATTAAAAGGTATCTTTATTTGGGGTACTTAAAAATACAGCATTTAGTTTAATTCATTCATTTAATTCATTAATCTAAAATTGCAATAGCACAAGTTCTCACCTGTTGGTTTTAACCCCTATCCAATTTTGCAATTCACTCTGACAAACTATGCATTGCACACTAACTCATGAACTAGGTAGTCTCCATACTAGTGCTTCTGAGAGTTGCAGAGCATTAAACTTAGAGGCCAAAGCTACTAGCCATCTGATATTATTCCCAAATAATTACCTAAATAAGATGAGTTTAGTTATCCCCTACCAAGGCTAACACTGTAGAGGATCTAAATTTTCTCTGCTATAGTTAATAGGATAATATATCTGAATGAAATTTTTTAATAAACTTTATTTTAATTTGATACAAGTTGAATCTTAATTCAGTACATAAAATAACCAACTGAGAAAAAACTGAACTTCACTGAGTTATGTTCTTTTGGATGTTTTAGACAAGAACAATGCAAGTCGGGGACAAGTCAAAAAATCATGGCAGTATTCACACACAAATGATGTTTGGATCGAGTATCCTTCCTACTTATGTAAGTAATGAAAGGCTACTTACTGATAGCAAGCTTTTCAGAGCTTGCAGTTATGGCTATGGTATCATTTGTGTCCTTACCCTATGTGTCAGCAATGTTCTCATTTCAACCCGGTGCTTTTAGCCTAAGAATTTAAGTTGTCTCAGCTTTAAATAACTCAATTTAAAAAAATCTGAGTTAAAAGCCACTATGGTCAATTGGAGATACCAGCATAAGTTGGTCTAGTGAAAGATACTACAAGATGGGTGAGGTGAGAGAAGTTTTCAACCCAGCTACCTCACTGCATACTATTAATCAACAACAGATTTCCATCCAACTTGAAAGCAAGCAAGTGCAACCCCCAACATTTAACTCCCATTTTTTTAAATCTACCATGCAGAGAAAACATGAAGTTCAGTTCTGTGCTATGCAGGCTAGGTTACTGATTTTAAAGTGACACTGAACTGTTTGTTGAGTTGTGAGATTGTGAAATCACAAATAGTAAGACCAGTAGGATCACAGCTAGAGTTGAAGACAACTGGAGGCTGACACTATTGTACAACTGGGATAACTGAAGTAGTAGTGTCACCACATGACCATTTTATAGTATTTCATGAAAAACTTATTTCAGCTTAAAGTCAGTGTGATACATTACAAGGGCACTTGATGCCAATTATTTGAGGAAAAGCCAGTGAGCCAGCCAATAATGAAAATTCAGATCTCTTCAATGCCAAATGCAGCATCAGATTTGGATGCTTGACTACTCTAGAAGTATTTAGAGGCAGCTATCCAAAAACTGACTTGGTACAAGCTAGTTAAATACACCTTGTAAGAGCACAAACATAAACCACTTATACTGAGTTTCCTGCCAGTAATATCTGGTTCTTTAATGCTGCAGATTAACATTTATCTTTCCTATTCCTCTAGGTTCACACTGCCTTTGAGGACTTGAAGTCAACACCAACTTCCCAAAAATAAGAAAAAAGATATATAGGCTTGAGAAAACCCAGTCTGAAGCTTTACAAGAGAAGGGCCAGTGGTAGTGATGCTACCATTTCTTTAGAACTTTTGCATCCCACATTTGAAGTTAAGCTTCCAAATATGCCAGGTCCCAATTTCCAGTTCAGAATCTGTATTAACAGAATTCAGTCATACTATATGCCTCAGCCTGCCTAAACTAACTATCAGAAGGAAATGTAATCAAGTTTGATAAAGTGTAGTTACCATTTTAATTGGTATACTCTGCATTTAACAGAAACCTTTCACTGCTGTTTTCAGCCATTAAGAAGGGACTTTCGCTTATTTCAGCGTTTTTCTACACTGCAGAGAGTGGAACTCCCAATGGAAAGTGACTTGCTAACACTAGCTGTTCAGACTTCCAAGTCCTTGTTCCTCCTCCATATATGGAGAGCAGATCTATTAAGGGAGAACTTCAGAGACAAAACTGCCTCATCCCAACCCCCAAAAAGATTATCTGATGCTGTGTCCACAACATAGTTTTTAGCCAGTTTTATTTGCAGCCTTCATTCCAGCAAACTAAGGATTAAAGTTATACTTTACAATTCACGTTACAATTCCAATTTTTGTTCACATGCTTGTTGTTACCTAATCTTAGCAAATATAGCAACAGCACAAAGAAACAAAGCATGTTTGCATAAGAAAATTATGTTACTCCCATCCATGACAGCCTTCTAAAGCATAGTTAAAGCCTGCTACAGTAGTTGACTTAAGTTTTGTAGAACTGGATTAATTGTACTACAAAGCAGCTTTATAGGATCTTCCTAAGCAAGGTCATATACAGCAAGTATGGCCCTTCACAGATCACTGCAGTTTAAAAAAACCTAGAAGAATTACCTTGCATAATCCTATGATTCTATACATGGCAAAAAAACATGCAGCCCACAAAGTGGGCATGGCACAGCATGGTTGCTGTCTGTTAAAGATGCATGTTTTCTGCCCCATCAATTATGCTTAGAATCCTCCAGTAATCAAGGTAAAATATTGGACAACCAGCAGACACGAGACTCTGAGGTCACCTATAAAGTGGTGCTGTACTTCAAAATGAAGCTAGAAACTGCATCATGGTAGTTAAGCGTTTGTCTTGGTAACTCCTAGAGAAAATGTGCTGTGTGTGAACTAAGCTTGTCTATATCTACACTAAAAGTATTACATTTTCTATGCACCATTCCAGCCAAATCAGTATTACAGGGCTTGACGATACTGCCAGATGCTAACCAACCAAAGGTAAATAAAAGTAAGAGAGAGGTTCTTCCAGTCAGCAAGGTTCAGAGACGACATCTTGGTGATGAAGGCAGACCCACTCAGCTACCGAAACATCCATCAAGGAATTATTCCTGATTCCTCTTCCACAGCCGCCTTTGGCTAAGCAAAGGTACAAAACTCCCTCTCTAGCCTCCCCAGCTGGTAGCAAGTAGTTCAGCCTTTCACTCCACTCTCTCCAGTTACCTGCTTAACGTGAAGACAAGAGACCGATATTCCACCACTCTGTCCTTCTCTTTTTTGGCTCCTCCGCAGTGTGGCAAAACCATAGCTGCTATAGACAACACCAATAGCAGGCAATAAACATGTAATTTTGGGTACATGAACTGTCTTGTTAACATACAGTTAGTTGTTTGTCAAAGCTATAAGCAGCAGCACTCAGTGTCTGCAGATGCCAAGAAAACATGATACCAGTTCTCATTTGGAAGACTAATGCTGATGGGGGACAGCTTTTCACTTTCCAGTGGATTTTTACCAGCTCTGCAACGTGAGAACTGTAAGCATGGTAACCAATTTCACAACCTACATAGGGGCATCTATATGCCTAAAGAATATAACTGCCTAGAACATGTGAGCAGCTACTGAGCCTAATTCTAATCTGAAGTGTGCAGATTAGTTGATATTTCCAGATACAAAGTAGTAATACACATGATGCAGTCAAAGTCAGGTTAAGGTACTTAGTCATTATGTACCTTGCTTCTTAGTTTCAGCATATTAGTTCATGAAACTGAGTTTTGTAACAATAATTGTAAGTAACTTGAATAAATTGGTTGATGAAACAAGCCACAAGGGTGGCTGTGTCCCCACTGTTATAACATGTTCACAGTTCCAACTACTTTTACTACAATAAGCAACATTTCCTGGTTGGGTTTTTGGAGGGAGGGCATATAAAAAGGTGTAACAATACTGTGGAAATAAAAGTAACGGTTTATGCCAAAGTAGTTAAAGTCTCACACAGTACTGAGCAGTAGTAATTCCTTAAAAAAATCTGAATCACTAAATTTGATACCTCAGTGACCTGAATGTCACCACATATATGAAGACCAAATTGAAGACAGTCCAGGGCTAAAACTGGCCCCTTAGATATCAGTGCCAAGAGCTGCTGCCTTAATTACTATGTATAGTTAATTAACGTTTCTCTAAGGCTTTGTATGCAGAACTTTATAAAAAGGTAGAGAAAAAAAGTAGTGCGCTATATCCATATTTCCATCTGTAAAGCTTGACAGCACTTTAGTAACTTGTACCAAAGTCCTGCTGCTGCACTTCTGCATAACTAAGCCTATAACCTGACTCAACCCTGCAAGTTACCGCAAAGAGATCTGACAATCTAAGACAGAACTACGCCATTGAATGTTTCCCACTAGTCTCAGCAGCTTAAAACTTAACAAGTTTTAAAGTTACACCCATCGGAACTAAATGAAACACCCATCGGAACACTGCCTCCGCTTTACAATTTCCCCAGACACTGCTCTGCCAATCTTATTCCATGAAGGGAATATTTGGAAATACAGGCACTCTTCTAAAACTTACTCCAGTACTGTGTTAAGTCACAAGGAGTCCATCTGGATGTTAATGAGCTGACACTACACCACCACCACCACAAAAATGTGATCAATGCCGTTCATTTAACCTAGCCATTTGCTTTTAGTATTTGCACATGTCCCTGTGAGATGCTTGGATTTTTGGCCACTTGAGGGCACCTGTACTGTTGCCAAGTCAATGAGAAACACAGATATTTACTACAAGCACTAGAATTCAAAAGTTCCCTTGGTTTATACATTAAAGTGTATGCATGTTATGGGACAATATTCCCATTTTACAAGAGGCTGTTTGCTACACCTAGATCTACTTTAAACTTCTGTTAAATTTGCCATGAACATAGCCCGGCCTACACTTACCTTTCAGATTCAGCAGCAGCAGACGGGAGATATGCAAGTGATTTACATCCAAGTAGACTAGACACCAAAGCTACTTGCGTATTTCCTGTCGACTTCACTGCATCTGCTCCATGCGCCGTCCACACTGCGCCAAAGGGAACAGTGTTCCCTTTGACGCAGCCCTACACCACTTACCAGGGTGGTTTTCCTACATCAATTGCTAGATCAACTGATCTGACAGTGGCGAATTTGCCGCTGTCAGTGTAGACCCAGCCTGTATGTGATGGCACATTTTATAATTCATGCTAAACCAGACAGGATTACCACCTGCTGTTTAACAAATTGAATCATAATGGAAGAATCTAAGTTCCAACAAGAACATATTCACTGATAGTCTACCTACACAGACCTTCTCTTACATTAGCTTGGTAAAGGAACTGCCCTACTATAGTTCAGTATTATACAGATTGCAGAGATAATGCTCCAACTGAACTAGTAAGTACTTCTGGGAAATTATAAATAAAATAGGATTAAGATTAAAGATATTTTAGAGTTTAGTTTTGAGTGCAGTGGTGCAGTCTGTGTCCAGTCAGTAGCTTTTATGTCTTGTCTACTTGGATGTTTAATTTATTCAATTTTTACTTAGTTCTCTTGCTTTGCTTGGGAGAGACTAATGCAAACTCAAAAGGCAAGAGTTTTACCAAGCTACAATGAACTTTTCATCTATTAACACTGTACTACATTAAATGAATTTAGTGTTACACAAGATAATTTTCCAAGTAAACCTATCAGCTTCTAAAGCAGATTCAGTGTTGTTTGTGTTACAGTATGTGTGTCATAGCCACGATTCCCTTTTTAAGGGCATCAGACAATTTTTCTAGCCAATATATCTCCAGAGACAAAAGAATGAAGGAAGATAACATTACATGAACCACTCATGAAATCAGATCAACTGATTTTGAACTTAACACTGAAATTAAACTCCCAATTAAATTTTGAAAAAATTTTGAAATAGAACATATAGAAGGCACTAGAAATATTGATTTTGCAGGCTTTGATAATGCTGTGAATTATTGAAGAACAGCAGTATCAGGATGTGACAATTTATAAAATCAAATCTATTTAGGTAATAGTATACCAAGAATTTGGTTTTGACAGCAGTGTCATCAGATCAGCATCGCAAGAAACCCACACAAGTTTAAAAGGAGAAACAGTCTGCCTCCCCCATCCTTTATTATGACAATTATTTCACTTGATAAAGTCTGCACTAGCCCAGGGCAGACAATTAGAATTTTGTAAAACAGTTTGCAAACAGTTAGTTTGTATTCAGTTCAGTTAGTGTTCACTAATTGGAAGTACAGCGTGTTTTTGCATACAGGCTGTATTTACAAATCCGACCTAGGTTTTCTGTTACACACCAGTAACTACAAAGTTTAAAAATATTAAACTAGAAGAGCAGAATTAAATGCAATTCTTGAGTTCTGTAAAAGAAGCTCTTCCACAAAGCTTACTTTACATGCTTACAGCAAAAGTAGCTCAAGTCAAGAAACAAAGCAATGAGAAATTTGAGGTCATTCTTGATTTCCTGACTACAATATGTAGATTCTAATAATCTCAAAGCACATGTTTTGCTACTACAGTGTCACAGCAGCCCCAGTATTAACCTATAGTAAACTATGTGCACGGACAGCTTTGTCCACATGTCCACCATGATGTCTTCTGGCTTTAGTGGCCATATTAAGAATTTGTTGTTAGATGGAGCCCTACCAGTGAATTTTACCAGATGAATGGTCAAGACTCCTAGTTATAAACACTGAAAGGCATAATTAACATTTAAGTTTTTGTAGATAAAAACCTGGTGTAAAGACATTACCATAAGCAGGCCAGCTGCCTTATATTTGAATTGGCATTTCAGAATTAGGTACTGCCCATGTTCAAAAAACCCAAAGCACCTTGCAATCTTTGATTGAGATTAATGGAAGGAAGAAAAAAAGATAATCATTTCATACAGTAAACCCTATGTTTAAAGGAAGACTCAGTTGGGCCTGAAGCTTGAATTCCAACAAATCTAATCCATAAAGACTGCTCCATACTTGCCAGTTATCAGTGCAACAGTCACCATACATTATGTTAGTACATGCTAAGCAGAAAGCCTAGCCGGATTTTTGTTGCAGAACAGCTGAAGGGAAGATAACTTCATACAATTTAGGCTTTTAGAATTTTAGTATTAAGGTGTAGCAAATAGGAGTTAAACTGACAAGAGTGCTTTTAACTTGCTGGTCAAGCCTTACTTTGTACTAAAGTCTTGTGTTACACATTCTTATTTTTAGGAGTTTTGTCTCATTCTAGAGACCGTTTTCTATTGCATCCTTTCTGGTAAGCAATTTCACATAGGATTTTCCCCTTCTAACAACTAACCATTTACACTAAGAGTGGCACATGAGAATCAACTTACAGATGCACATGTTCAGTGTTCACAGAAGCTTCTTTATTACTAAGTTTTGAAGATGGCTCTAACTCAAAAAACAAAGTCAAACATTAGCCTCCTGCATTCACAAGAAAAGGGTTTGCATTTAAGAGTACATACACGATTGTATACAACCATGAAATTTAAGTATGTGTACTTCAGCTCTTAAAGCCATATTTAGGCACCTAAACAAGCAATTTTATTTTCAACAGTGGCACCTGCCATTGATGTCAATAGAACCTGCAGATCAGTACTTTTGGAAGATAAATATGCCAGATTTTCAAAAGTGAGTGCCAAAGGCAAGTGAGTTAAAGCCTATAGTATCTCTTACCCCATTACTAGGTAACTAACAGAGTTTGAGACATGTATCCTGGCCAATTAGCCATCTTAATTGAATTTACAGCTACATCATATGAAATCCAAGCCTGGACTTTAAGACAGATAAATCCTAACACAGAAGCATACAAATCTTGCAATAACCTTTTAAGATCAGAGAAGCCATCCCGTTCACTTAGGACACCTTCTAATCAGTCTACTATACTCCCGTAAAGAAAGTTTCCATTTTACTAAAACCCCTCCTTGATTTTCTTCCACAGACCTCAGCATACCAGCCCAGCCTCTTTTCCTTCACCACTTGCATACTTTGGGGGAGGGGAGGATCACAGATGTTCAGAACATACAAAGTATCAGAACAGAGGCTGCTCCAAGAGATTAATTCAGGGAACACTTACAACAAAGTTGCCATCCAAAAAAAAAAAAGGCAAAGGTTAGCATCACATACATGGGCTATAGAATTTCCTCCAAAACCCTACTGAAAGCCACCTTTTCCCCAGACAAGAAACATTTAGAGAAACCGCAAATGGTTCCAAAGCTATCAAGTTTCTGCCAATGAGAGTCAGGAGACAAGAGGTGAAGATTTGACTGGCTTTTGAAGCTTACCTGTCCGAGAACAACAAGTGTCTTAAACAAATCCCAACTCAGACTCCAGTTCGGACACAAAAGACTCCTGGAAAAGCCCCAGGCTGTGAAATGGGAAAGACGCCTGCTTGGGTTTTTAGAGGGTCTATAGCCCCATTGTCTTAACAGCAAATTAGTCCGTAGGAAACTCGCCTGAAACGATCCGCTCCAGAGGCTCCCCCAACACACGGCACACGCTCAAGTCCCCCCGGCAGAGAGCCCCCCGCTCCGAGCCGCCACCTACGGGGGTTCTCAACTCGCTGATCGCACCCGGCTCCGGGGCAGCGCGAGCTCCAGGCCCCAGCCCGGCCGCGGCGCGGACAGGCACAGGCGCCTCTCCCGCCCACACCCCGCAGCGGGGACAAAAGCCCACAAGGCGCCGGACCGCAGCCCGCTCAGCTCGCGGGTGACTGCACCGGACAGACCGACCCGGCCCGCCCCCGGCCCGCGCAAGGCTGCGGGGCTCCCCCAGCCCAGAGCCGGGCCACAGAAAACTCGCCTCCGCCCCCCGGGGGCGCCTCGGAGGCCGCCTCCTGCTTCCGTCCCCAGCCAGCCCCTGCCCTGCCCTGCCCGCGCCGCCGGGACCGCCCCGGGCCCCCAGCTCCTGCCCCCGGGCCCGGCCCCCCAACTCCCGGCCCCGCGGCGGGAAGGAGCAGCAAGCGCCACTGACACTCTCGGGCAGGCGGGAGCGCAGGTCCCCCAGCTCCGCTCTCCAGCCGCCGCCGCCGCCCGGCTCTGGCTAGTCCCCGGCCGCGCCGCCGCTGCCGCCTCGCTGAGGAGAGAGAGGCTTAAAATGGCGTCGCTCGCAAGGAGGCTCTTATAGGGAGCGCAAGAGCCGGCTGTATCCTGCCGCCGCCGGGCTCGGCGCGCAGCATTCCACAGCCAGGCTCCCGCCCACCCAGCCAGCCAGCCAGCCAGCCGCGGCGGGGCAGGGGGAGGAGAAGTAGTGCCCCGGCTCCCGGGGGCGGAGGGAGACGAAGAGGAGCGGCGTTGGGTAGCGCGCCCCTGCGGGGGGCGCTGCTGGGGGAGGCGAAGGGAGCCGCGGGGGTGTGGAGGCAGTCTGGGGCCGCGGGGGGAGGGGCGCTGTGGGGGACCCGGCGGGATGGGAGCAGTGATCCAGCCGAGAGGGAGGTGTGATGAGGCCGCGATGGGGCGGGGGCGGTGGAGACACCTTAGTCTGGAGGTTGTTGGGAGCGAGTTTTCCTTCCTTCTTCCTGCTCGGGAGGGGAGTCGCTGCTGCCGGCGGGCGGGCGGGCGCGCGCGCGGTGCTGCTGCTCTTAAAGGTGCAACAGCAGCAGCTGGGCGAGCGATCAGCCCCCGGCTCCCCTCGCTTCCCGCCACCGCCTGTGTGACAAATTGGGGGGTGGCTTTTGTCCATGCAACTAGCTAAAGAGAGGGGGGTTGCGCTTCCCTGCTCCGTGGCGTGGAGCCCCACCGAGCAGGGCCACCAGCGATCCCCTCTGCCGCTCCTGGGCGTTCCCGGCAGCCCTGAAACAAACACTTGGCTTTGCAGAAACAAACAAAGTCCGAGCTCTGTTTGCAAACAAAAAAAGCACCCAACCGGCCAGCGCCGGCCCCTCGCGCCGGCACGCGCGTCAGGTGCACCCGGCGCCGTTCGCCTTTCCGCCGCGCCTTCAAAAGGTGCGGGGTAGGGCGCGAGCGAGTCTGGGGGAAGGTGGCGGGGAGGCTCGTTCACGTAGGCGGAAACGCGCTCCGCAATCCCTTCGCAAACGTGTGTCAGGCGGCAGGCGCCAAAGAAAGTCTCCAGTTATGCAAGGGCAGAAACTCGCCCCTTTCGCCTTCGGAAGGAGTTTTGAAAGAGGAAAATGTCGGGCACTACACGCGCTTTTCCGCGGCACGCGCGGGCTTCGCACGTGCGTTACCACCTCTGCGTGCGTGGCCGCGTATCGTCCACTGCTCTAGGGACTTTCGCATGTGTCGTCTCGCGCGGGCAGAACGTTTCGGGTACGAGAAGCTGCCTGTAGGAGCCACGTTCCGGCTCAGGACCGGGACTAGGAGGAAAGGGTTTATGTGAACCCCCAAACATACTTGCCTAGCATACGATTGTGGAGTTATTCGTGAGCCATGATGGTGCATTAGCAAAGCACGTTTCATGTGCGTGAGTTCTGTTTTGTACCCGGGGGGTTGCACTGGGTTGTTTCGTACAGGCTCGTTATGTTGCGCTAGCCGCGTGCGTCTCCTCGGACCGCCTCCTTTGTACCCTGCACGGGACATAATGCACACAGGCGGCTTCTGCTCCTACCTGACCGGGAACCAGCGAAGACTATTTCAGAGGCTCGCTCGGCGGGTGCTTGACACGGGCATTTGATTGTGCACGGGCTTGACTCGTGCCAACGCGTGACGCTGCGCCCGCAAAGGATATTCCAGGCAAACTAAACTGCCTAAATATGGATTTGGTTTGCCGCGCCGCGCGTTCACACCGGCCACAGCTGCTGGAGACGGAGGGGAAGGCGTTTAAAGTCTTCCAGGGGTAGGAAAGTTTAAGTGGCTCTCACACGACTCCCCCCCTCCCCAACACGTTTCCTGTGCCTGGGCGTGCGGGTCATCGGGGCGCGTCGCCACCGATTCAATTCGGCTGCGGCAGCCCCGTGTTAACCTTACTTCGGTCCCGTCCCAGCCGCCCAGGCTCCGCCTCGACCATCCCGAGGGGTGGGTTCGGCGCTGCAATGGCGAGCGGCTCCTGGGTGCCGGGGGGCCACGTGGGGCAGCGAAAGCAGGCTCCGCTTTCCCTGGACTTCCCTCCCCTTCGTTCACCCCACCGCTCTGCACGCCTTTGCCGGGCCCGGGCAGTAACGCAGAGTACAGCCCAGAGCAGGGGCTTGGGAGAGAACGAAGTTACTATACAAGTGAATGGGCTTTAAAGGTACATTGGCTCTTTAACGGCCTGCTTTTTCCTTCCATTTTAGGGCATGCAGCAGTGGCAGCCTTCAGCTTGGTTCTCCCAGTCGCAGCCCTGTTGGGGGCCATTCTCCCACAAGCTCTCCAAGCTCCAGAACCCAGCTTTTGTAACCTGTATGTGCTGGGTGAATAATCCTGCAGTTAGGGGCCTTAAAAGCCTCCACTTTCAATAAAGTACTGGAGATCCACTTATATTAGCTAATAAATTGCTGCTAATCTATAGCTCCTATTGCACAACAAGCATATCGGGACTGAAAGCCCCACCCAAAAACCTCATAAGAAACAAAATCCAAGAACCAGGCAAAATAAATTCTTGGACCATGACCTGAAGGTTGAAACTCAAACTCCGACCAGATTCCAGCAGGAAGCCTCTATTGTTGAATAAAACTATTTTGCTGTAGGCAGAGGTTTCACTGCTCTTGGCTTTACATCAGGACTTTCGTTCTGCTTTAGGAGAGCTCTCCAAGGCAGCATGGTTCAGGGGTTAGTTTGGACACTAGCTGCAAAAGAGCTGATTCTTTGTCAGACTGCCCCCCCATCCCTCCCGAACTGCTTTGCTGTGTGTTAGGGTAGATCCTGTACCAATCATGTATGCCTTGGTTTCACCTTCTATAAAATGGGGGGTTATATTACTGACTGACCCACCTTTTAGATCTTTAGATGAAAGGTGCTATATCAGTGGAAAATGCTGTTATTGCCACATTCACTATAAGCAATTCCTTTGGGTCCTTGATAACAACAGTAGAATCAGTCAAGTGCTTTGATGCACTGCATGGTCCCAGATACCTCTGAGAGTCTCTTTGTGTGCCATCCCACCCTCTGAGGTCTGAGGGGATGAGGCTGCTGGGGCATAGATTTTCCAGGAAGGGTATAGTCTGTGTTTGCTTCTGGCCCCAGGACTGTGGACCGCTCTCCTTTTTGACATGAGGAAGATCTCTGGAGGTTTAAAATAATTTTTAAATTACAAATTTCAGAAGGCGTTCAGCAGATTTTGTTGCCTTTAGAGTGAGTTTAAGAGGAGTTTTAATGTTTATTTTTAGTTTAATCTGTACTTGATTTATTACAGAGTTAAATTACTTTTCTTTAGGCAATATGTAATTAAAATTTTGTTTTGGTTTGATTTTGCGTATTTAGTTAGTGAGCAGTTAACCAGTGATTAGATATTCACTTTCTCTTTTGCGGAGCTAGCTGAGAAGAGCCGCTGCTTCAATAGCTATATGGAAGTCTTACAATTGCAATTTATTTTAACTTGTAATATCAGTTTGTTTTATTACAAATGTTTCTAAAATACACTGTAATATGGCACAATACAGAAAAAAGGAAACCTGTTATCTTGACTATTAGAAGGCAGGGCTTCAGTTAATGAATTTACCATAAACAAGGGACAGTAAACAAGGGAGTATATACAATCAATTTAGTTATTCTCTTCCCCAGTGCCCAAGCATTCATTATATGTATAGCTTTAAAAGTTTCTTTAGAGCTGATTAGAACTTTAATAGATCTGTTTTGTTAACTGTTTATTTATTGACTATATTGCAGACTTCTTTAGGAAAAAGAGTCAGACAGCCTTCTAGCAAGACCATTGTGTATTTTTTGCAGTGAGAAATCTTTGCTGCAAAGGAGAACTTCATGGTTAAATTTTAAAAGATAATTATTCAAATCTCTTTCTTAGCCTCTTTTTTACATCCGTGGTATTGTTTTTGCAGAGTCAACTTTTAACTCCACACCATGGTAGGGAGCAGCTAAACAGAAAAGAAACGGATAAAGGTAAATTTAGTTAGTCACCTTTCTTGCTGATGCTATTGGAATATAGCTATGTCTTCTTAAAGCACATAATAAAGAATAAGTACTAATGGTACTAATACATACTCAAAGCAGAATGAACAATTAAAGAAATATTTAAGTCATTGGGCCTGAACCTTTGATTTCCCATACAGCTCTTAAAAAGTAATTGGCTTCTAATCATGCATATTTTATGGGCAGATTACAGACTCATTTACAATATTTTTAAAATGCTAAGTGCTTATATATTCAATTTAGCCACACCACAATGCAGCATGTTGGCCATTTTAAAAAATTCTTCCACTGAAATTAAAGGTGTGGTGTGTAAAAACATATTGTACTTTTCATGGAACACATGGAAAGGCAGAAAAAATAGAGCAAATGCTTGTAGTGTTTAAACATTCTAACTGAGAGAGAGAATTAAGTAATGTAATGTCTGCTGTGTAGTTGGGAAATATATTTTATTAATACAAATCAGAAACTTTGCTGTAGTAAAGCAAAATGCTATCTCAGCCAGACCTAACTGGTAAAATACTACTGTTAGCAGACACTTTAAAAAAGAAAGAATTAGCCAAATTGGAGATATTGGTCAGGTTTGCTTTTCTCGTAAAATAACGAGACAAAAAATGTTGCAGATATAAGAGTTGTAGATCATCTTCTTGAAATGAAGGCAGACAGTAAAACATTAATAAATGAGTGTGAAAATTATAGGTCAAAACAGCTGGTTAGCTGTTTGAAATGATATCCAACAGAGCATTTTGTAAGCGTTTTCTAAATATTAGAAATAGTTATTAGTGACCAGAGGTAGTCATTAGTGACCAATACAGTTTGTTTCAGCAAAAAAGACTGTTCTTTCATTTTTACATTTTTCTTCTAGATACATGCAACATCTCTGTTGCCCACCTTAATTTGTGTGAAAGCCTACAGCAGTTTAACTTTATATTTCAGGTGTGTTTCCAAAACTGAAAGTCTTCAACTGATTTAGCAGCTGAGGCATTACTCATCACAATATCCGGTTATTGGCATATTAAGCAGTAGATACAGTGAAACCAAACAAACAAATGGAAGTTTTGCACTTACCAAATACATATATTTTAACTAGTAACCAAATTAATAAATAGGTTGCTTTGCATTTATAATATTAATCATGGTTAATTATGATCAAGGCCAACAGAAATCCGTAAGTCTATTCTCTTTTTGAATTTTGTCATATCTAGTATCCCACATCACCCAAGTTTACATTTAAAATATATATAAATATGTGTCTGACTCTATGTACCTTGCCTTCCTAGTTTAAAGGAATGTGTGATTGCTGTGTTCAGCCAGGCTTGCAGAAAAACTAGTGCAAACAAACTAAAACAATAGACACAAAGGTATGATACCTACCTCCTCTCCCCCACTCAGCTCCATCCACAAGAAGCCATTGATTTTCATATGAGTAACCCTTTAAATGTCAGTAGTGTAGAAAGAAGAATGCTGTATGTGATCAGATAGAAAGACGCTTTAAAAACTGAGTTGGTGTTTTTAAAAAAATGTTCAGTTTCAGTTCTGTTTTTTTCAGAGCAGTTAGGACAGATCTTCCTATTCAGACTGGCTTTTCCTATTAATATGTATTGTGACAATATTAGACATCAAAATAAGAGTTTCATTTAACAGACCTCCAGATAGGCTATTTATGGACTAGGAGTTCAGATTTGCAGTACATCTCATAGCTCAGTTTAATCTTTTGATTTCTTTCCAACTGAAAAGGCTAAGTAGTTGTAAATACCTCTTGTCAATCTAGAAAGTTGGCAACTCTCACACAAGCAAGTAACTAAGAATCCACTGGGCAAATTCAATGGGAGTTGCTCTGAAAACTTCCATTTGGGTCTGCAGCGTGGTGGTAATAGTAGTCATGGCAGGTCTGTAATTATACAAAAGAAACAGCATATATCTTAGATCTTGGCTCTGAATTTCTTAGCAGCATGAAATATGGTTATCACCATACTCTAGAAGTAAGTATTTATGGTCATCATTGAAAGAGTATGAGCAATGGAGACAACAGCTACAAACTCAAATGACACAAAGCGCTTACAGTATGTTTTCCTTTCAGTGTTCTTTCAATGCAGAGTAAATATCATTCCAGCTTTTAGAAATCATCATTCTTTCCCCCTTTTTATTTCAAAATGGTTGCAGATTTTTCATTCACGAAAAGGTTAAAGGCGTTTCCCCATCGCAAGAGGGATTATTTTAACAGAGGATTCTGGGACTGCAGATGTATACTGCGGCAAAATCCTAAATTCATCGGAAAAAAAATCATTTCCAGACCCCAGCTGCTAAAAATAATAGAATTATAGTAAATCATTGATAAGATTAAAACATAAACCCATTTTTACATTCCAAAGTGTTTTAAAACATGAGTCTTTTCTCTTAATTCATTACTTAAATAATGCAAATTTTAAAGTAGCTTTCCTATCCTGAGCACGCAGCGCCATGAAATCGATAATTTTTGATCTTTTGGTTAGTAGGCAACATGGTGAGCTATTGCAGTGACTGCAGGCAGCAGACATGTTCTTGTCAGCTAAAAATTTTCATATTGTTTTTGAGCCATTGAGATTTGTAGATGGGATATAAGCAGTTATACCTTCAGCTCGCACTTAGCTGTAAGGGCGTAAAACAACACAGTTTTAGATACACTTATAAATATAGATATATATTGTAAAAACAAGAAGCATTACTGGATTTTAAACAAAAAATTATGTAAAAAGAATGGCTGGTGTGATTATAATCACATCATGCAGGGTCCACGGTTTCCATTTAGTGAAATTTCGCAGAGGGCAACTTCTTAAGAACATCCCTGCTGTGCAGAGTGAAAAGCATGAACAAACCAAAGACAGAATTCATCTGTGTTTATATTTTACAGACAATGAAAAACCTACTCTTTGTATGCCTTTTTTTCCACCTTATTATTTCATGAAAACTGCAGCATTTTCCCCACCCCCACCCGAACTCTCACCACCCTAGCACTGCGGTGCTCGGTGTTTCTTTCTCTCTTTCCCCCCCTCTTCTTTTTTGCTTTCACAAATTCTGCACGCGCCATCTTTGTCTATTGTTATTCTTTTCTAATTTCAGTTACCTATTCTCTTTCAAATCAGTTAATAAATAGAACACTAAATGACTGATGGATGCTGACATATTTAATTTTGTTCCCCATCTTGCTCTTAAAAACAATTTAAAAAAAAACCAAAAACCCATACCCTACCCCAAGACTTTTCTAGTATTATCATAACCTGTTGTGTATAGTGGTTATAAAAATATTATTAACATAATAGCAACAGCTGCAGCCTAAATAGAAGCTATGAGATAATTAATGTGCTACAACAAATTAATTTGCTCCAGGTGCTTGTGCTCTGAACTGCGTAACCCAAGCCATTTCAAGTGTGAATACAATTACTATTCTCCCCACACACGAAAACAAAATGCAGAGTGAAATGTCTTGTTATTACAAATATTTTGTGTGCCTGTTGTCAAAGACCAGCCTTTCCCCTGAACATTTGAGCCATCAGCAGAGAAGAGTGGAAGAGACAATTTTAAAACCCTAACAGAAATCTATGATATTTAGATATATTTAAAAAGGCTCCCATGATATGTCCAGGCTTGAAGATGTAATATATGTCTATATATTAAATTACACCAATCATCTCTAACCTTCCATATTCCAGAGCTTTGTAGGTAAAGATGTATTGAGGTATTGCATATGTATAATTGGGAAGGCAAGGGTTGTGAACATCTCAGAAGGAACTGATGCAAATTTGTATATTTTGAACTTACTTTATAGTAAGGAAAAGCAATTGTTTTTGCAGTTCAGCTTACAGCATCTGCAGTGAATTAGATGGAGTTTTACTCGCCTCTCTATAAACAGTGTTAATGGAAGCTGGTTACTAGTTCACCTTTCAGAAATATGCCAAGTAACACACTGCAGCACGCTAAGGCTATAAGGACAGGAGCCTGAGTGAAGCCAGGCTGCCCAGATGCGATTGTCCATTTTCATGCTTGCACCACAGTGCGAAGATTAACTGTGTGCATGTCAAAAGACGGACACACAGACATAACTGCCTGAAACCTTGTGAAGAGGCTAAACTAAGGCTGAAGTTTAGAACTCAGTTGTGCTGATTTTTCTTCATTAACTTCGAATAATGGAAATTAGCTTTCCGTTTGCATTACCTCAGTGTGCACTGCACTCTTTTGAAAATGTAATTAAAGCAAATATATGTTGTGTATTTTAAAAGATTGCTCATTCGCTGAGTAAACTTTACATTTTTCATTCTGTAATCTAAAAAATGTTGTAGTGTGTGCATCCTAACAGGAGCTATAAAATAATTTCTTGGAGACTGCAGAGATTTCATCTGTATTTTTAATTTACTTGTGAGTACTGGAGGGAACCTTGATGCTGAAACACCACTTGCACTGCACTCTGGCTGTAAGGTTTGATGCATAAAAATATTCTGATGAGGCCTGATGTTCAGCCCTCGCTCACATTGGTAAACATTCACATGAGTAGTCCTCCTGAAGTCAATCGGATTACTCATGTGAACAAAAGTAAGTGTTGCATAAATAGGCCCTAAACTAGAGTTTGTACATCTAAGAATATCTCCTATCTTAATGAGAAATACCTACAGCCATCTGTTAACCAAAGATCTATGCACTGTACCAGTGAAATGTTCTTGGTTTATGCTTTGATGTCAGAATCTATTTTATTTCTGCTGCTGCCTCTCATCCTCTCTAAGGGCCTGGTTCTTAAGTCCTTACACAGGCCAAGTTTCTGTTGTTGTCAATAGTTATTTTCAAGATCAATCCCTGTATTTGAGATATTCCGGTAAACTCCATAACAGTTTGTTATAGTGTTCCACCCCAAAAAAGAATTAACCAGTTTATTAAAATGTACCACTAATTTGCATATGTCACTCCATAAAACAAAAACCAAAATGTTTTTTCTCAAACTTCTGCACAAAATGTATATTCCAATAGTCCAAAATGTTTCTTCTCCCACAGTAAGTTTGGCATTATAACATGGGTAATGTAAGGATTCATCTTTGGAGCGCCACTGAAAAGCCCTTCTGGTTTAGAAGTAATTCAGGCTGAAGCTCTTAGCCGGAGAAATAAGGAGTGGTATTGTCTTGGTCCAAATAGAGGGCCATATTTTGCTCTCAGTTGATTTCAATATGACTTCTGGTTGAAATCTGACAGTGCAATATGACTGAGGGAATAACAAATAATTCCACTATTCAAGAGTAGGAATTATTATACTGTCTCTATTCTAGAGTAGAAATAGTTGACTTGGCAACAAATTGTGACTTGGTTTTCTATCTAAAGCACTTAGCCTCCATTCCCATCCTGTCTGAGCACTCTCAGTGCATACGTTATTGCCAGGACAACCTGGGAAGTACTATTATCCCAAATTTACAAATGGGGACCTGAGATACGGAACTGAGATACGGGAAGATTAGCAAACCGATTTTTGTAAGTATTGCGTGCCTAAAGATGCAGGTAGGCACCTGCTGGGATTTCAAAAGGGCCTAGCTGCCTAACTCCAATTGAAGGGAGCAAGATGCTTTTAAAAAAATACCAAGTGCCTATCTTCATTTTTCGGTATCTAAATACCTTTGAAAATCTGGCCCTAAATGACGTGCTCGGTCCAGAAGACAAGGAGAGAGCAGCAGGGAATCGAAGCCAAGTCTCTTGAATCCTAGGCTAGACCCCTGATCAATGGCCCATCCTTTCTCCCTAGTCCTACTCACTACAAAGAAAAATACAGTAGGTGTTAGTGGCAACTGCCAGACATATGGTGAGTATTTATTTCAAGGGAAGGGGTATGTGTACATAGCTTCTTTATTTCAAGAGACAGTATATTTTTATGGTTTATTCCCCCACTAATTTCAGGAAAAAATAGTAGTAGATCTGTTTTCCAATCCTTCTATTAAGATTTTCCTTCTGCTTCCCCTCGCAACCAAGAACAAAATACAAAGGGGGTGGGGGGAGATTTGATAGTTATATGTGAGGAAGAGAAAATGGATGGATGCAGAATGATGTTGCAGTCATGCATTGTATTGCTGTGTGTATGTATGTAACAAAATGGGCTAGAATGACTAAAGATTCAGTTTTGTTATGACTGTTGACCCAGTCCTGCCAGATCCTACCACAGGCCTCCCCTTGGATGTGAGGGAAGTCAATGGGACTACTCACATATTTACAGTTATGCACACATGTAGGTGCTTTGCTGCATAGGGGGCTATGGTATCCGTCCTTCAGCAGGAATAAAAAGCCTTTATTTGAATTTCTCTCATCACAATTTATGTAAATCCCACCTGCACAAAATGCATTTCTATGATTGCTCTCTTTAAAGGGACACAGCCAAGTGGAAATATAGTCAATATTAACAAATGAGTTTAAAGTGCTTTCATATGGTACATCTACCCTTGATTTCCCTCCTAAGTTTTGTGGGGTTTACAACTGCATTTTTTTCATTTTTGTTTTAAAAGTTTGTCTCTACACTAGCTCTCACTTCTAGTTTTAGGATTGCCAACTCTCCAGGACAATCTCTCTGTGCCTCAGATTACCCACCTCCAGGAGCATTGTGAGGCGTAAGTAACTAATATTTGCAAATGATTTTATTGTCCCTGGATGAAAAGTGCTATAAAAGTGCTCTTGTTGGCACTGAGTTTTGAGATTGTATGCCTCTGGAAATGAAGGGAAAAAATGGTGTTAGCCTCCGTTTTGCGAAACATACAAATACCTATTTTTGCCCAGGACTCTTCTGCATTGGGAGTGTCATAGGGTAGCCCTGGCTAGGGGGAAGCCCTGGTGGTGCAGCTCCAGGGGAGGCCATGCTTAGGAGCCCTGGATGGCAGCCATTTCCTTCTATGAGCTACTTCATTAACCCCTCCCAGCTTTGCTGCTTTTTGCCACTGCCTGACCTCACTTCCTCCTTTCCCCCCCACTCCAGTTTAGGAGCTACATAGCATATCAAACTATTTTAATAATCAATTAACATTGCTGCATAATGGTGCAGAATTTAGTACAGCTCTGCTGCATAAATTATGCAGTGAGGCCTGCCAATTTAAGTCTGATGTGGCACACAGTACAAGGGGCCTTGAATATGACTGAGCTCATGCTACAGAAGGAAGAGGAGCTAATTAGGAGGTCTGGCAGGGGTAAGGCTCCTCAACGCAAACAGGGAAAAATCCTGATAGTAGAAGGGGGGAGTCAGCTGGCAGCAGGCTCTCCTTTGAAGATGTCAGAAGCCGGATCCTTTTTCCAGTTGCAAGCAGCCTCTCTTCCCAAAACATCCTGCCCCTATAAAGGGAGGGATGGAGTGCAAGTTATCAATGGCCTCATTACTTTCCCCTCCTCCACCCTGCAGATCACTGTTGTTGGAGGTCCCTGTTGTACCAGAGATGGCTGGCGCATACCTCTCCATTCTAAATTGTTAACCCATTTCATTTGTCAGTAAATATCAGCTAACCATGTCTTGTGGTACTGGAAATAGTCAGCATCTGGGACTCTTATTTGCTTTCAAACCCATTCAGTTTCCAAATATTCTAAGTTATAAGCAGTTTATAAATCTCCATGAGATCTAACTCCTGCATCCTGGCAAAGGATTAGACTAGATGACCCTTGCAGTCTCTTCTAACCATATGATTCTATGATAAACAATACTTAAAATAAAATACAGATACATTCCAATCTTTCCTTTCCTCAACTGTCTGAGTCCACATAATATCTGACATTTGTATCTGGTCCTGTATCTAAGAATATGAAAACTGAGTCTGACTTCAAAATGTCCCTCAAGACCTTTACAAAAATCTGTTACTTACATAATGAATAGATGCCACTTTTCCTTGCCTCTCGCCCCCATCAATCTGTACTTCACCCTTTTTGCCTCTTACTGTCTGATAATTTGAGAGCTCTGTGTTTTTTAGAACTGGTCAAATAGCTTTACCAAATGATTCTTGAGTATTTTCTTGAATAAAAATGCTGAACCTAGTGCTGTGATCTGTGGGCTCATACTGTTGCATGTGTTGGATGACTCTTGTGTATTTGGAGACAATGATTGTGAGATCCAAAACTTATACAGATTTTACTCCAGCCTTCATTCATTTTAATAATTGTACCATAAGTTCATTATTTGTTGTTCCTTCTTACTCATTATTCAGCTGTTAAAAAGTGTTTAGCAAGGAGAAACAATATCGGGTGATCACTACTCAAAGTGAACAGTTCACAAAAAACATAGGATGAAAATTATTCATTAAAACATTTACAATTATTCTGTAACTAAAATTGGGCTAAATTCATAACAAATATTCAAAACAAATAATTCAACCCACTCTGGTCTTCTAAGAGTGCCTGAGCCAAATAATAAAAACACTATCCTGAGTGTCAGCTGGTTCAGGATTATAGGATGTTGTTGCAGAAAAGGTGACAATAGTAGGTTTTATTAGAGCTGAGATCCACAGTAAAGCAGCTGTACATGAGAGAGAAAATCAGAGCCAAAAGACTGATAATGAGTATAGTGAGTATTTTTCTGCTTATGGGTGGAAAAGCCAGAGAAGTCTCTGTCTGAAAACAAACCACATAGTAATGTGATCATAAAAGTTTCCTAATGGGTACTATGTGATGTACAGAAAATGTGTTCATTTCAATACATTATTCCTATCTGTTGGCATTCTTTTAAGAGTGTGCCACACTGTAGTGTGTATGTTATAGCAGTGGTATCACTAAACGTAAGCAGAAGTAATTCACCTGTTTTACTGTGTTACTATTATTTTTGTTATTTATATTGCAGCAGCTCCCAGAGACTTCAATCAGCATTGGGGGGTCCATTTTGGTAGGCAATGCTCAAACACATGCAAAGGCACTATCCTGTCCTAAAGAGCTTACAATTTAAGATGACAGGTGACATACGAATGCTAGGGGAGGAATATAGTAATTATAGGCAAGGTGGGTAGCACCATATATTGTTAAGGTTGCCTGACTCTTCCCATTATGAGACCCTGTTTTCAGTTGCTTATAACTTTTCCAAACTTTACCATTTGGCTGCCTATCCAGCTTCGGGTTTTGGGGGTTTATTAATTTAATTTTTCACCATGACCTTTTGTAGCAATTTTTGAGATTTATGTGGATGTCTAAAAACAGGGAGTTTGGAGGCTCTCTCTTTGTGTCTATTGCAATGAGTAATGTATATTATATACATTACTCATCACAGTAGTATATACTGTAATGAGTAATCTCTTTGTAATGTTCCCTAGTGCACTTTAACATAGTACTGTTTCAAACAGCATAACAGGAAAGCTCACTAGGGAATCTGTAGTGCATATCAACAGAGTCTACATGGACCAATTAACGTGCAACACAGTGCACTTTAGAAATCACACCCGTTATCCACATTATTGCTTTGTGTTCACAAGCCCTTCGATACAAGTAACCATTTCCAGTGTTTATTGGATAAATACCAATTTATTTTCTTTTTTAATCAAGGCGGTTTTATTACTGTTTAATCATTTAATCAGAAGCCCTGTCTAACCCTTTATCAGCTATCCTGTCTGCCATGCTACCTAGTCATTAATTGATTTATCATTTAGGCATCACAGCAGAAATGGGTTGTCTTTTGTCTTATACCTATATTGTAAGTTTTTTGGGACAGGGACCTGCTCTTTGTTCTGTGTTTATGCAGTGTCTAGCACAATGGGGTCCTTCTTTGTGACAAATTTCTAGGCACTATAGTAATACAAATAAACAATAATAATGTTCTGGATTTTCACAGGAAAAAATACTTTTGGAATGAGAGGAAATGTTTTCTGTCCAGAAATCCTTTATGGTCTCTTCCTTGTTAAGAGAGACTCTCACATACATTAGTAGGAGCCATCTGCCTTTTCCCTTCCATTAGCATGTTGGAAATGTTTCCTGTTGAAATATGAATCTTTTCATTTTCAACAGTTCATTTCAGAAAATGCTCAGTTACTAAAAAAAGTCCGTATTTCAAGATGTGCTATTTAGAGAGAGACGCTGCTCAGTGATCAGTTTGTCTCTATCCCGTTTAAAACAGCATAGGCTTAGTTTTGGCCCTTATATACATGGACACAAGTCCTCATGAAGTCAGTGGGATTTATACCAATCTGAGGGCAGAAATGAGCCTCAAATCTCAAACATTAGGAGGTAGATGCATCCCTCACTGGTACATGACAGTGGTAGCTCCCACTTATTCTATCCAGGGCTGCCCTAATTCAAGTCCCTGTACCAATGGTTCTTTCTGGCTATGGCAGAGTTGCAGAATCAGGTGGGATCAGACCACACTGGCCTCTCCCTCTCTCAAGGACACCCTTTGTATTGAGGGGAGATGTTTGGGGAGAAAGACCATAAAGCTGAAAGAGCTATGTCTGGGGCTCCACCGAGGGCCTCCAGTCCCAGAAGTACCTCCAGTCCCTGTTAGAAAGGGTTCACCGTGCACTGATGAATTCCCCTATAACTTTTAGGTCCTTAGAAAATTTGGGATTCTTATATATCAACCGCTAACTCCCCCAAAAGGCAGGCTGCCTAGCAAATAATTCCTATCCATGTCCTTCTGGTATTCCAGAGCACATCTATGTTGCACAGGGAAGCAAGATTTACACATATTGAATTCACTGTTACTACTCTAACAAATAGCATAATCCCTCAGAGCTAGTTCCTGCATAATCACTTCTCTATGTTTTTAATGACCTTAGTACTAGAGATAAGAGTAGTTGAGAAGATGGAGGGCAGCTTACAAGACCCTCCTGTGCTCTGGGCTGACAGGCAGTTCTTGGAAAACTCGAGAACCAATGTACCAAATCTGGTTCTTTACTTCAGTTTTGTAGTGACCAGGGCTGATGATTCCTTAAGGGGGAAGGAGTTAACAAGAGTATGTTTTGCAAGGAGGCAGAGGAAGAAAATAATATTTTATTTTTGTGTAACACATACAACTAATTTTTAATCTTGCCACAGTCGGCATCTGACTGTGAATCAAGTCTGACATGTGAAAGCATCACAAATGGACGCAGGTAGTTGGTAACCTCAAATGGATGGGATATGTTTTCTGATCACTTGAAACGGCACCAGCTTTGCCTGGTTTTGAGACCTTTTAATGCCTTACCTTAAGAAGCCTGAATTGAAATTGTGCCTGCTCAGTGGTGACTGCTCTTGTAGCACTGGCATTATATTACTCATGTTATTCTAAAGTATACTGGAGTAACTGTGACTCGTCCCCACGGGATGTTCGCAAGAACAAGATGTCCATCTGAGTTTTTAATACCACTCTGATCATTCTGCTCTCTGAATGCCTTGTAAGTTAGAGAAAGTTTCCAAAAGTATCCTATATTTTAAGTTTCCTTCCCTCTCTTTTTTCCACAGAGGAGATTCTTTTTGTTTTGTTTTATTGATTGTGGGAAAGTACAGTCCAATAAAGGAGTTTTGCATTTTGTTCTGAAGGTGGTAAGATTCATGGACATTTATTTTGTTGTGTCTCACACAAGGCTATCCCAGCAAGCACAATTTTAACTAATGAAATTGTGATGCAGTGACATATTTCTTGAAACAAGGGAATGAGACGTAACAGACTGGATCATCAGCTCCTCTGAAGTTAATGAAGCCAATTCATTTGTTAGAGTTAGGCTGTTCAGTAAGGCCTTGTGGTTAAAGCACAGAACGGAGGCTCAGGAGATTTGGTTGCTGTTCCTAGCTCTGCCACTGACTCGTTAGGGGTACATCTACATCCAAAATAAAAAATATAACACCAGGGCAGCAAGTCTGAGAGCCCAGGTCAACTGATTCAGGCTCATGCTGTGGGGCTAAAAATAGCAGTGTAGGCATTCTGGCTTGGGTTGGAGCCAAGGATCTAAAACCCACCCCTATCTCTGGGTTTCAGAGCCTGGACTCCAATCTGAGCTCAAACTTATCCATGGCTATCTTTAGCCCCACAGTGCAAGCCCCCCTGAGCCCAAATAAGTTGACCCCAGCTCTGTGACTTGTTACCATCGTTTGTTTGTGTGCTATGTAGACATACCCAACATGAAGCTGGGCAAACTATTTCACTGCTCTTTGCCTCAGTTTCCCCATCTGTAAAATAATATTAGTAAGAACTACATAAGAAAGGTGTCGGGATGTATAGTTCAGTAATATTTATACAGCGCCATGAGGAAGGCAGTTGGAAGGCATTGTAGAAAAGCAAATTATCATTCCCATAGCATTGAATCTCTAGGCTTGGAAAAATTTTTGTAACACTTCCAGAGGCTGAAGCATGAAGAAATCTGAGCAATTGTTTATCCCAGACTCTGTCATCATGTTAGTTGAAAACAAGAACTAGGGTCTCTAACTGATTTATTTGTTGTCACAACATATTCGACTACAGGGCATATATCATCAAATGTTTTCCCTTAAAAAAGACATTGAGTGAAGCCCAAAACTTTACCCTTCTCACTCCAACACACATACATACCTTTTAGAATGCACAAATCTTAGTACAACGTGCAATTTCCTTAGCTGCAATTCCCCCCCCCCTCAAAAAAACAAAAAACCACAACAGATAAGATGTTGGATTGTATTTTATGTTCTGAAACGTCTATTCATTTTTTCTCCAGCATGAGTATTGTCTCATATCTATGCTAATATTTATCTTTTAGAAAAGGTGCTGTGGCTTCATGAAACAGCTGAAATGTCTCGCGTGTTTCACAGCAGAACCTTTCTAATCAGCATTCCCCTCATCTACACACTTTATAGATGTCCCATGGCAATGCTGATCTGAGCTGCCCTATTACTAAAACTTTCTTACTTTTACAATGTATTTACTGACACATTCAATTCTTATATAAGTAAATCTGAACTATATAATTATCAAACGTAAAAGGCACAGCGTACATTTGGTTATGTGCAAGTCTTGTTTTCTTTTGTGTTTATTCATTTAATGCCAGTCCCAGCCAGACTAACCATTAATTTAAATGGGTTCCCTATGATTAGTGCATATGAGTTGGGTTCTACTATAATTTAATTTATTATATGCAATGTTACTTTATCAGTAGTGTGCCATATGTTGTATTGTCAGCGCATTTTCTTAAGGTATAATTAAACCTGCAACATCACATGGATTAGTTAGTGTTGAAGGTTTGAATTGTTAGGATTGTTTTAGCTCTTGTTTTTCTAATCCTGACCTTTTCAAATTCCTGCCCAGATAATGAGATCTGACTTTTAAGTGGAAGACAGACCTTTCAAAATATTTCAATATAATAAGAGTTAAAATGAGAGACTGAAAAAAACAGTGACTTTGACTTAAAAGGAGAACAGCTCTCTTAAAAACCATAAAATGACCCTAGCTGTTATCTGATGTGGATACATTTTAAAAAGAAAATGTCTTGCTTTAAAAATAACTTTAGTTTAATGAAATTTCTAAAATATTGCATCCTGTCTTCCAAGCTTTATTGTAGAACCATCTATTGATTCCCTAAAATTAATTTTAAAAGAACAATACAATACAGTATTTTAAGTATGTTTAAAATACTGTTTAAATGAACTGGAATTATTAGTAGTTATTATTAACATGTTTATCCAGCATATGAGGAACAAGACTCATAGCTATGGAAAGAGAAAAATCACTACAGTTTTCTACAAAGAAAATCGCTATGGGTCTGTATGAATTATTTGTGTAACATATCCTGTAGTGGAAGTCATGTAGAAGCATCCTTATGTTGACAGAAGTCCTGTTTGCAAAATCACAGTCTTATGTGTGCTCTCTCCTTATTAACCATGCTTTAGTCCCACCTTATTGACTACAGAAGGAACTAGCATGTATTAAGGGGAGAAGAGTCCTTCAGTTACAAAGAAAGCTGGACTGAGCTATGTATTTTTATTTCCATATTATGTTGCACAGGTCTAGTGGTTCAAGCAGCACACAAGGAACCAGCACTCTCGAGATATAGTTTCAGCTCTCCCACTGAGTTGTGTGGTCTTGGACAAGTCCCAAATGGCGTGTTTTTTGGAGGCACCAAGTGTCCATCAGTACCATTGGAGCCATTGGGAGTTGCTGGTGCTGAAAATAAGGTCCGTTTTCCATAGGCAAGGAAATCAATTTTCTCCATTAAAATATTAAACGTGCTTGGTATAACTATGTTCTTAGCAGTGTTGTCTGCCCTGGTGATTTTTCTGGGGAGTGTTGCGGTATCTGGTGTTTTTCTTAAAGCTCTAGATCATGAAATTGAGAGAATCTTGACTTTCATTACAAAAATAAGTATGTTTCTAGCCTGTATGGTTGCAAAGAAAAGCTGAAAATCATGACCTTAGTGCACCCTGAAGACTCAGATTCCAGAAGGTTAAAAAAAAAAAAAAAAAAAAAAGAACCAAAATTTATTATTTGGAAAAAAAATCTAATAAACTTGAAGCCAATCTCATGATTGTTTGAAGCCTGACTTGTGATTTTTGAATGCTTGAGGCTGGCAATACACTGAAGAGTTTCAGATGAAAAAGTTGCTGCTTGCCATCTTGTAGACTCTCTCAGCGGCATAGTCAGACTTGGGAGAGAAAGCTTGTATTCATTTACTCTGTGTGTGACCTTAGGCAGATCATTTGAACTGTGTGTTCTTTGTTTCTCCAAATGTAAAACGGAGATAATGATTCTTATCTATTTTTGCTTTGAAATTTATGGATGCAAGTATTGTTTATTTATATTCAGGAAGATCCTAGACATAGAAAGTGAATGATTTCCATAAGCACACTATTTTTCGTTCCCATTTCATTCAATTCTGGAATGTTATGACTAGTTTTTGGCTTTCAAATACTATGATGAGTGTGAGAGAGAATATATATACATGCATGCACATGTGTATATATAGGATGTAATAAATATATACTGAAAACCATCTGAAGCTGGTGTGGCTCTCACATTTGTAGAGCTGGCTGCTTTGCTGTATTCTCAGATAACAAAGCTGGTAAATATTTTGTGTCACTTTAAAAGGTCAAAAATTCTAGCAGTCTGTTGCCTAGTGAAATATATACATTCAAAACATTACTGATTAAAATGACGGCCTTCTGTTTGTCACAGGATGAACTAATGCCAAGGCACATATCTTAAATGCAATGTTAAACTAAGGTCCATTCTGCCTAATTTTGGTGTTTGTCCAGATGGAAGTTAAAGAGCCTGTGGCGTCTGAGGGACTGATCCAATGCCATTGAACTCCATGGAAATACTCTCACTTTAGAGGATAACCCTAGTAACCTGACCAATATTTAAAACATTACCTCTATAAAAATGATTCTAGTGTCCAAGGCAGTAAGAGAGAGAGTTACTGCTCTCTGCAAAATGGCTACTACACCTTGTAGCCTATATTTACTTAGTCACTGAATTAATAGTCTGTAACTGATTTATGCTTTGTACGGTATATTTGAAACATTAAAAGAGACATTAACTCTGTTCTTGGTTCTCCACAGTTCTACAGCTGTGGCACTCGCCATAGATTCCAGAGTCCTTTTTTAAGGATGATTTATTTTTCTCCTTCCTGTTCCTCTTTCACCTATGCATCTCCTGGTTTTTTTTCTGCTCTAATATTAACTAGTGTGTCTTCTAATGCAGCAGTTCCCAACCTGTTGGGGGGTGCCAAAGATTACAGGGGGTCCATGAGGCTTCAGTAATGTTGAGGTAATTTAGCCCCCTCCCCCCCAGCTCCACGCCAGCCGGGGTGAAGAAGCAGCTCCCCTCAGGAGCAGCAGCCCCAAACTCCCCTCCGGCTTGGTTGGAGGAGCATCCCCCCCTCCTGCCCCATACCGGCCAGGCACCCAGCCAGAAAGGAGAAGCCCTGCAATTGTGGGGGGCCTGCCTCTATTACCCTCAGTCCTTTAGGGACAGGAGGAGGTGGGGCCACACGGGGCATGCCGTGGTGGCTGCACCGGGGAAGGCTTTGCTTCTTATTAGGCAAGAGTAATTTATTATTATTATTATTTATGTAATTTAGTGTGGTTATTATCATCATTATATATGTTTATAGGGTTCTGTGTGTTTATGGCCAGTGAGGGGGCAGTTCAGGGAGGATGCATGTTTTACCTATTGTTAACTAGTGGGGATTTTACTTGAAAAGGTTGGGAACCACTGTTCTAATGCACTGAGTGTGTGTGTGTGTGTGTGTGTGTGTGTGTGTGTGTGTGTGTGTGTG
>ML675603.1:72865945-73082192 GCA_007922155.1 Mesoclemmys tuberculata | reverse complement strand
TGATCATATTGGTCCCTTCTGACCTATGTTTCTATGTTTCTATGAATGGTGACAGGGTGAAAATATGCTTTAGCAAATATGATTGCTATTCATTCACAGCCTATATGATGATATTCTTTGATATGTTCAATGATTTATATTTTAAACTTTATAGGCTAAATTTACCACTAGTGTAATTGGATGCATCTTCAATGAAGCCAATCGAATTACACCTGCTTACAGGTGCAGTCAGTCTGGCCCCATTCTTTTGTGACAAACAAAAACATGTGAACATGGGCGTTATTTGTTAGAGATGTACTGCAGAAAAAGGAGATATTTGTCGTGCACAGCTAATTCTGCACTTATTTGCACCTGTGCTTCTCTAGTGAAATCTGTAAATTTGCCTAATTTTAACTGAACAGCCTTTGGTTCACTGTGCTTGGATGTAATAAATTATTGGAAGACCATAAAACTCATCAGTTCCATATGAGAAAGTGTACAAGCTGGCATCACAATGTCTTCTACCTGGAATTAATCCAGAGGTTTGGACTGCATGCTCGCATATGACTAGCTTGATTTTTGTCCCAATATTTTTGTTAACAATACGCATTACGTGCCAAAGAAATCCCCAAATCCACCAGTGTTACAATACTGAATTAACGAGATCTCAGATTACAACCAAAATAAGAAATGAGTTTACATTGTCTACCTTCCTCTATTCATGGACAGCACTTACTACATTTTGGGCACTTCAGTAACAACAAAAATAGCCAAAAAGAGAAATTAGTTTATAACAACAGAAATAGCATTGAAAGCTGAAGGACAATGAGGGAACCTTAGAATGATCAAATGATGTAACTAATTATGAGTAGCAATTTTTAGGTTGAAATTTTTGCTTTGATGGCTGACATTGTTAATTGATTTATATTGCCATAACAGTTAAAATAAACTCAAAACTTACAAGGACATATATGCTACAGAACACTTATTAGTCTACAATGAAGTGTAATAATTACAGCTAGACTACACCTGTCAAAATAAATGAATAAAGTACAGTCTTTCATTTTTGTATCATGATTATCAATTGATTTGCTAATTCACAAAATTTGGTAATCTCAAAGGGTCTCACAGTCATTAGTGTGAATTAGATATATTCTAGTGTACTTAATATTAGGGATAGGGGAACCAGTACAGAAGACATAAGCATTCCCAACCCAAATCTTCACTAATTTCAAGTGCCAAACTCACACCAAACTAATGGGGCTCTGAAGGGGGGAGGTGGAGCACCTCCTTGTGGCCAGGTGTGGCATAGTAGCTCTCTTCCCATCTGGTGCACCCCTGCTGACAGCCACACTGGTCCTTCAGTGGTCCACCTCTTCTCGTGACTTGGCCCTCTGGCCAGGTCATGATTTAAGTCTGCTCTTTCCAGGGTAACAGAAAGTTCAACACACTGAAATCCAAGACCTTGTATCAGGTCTTTGGCCCCCACTCTGGACCCCATGGTCCTCATACCATTCTCCCAGAGCTTTCAGTCATGCTTATCCCCTGCTCGTGGGCTTCATTCCACCTTCTCCAATGGCTGATAGAGGATCCCAGGCCCTCTCACTGCACCTGGTTCCAGCCCAGTGACCCAATAACCAACTGCAATGTGATCATGACTACATTGCTATTTATACTCAAGATAGCTAGGAGAGGGCTACAGAGTTATATGTATGAGCAGGGGCATCATACCCCTAACTCGCAGTGTAGACATAGCTTCAGATGACACATTTCTGAAAATGACACCAACGAGTACTCTACACTAGGGCTCCCACCAAAGAACATTTTTCATGTGTTCCCTACTGTAGGAAAGGCCTTACAGAGATAGGTTCGAGCTGCAAATTTAGGTCTGGGGTGAAGATTTAAACTAACCTTTTTTTTTTTTAAACTATTTTTATTTATATATTTAACTTCTAATTTAATTTATATATTTTAACCTCTAATTTCCAATTAGGGCCAGAACCAGAATCCTGGTAATCCTAAAATATTGTGAAACCAGCCAGCTCCCCAATGGATTGAACTTTAAGGGGAAAGTCTACTTTATTTTACAGGAAAGGTAACTATTGATAAGTAGAAGTTCACATTTTATGATTTCATTTTGTTTGTAACTGGTTGTTTCCGTTACAATGAAATACTAAGCCTGCCCTTGTACTCACTGCCGTCAATGGCAAAACTCCCACTGAAGTGCAAGACAGTGGCTGGAATCCCAGTAATCTCATTAGCAGGGTTGTACAATTTGGGTAATAATAAAACTAACTCCTTTGTGTTGAAATTGACCCCATTCATTGCTGGGTTGCATTGGCTGGATGTAAAATGCTTTAAACCTATGGACTTACTCCTAATGCGTATTTTGTGCATTAAAAAGCACGGTGTTTTGTTTTCGTAGATGTCTTTTAGCTAGTGTTTGGGGGTATATTATGTTCTCTTGCCAATCCATGCTTGTAATACCTATTATCGTTAATAGGAGTATTACCATATGTATTAACATTGAGAGGAGAGATTAGAACTTTGTTTATTGTACTTTTCTTTATGCCCAAATATATAGTTTATAAAGGCAAACGACCAAAGGAAGATAGAGGGGAGGAGCCTGGGGAACAATTATTTATATGTCATATAGGCTCTGATATTAAAAGGAATATTTTCATACTGTACTTATATTGAGGCTACTTCATTTATGGTCAGTTCACTATAAAGTATCCAGGCTATGAAGAAGAGGACAGTGGATTCATCTGAAATCCATATACCATGAGACATTATGTCTCATAATGAGCTCCCGGGACTGTGGCCTTGATCCTGCAGGGAGCTCTGTACAGGCAAAGCCCTACTGAAGTCATCAGGGTTCTGCATGGGCTCCAGGGTCCACCTACATGGAGCTACTTGTAGGACCAGGGTCTGGGTTCTCTAGTGTTGACCGACTTACTGGGCAAAATCCTTTACACTCGCTTTCTTCTTCAGCTTTTACCCATCTGTATAATGGTCATAATGCTGCCTAACTCGCCAGGGTGTTATGATACTCAATTAATCAGTTAATTAAAACTGGTAATGTACTTTGGGATCTGCTGATATTTTAATTGTAATTTATCAGACACCTTAGTTCTGTATCTTTCCCTAACTAGCTAATTTCTCCATTATTACAGCGCCCCCCCAGTTTCTTTGAAAAGAAGGGGGCAAAAGTGCCACAAAATAGGAAATGGATTTTTGTCCAGGAGGGGAAAGCTGTTATTTGAAAGACCATCCACAAAACTACATATTCTTGCTTGCTTAGACTAAAACCAAAATATAAAGCTGTAAAAACTCAAAAATCAAGTTTGCATCTTCAGTTCTGAAATGCCAGAAAAATGTGGGTAAAATCAAACATTTAAAAATATTTATTTGCATACATTTAAAAAAATATATTTATTCACATATATGAGCATCTGAGGATCCATATGTAGGTTTGGATTCTGCACAACACTTAAGCATGTGCCCAGCTTTAAGTAGGTCATTAAGTTCTATTGACGTCAAAGGGAGTTAAGCATGTTCTTAAATACTTTGCTGAACAGGTATAGACTTAAGTGAGTTGCTGAATCAATGACGTATACATAAATAGGTTCCAACTCCGTGGGTGCTCCGGGGCTAGAGCACCCACTGGAAAAATATAGGAAGTGCTCAGCACCCGCTGGGGCTGGCCTGACCAGCAATCCGACGCTGCTTTAGTGGCACCCTTCAGGGATGGCGCTTCACAGCGCATCAGCTAATGGGCTATGAAGAACCACTCCCCGCCCATCAGCTGACGGGCTGTGAAGCATGGCTCTCCCCCAACAGATGGATCAGTGCAAGGCAGCACTGGCCAGAGATCAGGTTCAGCCCTGACAGTGACCCCACCCTCGCCCTGCCTCTCCCCCCCAGCTCCGCCTCTTCCACCAACCTCGCCTCCGTCCTTCCCACACCGGCAAAAGGAGGAGTTGGCGCCTAGCCACTATCAAACGTCACTGGTGTTACTCACATAGTATGGTGGGTAGCATTTTCCTAGACTGTTTTTGTCCTTTTGAAGTATGTGAAAGAAATTAGTAATTTTGCAGATATGACTGTTAGCAATTCTGAGGATGTCCTAGAAGCACTTGAGGACACGTACTTACGAAGTTAATACTTTACAAATCATTTCTTTTGTAGGCCTTGCTGGAGCCCTAGGCATAACTAACCAGAATAGGTCTTGGCAGAATAGTAATACGCTATGTATCAGCAAACCAAGTAAGCACATTCCTGATCTGAGAGAATGACACAAACACACACAGATCTCTCAGATAACTACATAAATACATTCCTAAGAGGTGGTACAAGAACACAGTGACTTGCTCGTAAAGCTAAAGAAGGATAATGGACAATGATGTTTCGTTTGAACTAGCGGATAGAAGGTACAGGCTAATGATGACCAACATAGGAAATGTAATACATAACTTGTTTGTATCAATGTATAAAAGGAAAAGTCATAGGAGGGACATCTTTGTACTAGTCTAGGGGACATCATCCCAGGGTGTTGACTGAACTGGTACCTTGTTGCGGGCATACAATGTTAGCATACGGTTGCTCTGCTGGGGCACTGGTACTCCTAGATGCTGACTTTTGGTTTTGCCGGTAGGTGCCCTGCCCCCACTCCACCCCCGAGGTCCCACTCATGAGGAGGCTCCACCTGAGGCCTGCCCATACTCTGCACTAAGGTTTTGCCATTTAGCTATCATCCCCATTTAATGGACAGGGAAACTGAGGCACGGATGGCAGAAGGTACTTGAAATTCCCTCCCCACCAGGCTATACCCTGCATCCGTGGTAGAGCAGGGAATGAAGCCCAGGAGTCCTGACTTCCAGCCCCCTGCTCTAACTACTAGACCCCACTTCCCACCCAAAGCAGCAAACAGAACCCAGGAATCCTGAACCCCAGTCCCATACTCTACTCCATTCCTTGGTCCCTCCCTCCTCCTTCTCCTCTCTTAACCCCAAGAGCCAAGCTGGGGTCCATCTCACCCGACCGAGCTTCCGATGTTTGGGGACTGGGGTGGCGGTGGTGAAGGAGTGGAGGGATCCCAAGCAGGCGGTCTGTGACACGGCTGTGAGGAGGTTGGAATGGAGTGTGGGAAGACAAAAGTGAAGAGGGACCTACAGAATAGACTGAAATCAATCACCCCCCCAGGGCCCAGTCACGTCCAGTGGCATTGCCTCACATTCCCAGGTCAAAGCTACTTCCAAATCCCAGGTGAGTTCAGGGTGTGAACCGCCCATCAACCCCAGGGACGGCCCAATAGGTTTGGTCCTGTTGTCACGACCCTGATGCTAGTGGAGTCACTTCTGATTTACATCAGGCTGAGCGAGCAGGGAGTCAGCCCCAGTGACACAAGTGGAGTCACTCCTGATTTACACCAGGCAGGAGCAAGATCAGAGTTATCATGTTGGGTTCTAGATTAATTCCTGCCTTCCCTCTAAGGCCATCATTTACCTCTGGCAAGGTGTGTGTTGGGGTCCTCCTGCACCCTGGCAAGGGTGTGTAAATGCCAATACGAGGCTCAGGACAGCAGAGAAGCAGTCCCCACCAACCTAGGCTGCGGCCGGGTCAGGGCTCCTGGGTTCTGTTCCTTGGCTGTTGGGCAAGGAGTGGGGTCTAGTGGGTTAGAATGCGTGGGGAGGGCTGCCTGCCTGTAGGTCAGGACTCCTGGGTTCTGTCCCCAGGCTGGGAGGGGGATTGGGATCTAATGGGCTAGAGTAGGGGGACTGAGGAGTCTAAAATAGTTGAGCTGGATAAATGGAGGTGTAACAGAGGCTGGCATTCCCCTCCCCCCACATGGTTTCCCCAGCCAGGTGGCAGTGGTGGTGGGGACTTAACCCTTAACTTAACCCCCCCTCCACTGCTCTCTCAGCTGCTGCCGGGGCCAGGGGGCATTGAGGGTCAGGGGGTTGGGGGAATCCAGCAACCCCTCCTACCCTGCCCCCCCCATGGTTTTCCCAGCCAGGGAATATTTTGTCCCCGCACCCCCTTGGCTTCTGCTGGGGCTGGGTCAGGTCAGCGGTCAGGTCAGGCAACACCCCCTCCCCGCCCCTGCCTTCCCCAGCCAGTTGGCAGCATTGGGGCTTTTGTCCCCTCTCGCTTGGGCTCCAGACTCTTCCTGCTGTGACTGTGGGCTTCCTCCCCACAGCGCTTCTGCCTGGCCAGGGCCACCACTGCACCCCTCCTGGCTCTGCTGCTGGGCGTCAGAAGGAGCTCATTCACCTGGTCAGACTGACAGGGAGAGGGACGATGCTGCTGCCGCCACAGGCGCAACAGGGTCACTCTCCCCGTCTGCTGCCCTACCCAGTGCCCTCCGATGCAGTAGCCGGGAGGGGACTCACTGGATGATGGAGGGGAGAGAGAGGCATGAGTGCACAGTGGGTGGCCCCAGGTGAGCAGGGAGGGGTTGAACAATGCCCCACCCAGCCCAAGCACCACTGCTTCAGTCACAAACCCTCTCTGTCCGTAAGGCTTTTTTTTTTTTTTAAATTCTCCTTGCTAGCACCTGAAGCCACCCTGCCCCTGACTGCTAGAGAAGCAGCCCCAGGGCTGACTCAACCCTTGAAGCAGGAAGGCGTGGTGAACAGCTAATAAATTGATCAGCCAGCAGCAGGCTGGCTGATCCACACGCAGTCATTTGGGGGAAATTAGCTGACCAGAGAACACCAATAGCTAATCACCCCATTCAGTGGGTGCATTTTTTTGGGGGGGGGAGGTGCCATAGCCCCCCAGCACCCATGGACTTGGCACCTATGCTGGTACCATGCTTTGTCGACAATAAACCTGGCTGAGTGCCTTTGCCACCAAACTGAGCCTGTGGGCTTTCTTTACGAACAACTTCGAGGTCTGCTGAACCAACACACATTCTCTGCACATGCCACTAACACCAGCACTCCAAGAACAGCAGCACTAGTAACATTAACAATGCTTCAGCACCTGCAACCCTTAGCAACACGAAGAGCATCTGGGATAATATCACTTCAGACAGAAAAGCCTCCGTTATTTGTTAAAGGACACATTAACTAGTGGAAACACCAAACAGAATTTATGTAACTTCTGGTCATAGGCCAGATTCTGCAGTCACCACAGGAACAAAGCCCCAGTGGGAGTTCCGAATGTGGAAATAGCTACAGGATCAGGTCCAAAACCCAGGAAGGTGTTATCCCGTATGCAACCAAAGGAAAGTACGTTTTTACATAAATCCTTGTGAAGCAAAACTAGAATTTTGGCATGACTGTACTGCTCAATGTTCTTAGCTGCTCAAATGGAAGTCTAGATTAAGAATGAGACTTGTAGCTTTGTTTCCTCATGCAAGTTTTGTCTCCCGTTCTTGTGATATTAGAAGCATCTCTGAAACCTCTGCAAGAACAAAGGAATATATACTGCATAATTAAGCACAGATGTGCCTACTAGGCTATATTTATGAAAGCTCTCTAGAAGTCCTTGAACCAATATCTTTACATGTGTAATGCTGCAGCCACATATGGGACTAATTTGGGGATCCACATGTGGAACTGCCCAACCACAATGACAGATCTGAGCAATTTGGAAATCTATTGAATACTGTTCATTTTCATATTGGACCAACACATACACTAAGGGTGAAATCCTGGCTCCACAGATGGGAATTTTTTCATGGACTTCACTGGAGCCAGGATTTCACTCCCAGTGTTTATGATATATTGGGAAAATCTACAACATTCATTGTCTGTCAAAACGCACATTTCCTCCATGTTGCATAGCGGTCCAGGCTGCAATTTAAAGTATGTTCTGAGCACCCAAGCTGTACTTTGCTTCCTCACTTCACCCCCACAAAGGTAGATTGTGTATTTCAGTCCTTTTCTATCTTTAATGACAGTACTATGGGTAGATCTGGACTGTCTACACTTTGTCCATCTGAGGGCTACACTTTCAGCTTTGCAGGAACTGGAGGGATAAAGCTCATCTGTATAAAAGAAGACGTTTCAGCGGTCATCATCTGTAATACAAAGGTGCTGCCTGCAGCTGTAAGCATAAGCTCGCTGTCTGCTCAGTCAAATCAAGACAAAGCATTCCATGCTGGGGCCTATAATTTACCAGTGTATTAAAGATGACCTGCAAAAAAAAAAAAAAGTGGGCTTGTGACCCTTTGTTTTTTTACAGTGTGCAAAGAAAGGCAGAGAGATTGTTGTCTACCAAATGGGAAGTTGCACCTCCAACTTCAGTGCAGACCTGCTCTAAAGCTATACTGGTGTACTGTACTGGCAAACCATGCCTAATGCAGATGCAGCTTATATTGGCAAATAAGCTTATACCTGCGCGTTTGCTGGTACGGCTTAATCCAGCTTCCCCCAGATGAAACAAGTTGTATCAGCAAAAGCACAATCCTGTTTGTATAACTGCAGCTGCACAAGGGGCTTTTGACAGCACCGTTCAGTTGGTCAGAGATCCCAGCTCATCACACCATGACTGACAGAGCTATGCAGACAAAAGTCTGCAGTGTAAATCTGGCCAGAGAGATCTCTCCTCCCTCTTTGTCATGTGTTTGAGTTAAACAGATGTTAAGAAAAACAAGAATATAAAACATTATAAACAAATCAGAAGTTCCTCCTCAGTTACTCGGGTTTCACTTCTTTTGTCTCTGTGAAGTGACCATAGCTCTCCAGCAGTCAGCAGTCCCCAGAGTATTACAACAAACAGAATACTTAAGACCTGAATTTCTAATGTAAAAAAAAAAAAGGAAGGAAAGAAAAACAATTTAAAAATAATAATTTCAGGCCTTGTTATGCACCATAGACAAGCAAAAATGGGCTTAGCCACCACACTTCTTTTCTTCTTTGTAGGTCACCTTCAAAGATGAAAGTGGCCATGATCCACAATGTGGAACTCATTGGGTCATATAGGCCAGTGATATGTTTTGTGGCCAGCCTTACAGATGAAGTTGTTCGTTGGGGTCAGTTTCCTGATTGCCCCTCCTATAAAAGTAGGAGCCAATGAATTCTGAATTATCAGTCTCTCTGTCCCTTGCCAGATGAAAGCCTACTGATATGTATGTAGAATACTTGGCAATTTAGAATAGTACTAAGGAAAACATGGCAGAGTCATAGCTGTGTCACCATGCTACCAGTGCCTGCCACAGCAGAGAAGGAAAATGAAAGGACACTGCAGTTACATATCTCACACATATCACACGTATGTGATCACACATATCAGAGTTACATATCTCACACTGTTTGAGCTAATTACTGGGAATGGGCTGGGGGCTGGCTTTATAAAGTGGAAGTAAATCACATTTAAACCCACTTTAAGACCCCTTTACATTACCAGAACAATGTAAAGTGGCTTTCGGGTAAATGAGAGTCAGACCAACAATAATTATTTGAATATTATCATAACATGTACTTTGTAAATCAACCCAGAGAGAAGACCTGAATCTCCATTCTCTGTCCCTCGTGTAGTCATTTACACCCGTGCAAAATGAGTTCAAAATGCGACTAAATCAGACTGTAGCATATCACCCTGACTTTGCAGTGGGGAAAATGATTGCACCAGATGCAGGCAGAACTGGGAAAATTTGATCATAACCCTTTTTTTGGCAAAAATACAGATTCAACACCACCAATACATTTTGTGAATTAATGTAGATTTTATGGATTTTTTTAAAATGAAACAAAGGAAAGAAAGAAAAAACTAAAAAAAAATCTGAAAAAAGTGTTCCCATTTTGACATTTTTTAAATGAAACATCTTGATTTTTTTCATTTAAAATGATTTTGTTTTGAAATGTCCTTTAACTTTATTTTTAAAATGAAAAAATACAGTAAAATATTCAAAATAAAAAATATAGATTATACAAACTAAACTGATATTGTTCAACATTTCAATTTGCTGAAGATTTCAAAAATGTTAGTTTTTGGGTCACTCTGAAATAATTCCCTCCCCCCCAATTTTTCAGAATTGTTAGTGAACTCAAAATTCCATTATTTGACCAGCTGTGCTGCAGGGCAATGGAGAATACGGCTCAGAGTCTCTGTGATGTCTGTCACCATGTCATTACATGGTTGATTCCTAAAGCCAATTGAGGCTCATCTACACTACAAGGTAGGGCTGCGATTCCCCTCACTTGTGTACACATGCTCTCATTGAGCTTGTGTGAGTATACGCGGCAGTGTAGCCACGGTAACACAAGTAGTGGCAGCGCTGAGTACATATCCAGTGGTTTCAGGGAGGTTTGTACTCCACACAACTCAGCCATCTCTCTGCTGCTGCTACGCATGATACTGTGGCTACATTGCTATCTATACTCATGCTAGCTCAATGTGTACAAGAGCAGGAGAATGACACCTCTAGCTTTGTAGTGTGGATGTAACCTCAGTGTATTTAATTGGACAGCTTTGGGTTAGCCTTTTGTTAAACATTTGTGTGTCTCACCTCACTGTTTCTTGCTTTCCATCTCCCCAAATCCTCCCTTCAGTAGCAGGACAACCATTCTTTGGTGATGTGAGAATTATCACTGGTGTCCAGCAGGGGCAGACCTTCTTTGGAAATGAATGAACTATACGTCCTAAAAAAATAACCTCTGAACCCTCCACCTTCAGATCTGCACTGCTTTGTCCTGAGGTATGAAGAGGATATTTACAAATGTATTTTTTCTTTGTGTTTTCCTAGATTAACAACAGTACATCAGTTCAGAGGATATAAGCTCATAGGTCCTGCTCACTCTGATGTTCCTGCTCACAGTTATGACACACTTTCAAATACGTTCAGCTCACTATTAAATACTAGTCATATGACAGACATCTGACAGTAACATGCAAACTGTTGCAACAGCTAATGGGAAGGGAAATAAATGCTTGCATTTAAAAATTTTAGCCAAAACAGCTCAGCCATTTCCTAGAATGGGGCTAGGGAAAAATACATTGTTATGCCCATGTTAAAAAATTATGGTGATTTTTTTCTAAGAGGTCTTGTGACCCCACCCTTTGAATCTGAGACTTGAAATTTGGTAAAAGGGGGTGACCTGTGTGTCCAGAATGTGCCTTGAAAATGTCCCCAAGTTTGGCCAAATTTTAAGCCTTTTTTTTTTTTAAATCACAGCTTGCACATGCCCCAAGATTCTGTCCATACGGGGCATGCTGCAGGCCAAGGCTGAATACGACTTACTTGCAATTGCAGCTCTGGGCTGCGGCAGGCTGTGCCATATCTGGGATCGAGCACCTAAACTGAAAAGAGAGAGCCGGTCTCTCCTGTGTTCTCAATGACACCCCTCCTGGGACTAGGCAGCGTGGAAAAGGACTGCACAGGGAACCAGCTGGACCTGTGAGGAGAGTAGATTTGAACAAGGAGCCCAGGGGTGCGGGACTGGGACTGGAGGCTGGCAGGGGAGGGAAGAGAGAAACTAGGGCTGAAAGTTGGGGTGGAGGGGAGACTGGGACTGGGAGCCAGGAAGAGAAGTCTGGGAGGCAGTATGTGTGTGTGGGGAAACTGAGATCAGATGAGGAGCTGGGGGAGAGACTGGGATGGAGAAGCAGTAGGAGGCAGATGAGGGAATAGGGAGACAGATCAGCTGGGGAGTGAGAGGATAACTGGGACTGGCTAAACAGAGACTAGGACTAGGATCTGGGGGGGAGAGGGGGAGAAGAGAGCAACTGAGTCTGAATGAGGAACCCAGGGAAGGGGATTGGGACTGGGAGTGGTGCCAGTGGTGATGGGGAACATGAAGAGGGCAACTGGAGGCCAGGATAGGGGAGAAAGACTGTATGAGGAGCTGGAGGGAGGAACTGAAATTGGCTGAGCAAGAAACTGGGGACAAAGAGCACTAGAGCAAACCATGCATGGCTCCCATTTATTTCTGAGGGCAGAATTTGACCCAGAGTCAAATGCCAAACTTTTAAACCCAAAGTCCTTTGTTACATGATGCAGTGTGGGCTGGAACCTGGAAGCCTTTGATTCTGTCTACAGTGGCAGAAGAACCAAGTTTAATAATTCTGTGTAAGCAATCCCAAAGGTGGGACAGGTCATGTGCCCCCTTTGAATCCCGACTGCCTAAGGAAGGAACCTGTAGCCATGCTTGGTGCAGGGAAAAGAGGAAGTTCCTTGAGGATTTCACGAAGGCACTCCTGGGAAGGCACTCCTCTGGGCTCCAGGTTTCCTCTCAAGGGAGGAGGCAGCTGGGAATCTGTTTCCAATACCACCAAATTCAGCTCACCTGATCTCACCCACCGTTACCTCACACAACATACCAGTGAATCTGTGCCCTTTCATTCTACCCAGTCCTGGGGCTCCACAACCCCCCTACACTGGCCCCTTAGCAGAAGCGGCAAGAGATATCTCTTTTTCCAGATTCTGTGCTACTCTGAGTGTGAATCCAAAAAGCAACAGCCCTAGCAACTCCTGGCTCAGGCCAGATCTACACTACAGACCTGTAACTACGACACTCAGGGGTGTGAAAAATCCACCCCTGGGCAACGTAGTTATACTGGTTTAACTCTCCATGGAAACAGTGCCATGTCAGCGGGAGAGCTTCTCCCACCAACACAGCTACCATTTCTTGGGAGGTGGATTAACTATGGTGATGGGAGAAACTCTCCAGTCAGCATAGGAGTGTCTTCACTAAAGGGCTTCAGCGGCGCTGCAGCGCTGTATGTGAAGACAAGCCCTCCAACTAGGGACTGGGGAAAGTTGCAAATTATTTCAAGTTTAGTATTTTTTTTAAAAAGTCTCGGTTTTTAAATTAAAATACCCAACTGGGGGTTGATAAAACCTAATGCTTCATCATTCAAAAAGTTGTTTAGAAGGTGACGACCACACTTTAACCAGGAAGACTCTGCTGTGACTCCATAATGCAGAAACTCTGGCACTACATCAGTGCTAGGCGGCAAGAGGAAGCTATGACAAAGATAACAGGATGCAAAGGAGGAGCAAGGGAAGACAGCGTTAGATTCTCAACTGGTCTAAATTAGTGCAGCTCCACTGACTTCAAAAGGATCTGGACCTGAATTTGATCTTATGTAGGGCACCTTTTGTCTGAAAGCCACTTGTGACAGCACGCTGTAGTTGGGTAAAACACTCTGTTCATTCCCATAAGTCCTGTTCAGCCATATGGCAAAATCTTTCTGGAAGTAACTTAAATAGAACAAAGTGCACAGCAGATCAATACTGAGTTTGAATCCAAACTAATATGACAAGTGTAGCAAGTATTTTGGATATGAAATCTGCTCCTGCGTATGCAATAAATCTTGGAGTGAAATTGGTGCCCACAGGTATGCTGTGGCGCTTGCTCTAACGTTTCCCTCTCTGCGTTTATTAGAGAACTCATCAGATAGACCTTGTGTAAGATCTGGTAGGCTGATAGAAAATAGAACTGCCAAACCATATGAAACTCCCACTAGAGATTTGGAGGAAGATGAATGGTACTTAAGCAATACACAGACCGTAAAATCAAACCATTAAAAAACAATCTCTGAGCCAGTCAACTTCTCTCACCTCTTTTCCACAATGATAAAGCAAAAAAAGGCATTGAATATTTCTTTTTATCCTGCACAGGCTGATGTGTTGAACCTCTTACAAATTTTATTATGTGCAAAAAGGAGTTTCTAATGTTTTGGAAATGCTTCTCTTCTTTCCCCAACCCTCACTCCTATTATATTTGAGTACATTAGGGTCCTGATGGTGAGGGCTGGGCTTTGAGGAGCTGGAGTTAACAAAGTAACACAGGCTTCTCTCAGCAGGATACAGCTGAGCTGAGAAGCAGCCAGACTAGCATCCTTCCTATTGCCTAGTTTTTAGCAGCACTCTGAGTGACAAGAGCCAAGCAGACTTCTGTGCTGATGCCACATGAAAAGCAGCCACCATAATGTTTTCCTGAGGAAACATTTTGAGGTGATGTTGCTAAAACTTTAAAAAGTGCTGCAACAGCAATGGGAATTACACTCCAGTACAATGTTTTGTTGTTCTTTTGTTTTTAATGCTAGTAATTATGCAATTTCTAGAGGACATCCTTGTTAAATCAGTGACTATCACTACAACAAATGACAAAACACCTTAAACGTGACCTGCAAAGGGAAAAAATACATTCAGCAGTACCCGTCTTGGTTCTGGGTTTTGGGGTAATTTTTTTTTACAAAAGAAATTTTTAGCTTGTCTATTCTGTTTTTCCTGGAAGACTCTATGGATGACATAGTGGGATTACTACATCAGAGGCTTCATGCAGAGAAATCTGATTAATTTAGAGGGGAAGCAATTTTTATTCAGAATGGAAAAACTCTTTTGGGTTTTGTTTGTTTTTGTAAACACCTATATAACTTAAATGCCTAAACCATCTGAGAGAAAAGATCTCTTTGTTAAAGATTCACCCCTGCCCCTCAACTAACAACCTCAGTGTACTTCTTTGAGATTTCAAATGGATTCTCCATCAGAAAAGCCAACACAAGAATTGACATTCCTGCTATTCCTAAGGTAAGACCCAAACAGAAAAACAACCCTGAAGCCCAAAGTGTTCTTTATACATACATAAAACAGCAAAAAAGAGCAGAAACCATTTGCCCTTCTTCAGGTCATTTTTTTTAAAACCAGCAGTTCCCAGCCTTTTCAGGCAACTGCACTGTCATTGTTTACCAGATGGAGGGCTCAGTCCTTGTAGAACACCCTCAAATTCTGTTGGTGGAGTGTCAACACACTGAATGACCAATCCTTCTAACCTTGGCTGTACCAGCTGGTACCCACCAACACTTATTCTGTTGTACGAGCTCCAACCTGCATTATGACTATTCCAAATCCTAGCCTTTTAATGCAGAGAAGTGATGGTATGCTGGGACACAGCGGATAAGCTCACCATTTAGGTAAGGCAAAGGACTTTGGTTACCATCACAGAAGTGTAATGGTGGCTAAAAACTATGTGTAATGAAATGAAATGTGCAGCTGAACATGAAGTGTTGTACAGCAATTTTTCAGAGCATTTGAGTGTTGGTTTATGTAGCTATTCCTTTTCCACTGTAAGTTTGAGGGCTGCCCAGTTCATCCGTTCCTCAGAAGCTTTGGATGCTTTCTGAAGCTCTGCTAGCACACACAAATTCACAAAACTGCCCTTTAAAGCCACATGGGGAGAAGGATCAGGGTTCAGAAGAGTTCTTGCTACTTTTATGTTGAGCACAACAGGAGCAACAGCAGTTGGGGGAACCTGTGGTTTCAACAACACACTTGGTTTCCCCTCCCCCTCACTTCTTCCAGCGGATATAACAGAGACATCCAAAGCAAACAGAACACATGGGAAATGGCCAGTAAATCCAAAACAAAGGATGATTGCTTTTATCAGCTGTTTCCTATTGTCGGAGAATAATTTATTGCCTTAACTTTTTTGTTTTGTTTTCTTAAATGTGCAGTACCCATAGAACTATGGTCGATTATGTAACATTTGGAACGCAACTGAGTTTTTTTTCTGTACTGTCTTTTTAAATAATGCAATCTGAGGGTTATTTTGTTCATTTTGGTTTTTTTTTCTCCCTTTCATTTCCACTCTCCTCCAGTCCTGGATAAAAGAGGGGATGAGGCAATATATGTATGTGTGTGCATAATATAGGATAGCCTTAAGAGGTTGAATTTAATCTTGTTGATTTCAGACAAATTCTCCAATTTCTCAAGGTCATTTTGAATTCTAATCCTGTCCTCCAAAGTGCTTGCAAACCTTCCCACCTTGATGTCATCTGCAAATTTTATAAGCGGTCTCCTCCACTAAATTATAAAAATCACAGAATCATAGAAATGAAGGGCTGAAAGGGACCTCAGGAGGTCACCTAGTCAAGCCTCCTTTACTGACGAAGGACTAAGTATACCTAGACCATCCCTGACAGATGTTTCTCTAACTGGTTCTTAAAACCTCCAATTGATAGGAATTTTACAACCTCCCTTGGCCCCTTTTCCTATAGTGCTTAAGTAACCTTATAGTTTGAAAGTTTTCCCTAATATCTAAACTTAATCTTCCTTGCTGTAGATTAAGTCTATTAATTCCTGTCCTTCTTTCAATGGACTTGGAGAACAATGGATCACCATCCTCTTTATAACAGCCCTTAATGTATTTGAAGACTATTACCATACGTGAAGACTGTTATCAGGTGCCCCATTCGTCTTCTTTTCTCAAGACTAAACAATGCCTGGGTTTTTTTAACCTTTTCTCATAGGTCAGTTTTTTTAAACCTGTTACTGTTTTTGTTGTTTTCCTCAAGACTCGCTCCAATTTGTCCACATCTGTCTTAAAGTGTAGCACCCAGAACTAGCTACAGTACTCCAGCTGAGGCCTCACTAGTGCTGAGTAGAGTGGGCCAACTACCTCACTCCTGTCCATACACTCTAGCATATTACCTTTTTTTTGCAATGGCACCACATTGTTGACTCATATTTAGTTTGTGATCCACTATAATCTCCAAATCCTTTTCAGAAATACTACTGCCTAGCAACTCATTCCCCATTTGTAGTTGTGGAATTTCATTTTGCCTTCCTAAATGTAGTCCTTTGCACTTGTCTTTATTGACTTTAATCTGGTTGATTTCAGACCAATTCTCCAATTTGTCAGGTTTCTTTTGAATTCTCATCTTGTCTTCCAGATGCTAGCAACTCCTCCCAGCTTGGTCTCAGCCACAAATTTTAAGAGCATACTCAACTCTCCAAAATCTAACCCATTAATGAAAATATTGACTAGTACCATACCTAGGACTGACCCCTGCAAGATCCCAATGGATTCATTGCCTCCACTTTAATACGAACCATTTATAACTACTCTTAGTTATGCATCTACTTTATAGTAATTTCATATAGACCACGTTTCCCTAGTTTGCTTATGAAACTGTCATGTGGGACTGTGTCAAAAAAAAAAAAATCACGTCAACAGCTTCCCCCATCCATTAGACTACTAACCCTGGCTGGGTCTACACTGACGGTGGCAAATTTGCCACCGTCGGATCGATTGCTCTAGATTGACTGAGCGGTCTGTATAGACCCACTTAGTCGATTCAGCAAGGGATGCAGGAAAACCACCCTGGTAAGTGGCGTAGCGCTGTGTCGAAGGGAGCGCTGTTCCCTTCGACGCAGCGCAGAGTGGACGTCGCGCAGAGGAGACGCCGCGAAGTCGATGGGAGATACGCAAGTGATTTACATCACTTGCGTATCTCCCGTCAACTGCCTCCGAATTGCAAAGGTAAATGTAGACAGAGCCCCTGTGAAACAAGGAATTTGGATTGGCTTGACATGATTTGTTCTTGACAGATCCATGCATTCCTTCACATCAGGATGGTTTGCTGTGGCACCTTTAATATTGTCTCTTTGAGAAACTGTCAGCTGTTCTGAACCCCTTTTTCTTTTAGATTTTGTTCTCATGGAACCTAACCTACCAGTTCTCTGAGTTTATTAAAGACTGCTTTTTTTAAAGTTCATTGTTCATTTCATAATCCCTTTCACTCAAATTGCCTTCAACCTTCAGATGCACAATCAATTCCTCCACTAGTCAGAATCAAATTAATTTCCAAATAGTTATTTGAGTCATTAATGAAAATATTGAAAAGCATCGAACCGATGACAGACCCTGTAGGCTGGTGGCACAGTCCAGCCAGCGGCGGCGTGACTCTTCCTTGGGCCCAGGCTCCAAGGAAGGCCACAGCACCCTTGTCGAAGGGAATCAGCTCCCGGTTTATGAATCTGTAGTCCCAGCCCCCAGGTAGGGCAGGCTTCCCCGGCAGTCTATAGCCCCCTGGCCCTCACGTAAAGCAGGGCTGATAAGGGGTCGTGGCTCCCTGGCCTTCCAATAGGTGGGGTGGGCCTGTAGTCTATTGGCCCCGGCCCTCAGACAGGGTGGGGCAAGCAATGTAGTCTCTAGCCTCTGGCTCGCAAGCAGGGCCAAGGTCAGGTGCCCTCAGCCCTTAAACAGGGCTGGACAGGTGAAGCAGTCTATAGCCCCTAGCCTTACAGTCTGGTGGGACTGACAGAGCTCGGTGCCCTCTGGTCAGGGGTGCAGAGGATGCCAAGCACTCCCTGCATGGTTAGGGAAGGGGCGAGGGGGACGCAGGCCCACTTGACTCCACTGCACCCCAGCCCAGGGCCCTACCAGTGGCAAAGTGATTTGCCACTGTCAGCGGGGTTCCAGCCGCAACGCACTGACTGGGGTCGCACCCCTGACTCAGCCACTTGCTATGGCTGTCCCTGGGCCACTTCCTCCCACCCAATCCCTGGGTAACTGCATCCACAGAGCCCTCCGGGTCACCGGGGGAGATGGCGAGTGGGCATCCGGCGAGTCCGTCACCATCGGCCGGCAATAGGTCCGGGAACTCCTGAGGGGCGTCTGCCAAAGGTAGCTCCTTCAGGTCGCCGGGCCCCAGGGGTTCCTCCAGTCCACACAGGTCAGTCCACGCTGGTGGGTTCTCCACACCGGGCAGCTCCTCTAGGTCAGGGCTGGCCTCTGGTGGTTTCTCCCACCCAGCAGGTGTGGGTAGCTGTGCCCAGTAACTAAGGTCCACCGGCCCTACCCTGTCACTCGGGCTCAGTGGCTCTACCCAGTCACTAGGGTCAGGCAGCCCCCTCCAGTCTCTCAGGCCTGGTAAGTCAGGCAAGGATTTGAGGCTCCAGTTGGCAGGGTGGCTATGCCACACAGTCACAGGGCCTCCAGGGAGATACATCTGCCTCCAGCTGTAGCTTCCCCCAACTGATGCCCCCAGCTCTCAAACACATTTTCCTAATTTTCTTCTGAGAATACATGTGGGACTGTGTCAAAAGCCTTATTGAAATCAAGATATATCATGCCTACTCTTTCCTCCATCCATAATGCCAGTAACTTTGTCAAAGAAGGAAAGTAGGTTGGTTTGGCATGATTTGTTCTTGACATTTCTTGATTTTTTTTAATTATAGTAAAATAATGAGGAATTGCCTTTGTATTCCATAGAGTCTTTTCTGCTTTTGCTTTCTCCTTCTGGCCACAAGCTACTGTATGACTGGTCCATCTCTTTGGAAATCACCTCCTATCTCTGCCCCTCTCTCATATATTTCCCTACTCTTAAAGGAGATGCTGCTGCAGTGGTCACCCATAACTGCCAAGGGCCAGGTGAAGAAACTGAAGACAGATTTTTTTCTGATAATGAAAGACTCCATTTGTAATGGCCATGTGCTGGCATCACAGATAAGATGAACAGCAGTGGTTCTCAACCTGTGGCTCACAGGCCAAAAATGGCCCTTAGGGTCTTTCAGACTGGCCCATGGCTCCCCTCCTGCTGGCTGCAGAAGGGAGCCCCTGCTTAAGTACCCAGGCGGAGCACACTGCTGGTGCACGCTCCTTGCTGCAACCACGGGGACGGGGGATCAGCACTTCCCTCCCCTTGGCTGTAGCAGGGAGCCCAGCAAAGCGCTTCGCCTGGGTCCTCCCTGCTGGAGCCAAAGGGAGGGGAGCACTGATCTCCCGTCCACCTGGCTGCAGAAGGGAGCCACTGTCTAGGAACCCAGGGGGCGCACACGGTTTCCCTGCTGCAGCCAGGGAGACAGGCGATCCTCCTCACTGAACTCCTTCCTTCTGGCTGCAGTCGGGGAGGACAGACTGCTGGCAGAGACTGGTGGCCCTTCAGGATTGTAAAAATTATATTTGTAGCCCTTGAGCCAAAAACATTGGGAACCACTGACATGTACAGTCTCTTCTCATTAAGATTTCATTGTTTGGAACCCTTCTGCACGGTGGAAGGTCTGAACAGCATTTTTCCCTATCTTCACACATTACTACAAATGCAGCTCAAAAATACCTTATTAGAAATATGTGAGAGAATAAAATGAAGCTGGTAAAGTGCTGCATCACCAGGCCTAGAACTTCTGAAGAGGGTGGATAATTATGATTTTCTTCATTTAAAATAGCACAGAAAATTGTGAGGGCTTGTGTTGACTAGGATTTAAAGGTATGATGTTAGAATGTGTTAGTTCCCCATTAGGCTTCTATTCAACCAGCTGAGCAGGTGTTAAGGTTTACATAGCCTGGCTACCCCACACTTCTAGAATGTGTTAGCTAACACATTCCAACAACATACCTTTCAATCTTAGTCAAGACGAGGCTCTAGTGTGCTGAAATAAGGGTTGGGATGGTTTCTTTATTTTCTAGAGCACTGCATATGGATATAATAGCATTGCTATTATTGCCCTTCTTCCAACACCAATGTCCTGTTCTGACACCAGCATTGCTCCTCTGCTGAGAAGTAGCACACATCTGGGGCCTTGCAGGTTGCCTTCCCAGTGGAGGAGAAATCAATGATGCAGAGTGTAGACACGTTCTAAGTATAACATGTTTTATTTACACATATATCCTAGCCCTGGGACAGAGGTGGTCAAACAGCATACAGGGCAGTCTCTGCTTTCAGGAATCAGATCAACACTTACGGTTCCCAGGGAGCAACTCTGCCTCAGGAATTGACTATATCCAGAGGCCAAGGCAGAGAGCAAAATCTGCTGCTTGCATAAGCTCACTCTCCAAGACCCACTGCCTCTATACAGAACCCATGCACACCAAAAACTAACACCAACACAGCAGGTTTTCCAAAGACTGAACATTTTTCTCACAAACTAAAGCAAAATTTTTGAAGACGCTGTGTAACAATGCTGGCTGGTAACATCTGCCGTAATAGTACTGAATGACTGACTATACCAATGGTATTTCCATACTTGGAGAAATTACGGCCATCTTTATTTTATAAAGGAGTACAGCATTGTGAAGATGTGATAACTGCACATTTTTTTCAGCATGAATATGAGGATATCTTCAGGGTATGTGTACACTTGAATTTTTAGTCATCTCTAAGCACCTTTGTTAAGACAAGTGTAAATGCTAGAGTGAGCAAGGCACAAATATTTGTTGCTATCATTTCCTATGGTTAAATATGCATAGCAACAAACGTGTGTCCTGGAATTTACACTAATGTTAGCTAACACGTGTTAATTAGCACATTACAACACGACTAAAAATTCAGTTGTAAAAAAACCTTTACCACATTGAGTAGTATCTTACTTTTTAAGTAGTCCCACAGAAGTAATTGGAATTATTCAAGGATTAAGGTATTCCCCTCATCTTAAGTAAGGATATCAGAATCTGGTTCTTTGGGATCCTTTAACATTTTACAGCATCTTCCCATCAGACTAACCCCAGGAAAAGAGCGAGAATGTGTTAATAAAATTTGCGGATGATACGAAGCTGGGGGGTATTGCTAACACGGAGAAGGACAGGGATGCTATTCAGGAAGATCTGGACTACCTTGTACACTGGAGCAATAGTAATCGGATGAAATATAATAGTGAAAAGTGCAAGGTCATGCACTTAGGGATTAATAATAAGAATTTTACATATACGTTGGGGATGCATCAGTTGGAAACGACGGAGGAGGAGAAGGACCTTGGGGTATTGGTTGATAACAGGATGACTATGAGCCGCCAATGTGATATGGCTGTTAAAAAAGCAAATGCGGTTTTAGGATGCATCAGGCGAGGTATTTCCAGCAAGGAGAAGGAGGTGTTAGTGCCGTTATATACGGCGCTGGTGAGACCCCACCTGGAATATTGTGTGCAGTTCTGGTGTCCCATGTTTAAGAAGGATGAATTCAAACTGGAACAGGTTCAGAGACGGGCTACTAGGATGATCCGAGGAATGGAAAATCTGTCTTATGAAAGGAGACTGAAAGAGCTTGGCTTGTTTAGCCTGGCCAAAAGAAGGCTCCGGGGGGATATGCTTGCTCTATATAAATATATCAGGGGGATTAACGTTAGGGAGGGAGAGGAATTGTTTAAGTTTAGTACTATTATAGGCACGAGGACGAATGGGTACAAATTGGATATTAGGAAATTTAGACTAGAAATTAGACGAAGGTTTCTAACCATTAGGGGAGTGAAGTTCTGGAATAGCCTTCCGAGGGAAGTAGTGGGGGCAAATGACTTATCTGGCTTTAAGACTAAGCTTGATAAGTATATGGAGGGGATGTTATGATGGGATAGTTTAATTTGAGCAATTGATTTTGGATTATCGGCAGATAAGTCTGCTCAATGGTCTGTGGGAATGCTGGATGGGATGGGAACTGAGTTACTGCAGAGAATTCCTTTTTGGGTGCTGGCTGGTGAGTCTTGCCCACATGCTCAGGGTTTACCTGATCGCCATATTTGGGGTCGGGAAGGAATTTTCCTCCGGGGCGGATTGGCAGGGGCCACGGAGGTTTTTCGCCTTCCTCTGCAGCATGGGGCATGGGTCGCTTGCTGGTGGATTCCCTGCAGCTTGAGGTCTTCAAATCTCATTTTTGAGGATTTCAATAACTCAGTCATGGGTTCGGGGTTGTTATAAATGTGTATGGGTAGGGTTTTGTGGCCTGCCTTGTGCGGGAGGTCAGACTAGATGATCATATTGGTCCCTTCTGACCTATGAGTCTATGAGTCTATGAGTCTATAAAAACTGGGGCAAGTAGCAACCCTATCTGAAATAGTACCGTCCAGATTTAACTCAGAAATATTTTATAATAGTCTCACTTCCTAGTGGTTAGAAGCCTACAAAAATGCTATATGCTCTGCAAGTACCATAAGCAGTTCTAGGAGATTCTTCTCTAGGTCAAGTGACAGAACTATTTCCTTTGCATCCAAAGGGCTACAGCAGGGCTGGCTTTCCACACACACCAAAAAAGCATTTGTTAGATGAAAGGGGCTGTTTAACATTGCTAAATCATTCACTAGAATGCTGCAAAGAGCTCACAATATACTTTCCATAGGACTGATATTTGCTGCTAAGGGACCATCAAGATACTGCACAGTCCCTGCACTTTTTTTTTGGCAGTGATGGTGGGGAACTGTAGACCTGCAGCTCCAATGTCATTAAAATAACAAGATATGGGGGTTATTTATCAGTATTCAATTTTATTGCTTCAGAATTTCCTCCACATGTTTTCTACGCCCCAAGAAGCCTCCGTTTTCTCCTGTTCATCCATCCCTATGACCACTCCGAAAATCTCCACATCAGAGAGATCTATGTTTGGCAAAAAGAACTTGATGTGACTCTGATTGCATGGGGCTACTTTTGCCTTATTTCCTTTGGAAGATATGTCCTAGGACTGGGGCTAGAGCCTTTAGTTTTACAGTGATTGGCCATGGCCTGTCTCATCCCTTCTTTTCTGTACTTGAAATACGTATGTGGCATTTTCCCCACTAACTTCAGAAATTGCTTTTTCTCTGACCTGGCCTGCTAGTACCCTTTGGTTCTATATGATAAGCCATAGCAACATTCCTGTCTGCTAACCCCAGCCCTACTACCACCAGAATACTACCGCTAGCATACAAGAGCTATTATTTCCCACATCGGTGGTGCTGGATACCATTCAAATAAAGAGGAGTCCCATTCCCAGACCATCAGTTCAAGTTCAGTAGCATGGGAGCTTCCACCGCTAAGGCCTTGATCCTCAAAGGTACTTGGGCTCCTAATTCCATTGACTGCACCTGTCGTCAGTTTACCCCCAGAAACAGGTTTCCCATTAGACTTTCAGTTCTCCAGACATTTTGTTGGAATCCTCTCAAATCCTTGATGCTCTGCTCTCTGAAGTAAAGGTCTCCACAAAATGCCTTCCATGTAGGCAGGTACAGAGGAGCTTATCAGCTCCTCTCCACTTCCCATTCATTAATTTCACAGGGGAGATGAGCTGGGGCCACCTCAGCCTAATGAAAATTATATTCCTTTTCCTAAAATGAGTATACTAATATTGTATGACCCCTCAGACATACATGGTAGACTTCATTGCCCTGCAAGGCAGCTCTTCCAGTGTTTTTTTATAGCTTTGTAGTCTAGCAAAGTGTTGTGTGCAGAAACAGAGTTCCCATTTATTCTGCTAGGAATTACTGATTTAGAAACGTATGCCAGATTCTATGGAGGAATCTGAAGAAGAAGAAGAAGGTGGTGGTGGTGCTAGGCCTTCTGGCTTCCTTGACTTAAGGGTTACATCACTGATTTCTTCCTCCCCTGCCTACCTCTGAAGTTTTCAGCTGTCATGTTAAAAAAAGAGCCTCTTCAAACATTTATAAAACTCACAAAGGTTCTCTCAAGTTTTATCAGGAGACACACATCGCTGATCTATGACCCATATAAAGAGGAGAACAAGAAGAAAGAGAGAAAGGGAAGGTTGGCGATGGAGTTGTGGTTTGATTTGAAATATTAGTGAGTGGCGGATTGTATTTATCATTTCACAGCACAGTTTAAATGTTAAATGCAGAATGTTAAAAAAAATAATAGATCTAGTTCTAGAGTCCATTCTTTTTGGCCTGGAAACTAATTATGTAATACTGGCTGCTTGTTCTTGGCAGTTAAGTCCTACCCTGAGACATTCTATTTATAGTCTTGCAACTTTTTTTTAAAAAAAAAAGGATGTGGGCCAAGCAAGATATTGAATCCACTGGAGCTTTGTAGTTTTACTGTGGGATCCTTCTGATTAAATGAGAGTACAGAGCAGTATCCAGTTCTCATGCTTTGTTGGTTCTAAGCAAGAGCAACACTGCCTTGTGGAAGAAATCTACACAGGGGCTAGTCACACAGGGAAGGATGAAGCCTGCAAGAACATAAACAGGAACTCAAATACTTCTTCCCTTCTGAGCCAGATACACTTGTTTCAGAAGCAGCACTATTCTTTCTCAAACTGAGAGTTTAGATTCCACTTTGAAACAATTATCATTCTCATGGAGCTCTTTATTAATCATTTAATACTGTGCATCATTTAAGATTGAAATTCAAATTCTTTGAGGGCCAGGATAAACGACTGCAAATAAAATATCTGTCCTCCACCCTTCAAAGACATGTGTTTTACTCATTTTCACAGAATGGAGTATCTTGCTATTTTTTAGACTCATTTATTTAGATTTATTTTTTATTTTGCAAGACTATTGGGTGTAAAATTCAGGAAGATTCTTGCAGCAGGACTAGATTCAGTCCTTACACATCAGTAAATTGGTGTATTATCTGCCACAAAAGGCTTGATTGACGCTTAAGATGAGTATAGATTAGGGGAACTACCAACCCAAGGAATCAGTCTAATGTACTCTTTCTAAATGAGTTCAATGTGAGAAATTAACAGGTTCTTCTAATTGAGTTTATCCTTGTAAAGTAATAACATGCTAGACAAAGGAACAAAACATTATTTCAATATAGCCAGGAAAATATGCACTAGTGCTAAAATAAGCAAAGCACTTAAGCCCAGTTCCTTGGCTGTGATTGAAGAGTGCACAGCACAACACAGCAGGGGTAAAGCCTCTTTCACACTCCCCTGATCCTGGGCTGGCTGTGTGCTAAGCCAGACTCCTGGTCTGAGTTAGTGCAACCTGAAAGCTACTTTGTTATGCCAGCTGCCAATGGTCCAAAGGGCTGGTGTAACCTACTGGTCAGCGTGTTACATGTCCTGCTGCGTGCTGACCAGGGGGTTACACTGACATGAGAGATGAAGAACAGGGAGACCCAAGGAGGCCCTAGCCATATCTTTTCCCATAGTCACGCACCTATACCTGCCATGGGGAGGAAGGGTGGGCGTAGGAGCTGTTACACTGACTCTATCCCACCAGGGGATCACACTGATGATGCAGCACCAAGCTGCCTTAATGCAAATAGGGCAAATCCTGCCAGCCATATGCAAGCAAAACTGCTGTTGAAGGCCTGAATAAGGGCTGCAGAATATAGGGCTTGATTGTTTCTAGGACTGCATACTCATACAGGAGAATAAAGGGACGTTCGAACCTTACACCTCTGCATGGACTACCTGGACATTGCGTCTGGGTATGCAGGAGCGTGTGTTTGCTGTGCATCTGCCACTCTCTTCTTGAACAGATGGATGAGACCTTGGCTCTGCTCCTTGCAGCACACCAGCCAGATCTGAGCTGGCACAGGAGCTGTTACAATTTGTGGGTGATACAGCCCCCTCCCATTCTTTGCGTAGGCAAGGAAGAAGCAGGTAGGGAATTGTGGTTTCGGGAGCCACAGTTCCTGCTCTCAGATGCTCCTGGGTGGCACAGCACTGAGCCATCCCAAACTGTGGGCTGTGTTTTTATAGCAGAATCCAGCCTCTAGAATTTTGCTGATGAAATGTGCTTATGCAGCTCAAAATAACGTCATGTAATTTAAATGCAGTATCATATGTATCTTGATTACTGTACAGGCCATCATGCGGTGGTATGTGAAGAAGAAATACAAAGATGAAATTGTGTGATTTGTTCAAGATGATTCTTGAGGAGATATTGTAATGAATACAGCAGAACCTGGTTTCTCCAAAGAGAATGGAAGACCTGGAATACATAGACAGGGCTCTTTTCAGTGCACACGATGCACATGGAGGCATAACTCAATTCACACAAGAGGGGTTTTGATAAACCAGATCTTAATCACCAACTCTGAATTTAGCCTTATGGCTACAATAGAAAAAACAAATTATATATGGGGAGGTGGGGGCATGGGAATGGGCAGATATTTGTTTGGGTGAGTTTTTAGCATGATATGAACATCTTGTCTATTTTAAATAGGTGCTGATGAATATTTTAAGATGTTTCCCACTTGATTTCTTCTTTTGCACCAATGGGCTAATAAATATTGGAATGGAAAGTTCTCATTATCTACCTTATATGATGGTTCTGCTACATATCATGGCCTTTAACCACAGACACTGGGGAACAGGGAAGATTATTTGACCCAGATTAAAACAAGGTGTTTTAAAAAAATATATGTTTCTTCCAACAGAGCTTAGATGGAAAAGGAGGGGAGGGGTAGAGCATAGAACATAGTGTAACCTTTTATTTTCAGCTTGGACAGCAAAGGTTATTTTTGCTGAGGGACTTGCTCCTCAGTTCCATGCCATGACATTTTATTTGTTGTGTTCATGTTGGCAATTGTGATTACAGTCTTCTGGAGCATCACTTCCAGTGACATTCAGCTGGAGAATGCTGAAACCTCTAGGAAATAATTATAAGCTGCCCCTGCATGCCGTATTTTACCCCACAGAACACTTGAGGAAAGCCAGACAACGCTGAACCATGGAGGTGTCAGCTGAGGACACAGACAACCCTTTGTCAAGCTAGCATAAACCCCACAACCTGACAGAGCTGTACCGTGCAACAATCTTTAGATAAATAGAATTGTTCTAAGCTGCTCTCTCAGCAGTGGAGTTGAAATTGGAACAACATCTCTCTGCCAATAGGCCTGATTCTCTTTTCCTCCTTTCTCGCACTCACTGTGGGAGTGGGGATGTGGGAGAGCAAAGGTCATTTTAAGCCACCTTTGCACTCCCACATTTTTAGCTGGACCCTGAATAAATTAGAGCAGCCCTATTGCAACAGCCAAGAATAGCCAGAGCACAGCATGCTATGGCCACATCCCCTCTCTCCAATCTGTGCCCCCACTGTTCTCACTATGTTGGGTGACTGGGGCAGTGAGTGGAGGAGCGTCAATCCATTCTACTGGTTTTGCCTCATCTGGGAATCCCTTATACCTGGGGTGTTTCTCAGGGGTCTTTCCGCCAGGACTCATGCCTTTCACACACCAGGTACAGGTTCCCACTAGAGTGCAGGCTCTCACAGGCTGAGAGCTGCAGCACTGTCATGCACGTCATCTGGACCTGCCCTTGAAGAACATTGAGAGAATCAGATATTGCAGAACGTAGCAATGAGACTACTCGAAGCCTTTGCCCTTCCTTTCTCATTTCATAATCTGCACTGGCTGCCTGTTATTCGAAGGGTGGACTTCAAGGTTTTGTTGTTTGCACGTTTAAAGCTGTGAATAACATAGGATCAATTTACCCTAGAGGCTGACAGTACTTTTGTGGCCCCTTGCAGCTACTGAGATCTCAGGGTCGGAGCTACTGGCACTTTCACGTACAGATGAGCAAATCTCCTGGAGGCGGAAGCTTTTGCAGGCATCTCAAAATACATTTAAGGTTCACAAGCCTAGTCAGTGTTCACAAACCATTTCCCCTGTAATTTAAAAATCTTGTTTTTATTCAGGGTGAGTACATTTTAAAACATCCTTGTTTTTCTAGCCCTATGAAGTCCTGCGTCTTTGGGATACAGGATCCCCCCCCCCCCCAATGGTCATCTGACACTATGAACTCTGCATAAATGGAGGTGCCCTCTACAGATTCATTTCAAATCTGCATTAGGATTTTTTTTGCTACCCCCTCCTCCACAATTGACTTGTATGGGATGGGGAGCTGTATCACACTCCTCCTATGTGACCTCTGGAAAGTCACTTGAGTCTTCTTACAAAGTCACAGTCTTCTTACCTATAGTACTTCATGGGTGGGGGGAGAGGGTTTATTAATTAATATCTGTAAAGCACTTTGGCTGAGATGGAGTGATCTTTGGACCAGGCTCAAGTCAGTGGGAGTCATTCCATTGTCTTCAATGGGCTTTAGATCCGACACATAACGCCATGTTAATTTAAATAAGTGGAAGATTAATATTTTCTAAAACGTGACGATTTACACAAGGGAGCAAGAAGGGATGGCATTGGCTCCTTATTCAAACATGACTCTTTCTAATAAGTAAGCATACAGTATTACAAAGAGAAGTAAGTAGACTGGAAAGAGAAATACTATAATTGTGGCTAAACAACCACATCTGTGGGATGAAGACAAGTTTTCAGGAAGCTAAAGCAACCAACCTACAAAGTAACAGGATTTTAGTTTTCCCAGATGTGGCTCCATGCATGCAAGCACAAAAGGAAAAACTAGTTTTAGCTGAACAAGCCTTCCTATGGAAATAGATCTTATACTATTCCCTTTTAAATGGCAGGTCCAGCATTAAGACACCATCTATTAGGACATCTCCTGACCACCTGCAAAGATGTTCTGTTGCATTCAGATTCAGACTATGGAAAAGCAGAGTGACCCCAGTTCGTTGCTTTGGTTGGCTGAACTTTACCTTAGCAGCTGTTACTCTGGAAAGTGACGAGATGCCTATCATCTCTCATGGGAAAGGAAGATGCAGCTTCCTTTGTTAGAAATACTCAGTGTGTGAGAGCTCTGTTGGTATCCGAGCATTTTCAGTTTTACATAATTCATGTCTGCTTGAATTGCTATTTCAATAGCTGCTTTGTAATTAAATCAGTAGAATAGATGGTCTTTGAGCACCTGGACATGGGCAACAACTTTCTTTAATGATAGAAAGAAATGTTATTTATTTATACAAGATATTAGATACTATGGCAGAATGGAATGAAATATTTGGATTTAAAAAGGGAAAATATTATCATTGTTTTCTATTTTAGGCAACTTTGGGGAGACCCATTCTCTGCCAATGATAGGCCATCTAAGTGCTTTGAATTATATAGGGAGCTCCAATATAAAAGCTTACCTGAGATAAATCAAGGCAGGTTAACACAACAAGAGTTCTGTAGCACTTCGAAAAATAAATGTGTTAGTCTTTAATGAAGTTGGTAGATTTCCATTTCATTCGGCTAAATTCAATGCCTTCCATGGTGAAAAGTTCCAGGTTAGAAAACCTATGTGCCTCTTCCTTTAATCTTTATTTAACTATTTGCCCTCCCAAAATATGGAGGGTCAGCAAGTTCCATATACTGTGTGTGTGGTAGTGTCTTTTATGGAAATTGTAATTGCTGGATATGCCATTTGCATAATATAAGTGAAATATGCTCTTTTTCAAGGAGTACCAGGGCTGTTATAAGCAGCCTATTTCAGATTGAATATCTTGTTATCTTTGTTATATTAGAGGGCTAGCTTTGCAAAAAAATATCAGTAGGAAAGTTCAGTGAAATGAAAAACACAATAACCCTTGAATTACATGTACAGGAGCAGGTTTAACTTACTGCAGAGAAGAATCAGGTAGAGCTCTGCTCTACCAGGCCTTTTCCCCTCCCATCCTACCCAGGCCCCACCCTCGAGCATCTCAGTGCATTTCCTCTATCCTCTTCCCCCGTATGCTGATGGTGGGGGCCTGGCTGGCACAGAAGGCAGCAAGATCACTGCCATCGTCCCTATGCCAGCAGAGGATTCCTCTGCACATAGAAATGCTCCACTGACTATCTCTGGCTGCTTATGCAGCATAAAGTGACCTTAGCAGGCTGAAGAATCTGGTCTCATAACTTTTTTAATTTTGTCAAACATTCCCCAAGCTTCTTGGGGAGTGGGGGGGGGAGGGGACAGAAGATGCAAGCAAAGTTCCAGGAAGATCAGTTTTTGGGGGGGTAAGTTAGATGGGTTTTGTAAGTCAGCCTTATAATGGTGAACTAGCTCCCAACTACAGAGTGGATATTGGTGCTTTATAATCTTTTACAATCATTTTTACATATAAACAGATTGAGGCATAGAAAGGTTAAAATGCATTCAAGGACACTTTGTGATCCTGCAGGAGAGTTATGAATAAAATTCAGGGAGGCAGGACAGCCTGTCTATGCATCTAGCCACTAGGCCAAACTCTCTAACTGCTGGTTCAATGACCTCAGTAACCTTTCCCTTATGTTCATTCAGCAGCTCCCTCTGGGATATTTATCTGCAGAGGTCCTGGCAACTCTTTATGGCAGAGGTTTGCCCCTTAATTTTCTTTTTTAGGTTTCCACGTCTTTCAGATTTTCCACAGACTACCACACAGAGTTTGCTTTGTTGGCAATGTTTTGCCATATTTTGTTGTTGCAACAAAAAGAAAATATGGCAAAACGTTGCACCAAGTGTTTCTTATCTGTGGTCTCCAGAAAGGAGTATGTTGGTTCCTGGGTCAAACACATCACGCACACATTTTGAAGTCTAACAGGTGACATTTCACTTAACATACCTTGCACATTAGCTTCCCCAGATCAGACCCTGTAATTGCTTACTGGCATTATCATACTGCAGTTTTACCCCCCTCTCATAGCTTCTTGTCTGATGTAAAGCCTCCTTTGAAGCTTTTTTACTTTTCTCTCTGGTTTTAGTTAGGTCTGGTCAAAACTGTTCTTTTGACCAAAATTGAGTTTTCCATTAAACAAGATGTTTCACAAAAAATGCCTGTTTGACATAGAAAATTTTGACTTTTTGTAGAAAAAAATTAAAACTTTGGGATTTAAGCTAAACTGAAATAAGAGTGTCTACACAGGGGTTTGAATAAATTTGGCAAAATGGTTTTCAAAACTGATTTAAGCCCTTGCCCACATACAAAATCGCACAGGTACAAAATCTCTGAATAGACATTCATATTTTGGTATAAGAGTGGTTTATTTTGGTTTACCTTTAACTAAATGGGGAAAAAAGCCCCTCTTTTCAGCAGTATAGTTAAACCAATGCATACCCTGCATGGATACTCTTATTTCAATACAAGATTGGCTTTTTGGGAAGAGGTTTAAGCTAAACCAGCAGTTCCCAAACTTACCATGTTGCCCAACACCAACATAAAACGCCACTACTTGTATGTAGTACTACCACCAATTTTTTTATAAACAGACTACATATGAAAACCATCTTAAAACCTAAGTGTTGTTAAAACACATTGTATCAATCGCATAGCTTTGTCTATAAATCTATAATCTTGCAAAATATTAATAAATGCATTATACACTTACCCCATTTGAGATGGCAGAGTAAAACGATTTCCTGCAGACTGCTCCTGTTTATAGAAGGTAGGTCATCCATTGAAGGAACAGAAACCATACCAAGTAATCAATCACACAAATAGAATCCTAAATTCTCAATGATAAAACATTTAAAGTAGAACTTGCTGTCAGGGGTGTAGCCAGATCTGATATTTTGGCAGAGCCTGTGGCTAATACAGGTGGGCCTGCCAGCCAAAAAACAAGTGCTTCCCAAACTTCCTGCTTCCAGTCACGTGGCCAGAAGCAGGAAGTTTGGGAAGCTACTGGCTGAGAAAGCTCTAACTGAAGGTAGCTGAAATGGAGCTTGATGAGAGCCTACTTTCAAAGTGAGTGGGCAGTGGCCAACCTAGGCCCACCTGTAGTTACGCTCCTCCTTGTTGTGCACATTTTGTGAAAGCCCCCAGTCTCAAATCCTTTCAGAAAAACTATTTATTTAACAATTGCAAATAAACAAATCCAGAGAAAACATGCTTGGTTTATAGATCATTTGCAAAGAGACGATAGGGCCATATCCAACCACATAATTGTTCACAGTGAAAATCTCAGCCTGTGTAAGTCCAAAATAGGCTTTAACAACATAAGAGTGGCCATACTGGGTCAAACCACCAATGGTCCATCCAGCCCAGTATCCTATCTTCTGAGAGTGGCCAATGCCAGGTGCTTTAGAGGGAATGAACAGAACAGGCAATCATTAAGTGATCCATCCCCTGTCATCCACTCCCAGCTTCTGGCAAAGAGAGGCTAGGGACATTTCAGTGTGGCATCCCTGCCCATCCTGGCTAATAGCCATTGATGGACCTAGCCTCCATGAATTTATCTAGTTCTTTTTTGAACCCTGTTATAGTTTTGGTCTTCATAACATCACCTGGCAATGAGTTCCACAGGTTGGCTGTGCATTGTGTGAAGAAGCACTTCCCTTTGTTTGTTTTAAACCTGCTGCTTATTAACTGGTTCTTGTGTTATGTGAAGGAGTAAATAACACTTCCTTATTCTCTTTCACCACACTATTACTGATTTTATAGACCACTATCATATCTCCCTTACTCGTCTCTTTTGGATGGGAAGATTTTCAGAGCAGCTTCAGAAACAGCGGCTAATACTGTAGAGAGCCTCAAAACTATAGAGAAGGCCCTACATACTCTACACTGAGGGCCTGCAAACTTCCTCAGTAAAGCTCCCTAATTTCTGTAGCACACTAGTGCACCAAACAGAAGTTCTACAGCTGATACAGATGAATTAAAAAAGGCTGTCTTAAGTCAAGTATGAAAACATTTCCCAGAAATGAGAGTGAATAATGCAGTAGGTACACTATTGCTGGGCAGGATTAACAGAGACTAGATATTTTAGGGGACCTCTTCAACAATCCACACCAGCAGCCACCTGAGCCTACTGGAACACTTATATTCGGCAGCAATGGCTCAGCACCGTAACTGCAGAAGAGTGATTGACCAGGCAGCGCACCCCATCACGGCTGGGTGTGGCATAGCAGGCTCCTCTCAGCTTGTGTCCCTCACCAACAGCCACTCGGCTCTTTGGTGGACTGCTTCTCCTTGTCACCCAGCTCTCTAGCCTGCTCTCATCCCTTCCAGGCATAGGTGGCGAGTTATATGGGTCCATGGTACCCAGGCTCCACCAAGATTCAAAACCCTGGGCCCAGCTCCACCAGTATTTCTGTGCTGCTGGGGGGCTGCCAGGCAGGGGCAGCAGCCCTCAGCATCCAGGCCGGCCATTCTGTCCAACTCCAACACCCTCACAGCGGCTGGCTAGGAGTCACTCAGGTGCCAGCCCCACTCCCAAGTAGCATGGCAGCGCCCCCCCCCCATCTCCTATGAGGGCCTGGCCGGCAACCCCCTTCCCGCAAAGGCCTACAAGACAGGGGTGGGGTGCAGGGGACAGAGCTTGGACCCATTCTGGGCACCACCAAAAATATACAAACCTGGCGCCCATACTTCCAGGTGACAAGATCCCACACAACTCTGATATCAACATGGCATCTTCCACCCATGCCAGGCTCCTCTTCAGTCCCACACATCTCTTGGCATAGCAGGTTCACAAGCTTTCCTTAGCATTCCCCAGCACACCACAGAAAACCCAATTAACGTGACCTTCACACATCCAGGGATGAGCTTTTAGTCCTACCAGTTTTCCCTAGCTCCCTATTCCTAAACACCAACTCCCAGGATTACTTTGAAGCCGGCCTAACCCTTTCCCAGCTGTGTCCAATAACTGCAATTAAGCCACCCAATCAGGATCAGCTGAGGGAGTTGCTGCATCACAGATAAAGTTGAGCCCAACTTCCGTTAAAGGGCTACCCATCCTATGACGTGATCAGCACTGAAATAGGTAACCATGGTGACATTTGGATCAGTGTCATTCAGGTCCAGAGTTAGCAGAGGCAGTTCATGGTTCTGCTGCAGCTATAGCTTGAGTTTGTCTTCCTGAGTCTGCTAACAGAACTGCACTGGTTTATGCCCCATTCACATTTGAAGGTTATCTTCACAGCTTAGAAAGGCACAGACATAGACAGGGGTTTTCACAGAAGCTTAAGGAAGTTAGGCACCCAACTCCATGAAAATTCCAGCTTTAACTTTAAAAAAACCCAACAAACCGAAAGCTTAGGCTCTGAAGCACAATTCCATGGCAAGTGGTGGATTCTTTGGCAAATTCCATGGCTGATCACAGGGAACTTCTCTATCTAAACGATCTGGAGAAATTATCTAAAACACATACAACCCATGAAAGGGCAAAAACTAGGAAGCAATAATACTAAATGTGTTAGAACACAACAAATTAGATATGAGTTTGCAAAGTGATATGCTTGATCCCTGCTCTGGTTTACACCAGGGGACAGGTGCTGTACCTAGGAAGGAGAACTGGAAGAGGGCAAAATTGAGTTTTATGCTTCTTTTGTACTCCCCAGCCAACCTGAGCTACATGCAGTTCATCTGGACCAAGAAATTAGAGATGGAAAAGACTGCTTTGATTATCATTTCCTCTGCCTATGTAGGATAATTTCCTAGAATACATTTTCTAGTGTTGTGTAACTTATGTTGGCCGCTACTAGCCCAAAGGACAAAAACTGCAGCTGGAGATTGATGAGCAAAGAATGTGCTGACCCCTCCCTCTTCCTTAGGTTGTGTCTTGTTCCTCACCCACAGGGAAAGTGGTATACAAGACCCTCTATGCCAGCTCTACACTGCCTGAGCTGAAAAAGGTAATCTTCATGAGGCTGGATATGCTAACTCTATGGCCAGAACCTGCTTTCACTGCAATGCAAAGTGGCTGCAGAGCCAAAGCATAATTTTTTCAGGCCCAGTACAAATTTGTAACACGGGCCCCCTCCCACACACACCCATGGGGGTTGCAGCTTGGGCTGGGGTGCCCAGGGCCTCCGGGCCCCGATAAAGTGTATCCTTTCTCCCCCCCATGTGGGGGCCCTGAGTGGCTGCACTACATTGGAGGATTGGGCCTTTTGTTTCTGTGTCTACAGATTAGCATCTAAGATTCCAGTGCTGAATGGGAAATGTACCATACTGTACAGTCAGCACCATAAGGCTAAATTTAGAAATACTCCCCATTTTTGGAAGCAAGAACTGTGAAACTGAACACATGCATTTTTTTAAAAGACTGTGAAGCATTGTAGATAAGTCCTAAATCTTGTTATCTGAGGTATCATACTTAATTCAGGCCAGTGTTACTGGACATCCCAGATTCTGTACTTATGATTCTGTTTACAGAATTGCCACATCAGTCCCTTAATTTTTTTAAAAAAAACTAAGCACAATGAAACCACAGTCTACATAAACCAAAGATCTTGTCAAATATACAGATTAGACAGAGGTTGCTTAAAATAGGTAAACCTTGGAAAGCAGCAATTCAAAAGCTCAATCATTTGAGTCATTTATCTGCAAATAGGGTGGTGAAAAAAAACCCCTAACCTATCTTTGTATCTGAAGCAGAAACACTATATTTCTATACTTGTGAACTTTTTTTTTAAGCCTGTACTAGGAATGCATGATATGCCCTGAGTTGGGAAGTGGAAATCTGTGGGAGAGTGGCAGCGCCTGCCCTAGACTGTAGGAAGAGGTGACAAATTCCTAGCAATATTAAAGATTAACACTGAATATTCTTTTCGTATTTAACTTCAGGACATTTCATGTTACTAAGCAGGAACAGAACTTCCCCCTCCCCCATCCTTATTTTGTTCTTAACTCCTCTATTCTGTGCATTCAGAAGCCAAGGATATCAAATGCCAAGCCTTGAGGGCTGAAATGGCTTTATATAAACTAACAGAGAGGGTGAACTTATAATATATGAAGGCAGAATCTAATTCAGTGCTCAGCTGAAAGTATAAACTGAATATGGTGGGATTTTAAAAGTTTTTAAAAAAGCAGTTTATATGAAAAATACCACTCATAGAAATGATGGGCCAGTAGAAAGTAGCTAAATAAGAGAAGCTAGTATTTAGCATTTAAAACAAAATATTACTGAAGATATACATTTGAATTTCAGTTGGCTGGCTGATAGTGAATGTTATGGACCACAGGCCAAATTTGAGAGCTGCTGGATGCTCAGTGCCTTTGAAAACATGGCCCTTAGGGTTAAATTAATCTCTGCTGCAACACCGACTTAGTTACATGAGGACTCAATGTAGACCTAAACTTGCTTGTCGGAACCCTGATATACTCCAACTTTACACTAAAGTAAATGAAATCATTTACTTTACCCTGTGCCTGCATGAAGCACTGCTTACTGCACAGTGGCCTGTCTATGTTTGTGGCCCTGGAAAAGAGAAATAAAAAACTTAAATGGCTTTAAACACTGGTTCAACATGTAATTTAGAGTGACCGATACATTTCAGGAATACACATTACAAGGGTGTAATTGTTGCTGGGACACAGAGCCAAGTCAAACCACAAAGGGAAGCTGTTTCCTTCAAATGCTGCAGTCCCAGAGACTTGGTGGATGGGTGTGGTCAGTCAGCAGCATGAATACAGTACATGTGCCGTTTCCTCCCTTCTGCTTCCTTTCTTTCTCTTTGCTCCCCTGCAGTCAAAAATCCCATAATATACAGTAACAAAACTTGCTGAAAAGTAATGTCAGACTTAACATTCCCCTTATGTAACATATAAACAAGGGTGTATTTAGTAATACTGCCATCCAATAAAACAAAACAAAACAAAAACACAATACCATACTATTCCTTGAAGAACAAATATTTATGGGCTAGATCTTCTGCTAGCCTGAACTGACGTGGTTCTCTTGACTTCAGTGGAAAGCTGCTGATTTACATCAGTAGGCTCTTATATCTAGACTGACATATTCTCACACACCCACCTCTCCATGAAAGCATTTCCAAACCACGAATTGAAAATCAGAATTGTTTTGCAAGACTCACAGTGATGACTCACACAGGAAGGGTCAGTTTCTCTCCACTGAGTGGAGAATCAATCCCTGATTCTCAGGCCTATTTTGCCCCAGCCAGCAGCCAAAGGCTACGCTAAACTGTCAGCTAGTAATAATCTCCAAGGGTTTGCTTGCCATCTGGGGATTCCTGGAGCACAGCATGCTCACTACACTCCTTCCTTGACCCTCAATGCTTCTGACACATCTTGTGCTGGTGGCACTGGTTGAGAGTGATGGTGACTTTTGAACGGTCTATTGAGCTTTGTGCTAGTTTAGGATTCCTACATGTCAGAGCAATCCTTAGCCTGGAAATTGATGGCAGTTTCCATTTCCTTCATAGACTCATAGGTCAGAAGGGACCAATATGATCATCTAGTCTGACCTCCTGCACAAGGCAGGCCACAAAACCCTACCCATACACATATATAACAACCCGAACCCATGACTGAGTTATTGAAATCCTCAAAAGTGAGATTTGAAGACCTCAAGCTGCAGGGAATTGATCAGCAAGCGACCCATGCCCCACGCTAGTGGCAAAAAGAGCGTGAAGTGGGAAGAGAATCTAGACCAAATTTACTTAGCTTATTTCACCCAAAGTTTTAAGCCTTCTCTACATCGCCAGTTGCACTCAAGTATTTTTTTAAAATTGATTGATGTAAATCCCTGTGAGGACACAGAATTCAATTTAAACCTGGATTGTATCAATTTAGTTTAAATTAGTAAGGAATCAATTTAAACTGAAGTGATAAAAGCCAGGTTTAAATTGTTTTAAGTGTCCACAAGGATCTGCACCAACTAAACAAAATTTAAAAAAAACCAAAAAAACCCACCTAGACAAGGTTTAGTTTGTTTCCTTTCCTGAAGGATGAATTGTCTCATCGTCACACAACATGTCCATATAGGACTTTGTGTATGTTGCCTTTAGGCAAAGGGTAGAGCAATGTTCAAGCTTTGCACTTCATTAAATCCACTTCAGCTCCAGGCAATATGCAAGGGAAATGTTTGTTCTGCTCCTCCTGAGTTTTCAGGAGTGATCAGCCCCAAGAGGGCATGATGAATGAAAGGAAGAGGGGTGTGCCGACTTCTACTGAGTAAACGATGCACATTTATCAAAAACAAAAGGCATCAAAGCACAAGATTCTCAATTCCACTGGTCTGACAACAATGCTACTCCTGATTTACACCACGGCTAGTGAAATCAGAATCAGGCCCGTTGTGCACAAAATAAGGCTGCATAAACAGCCTGTTAACTTGAAATTTGTGGGCTTGATTCTCCTCTTCACTTACCCAGTTGTAAATCAGCAGTAACCCCATTAAGTCAACAGGGATACATCAGTGTAAAAGCAGAGTAAGGGGGAGGCAAATCAGACCCTGTCTCTTTTATGTGGATTTTGTCTTATTAACTACACTGTTAAGTAACAAGTGCTATCCATAGCACACTTAACAGCAAGCAATAATGTGGCACAGCTGAAATACAGGGCAATTTACTGTTACTGTTTGTACATTTACAACATTTTAAGGAAACCATTTTGTTTTTAGTAAGCAAGTGTTTGTCAGGTCTAGAATACACAAGATCATTGCAATACTGTTTTGTTCCATCGATTTTATTTCTCCTGCAGTTTCGTTAGAGGAGGCTTTGTTTTTAAAATGTGAGTAATTTATGAGAAGAAAACCACAAATGTTTGCATGGGAGGGAGTGATTGAGAGTGATGGCACTGGATTATATTTGTAATGCATAGGAGGCGGCAGATTTGTTATGTAGCAAACTTCTGCTGATGCACAAATGTCTCATTCTGCAGTGGTAGGAGCTATGGCTCTCAAGCTGTTAACCGTGTGACTGGCGCTCAAACTACATGACCAAGACCTAAAGCACCCAATAAAACAGAGCAAAAGATTCAGCCTTCCTTCTTTCACAAGCCAGTACAGCTCTGTTTCTCACCTGTTGCTGCATTCTACACCTAGCAGAGAGAAAATCTTTTCCATCTCTGGTAGCAGCTCTCATGCCACACCCCTCCTGGCTGCCTGTGAAGGGAGTGTCACCACAGGTACAAAGGCCTAGCTAGGTAGTCCATGTGTCAGGAAGGAGGGCCTATTACAGGTGTGCCTAACCAGCAGTCAGGAATCCAGTGAACACAGCTTGGCCATAGCAGAATCACCTGATTGGCATGTTCTTAAGCATTGCTGGGGCTCAATAGTTGCTCAATGTACATGCTCATGGATTCTCATGCTCCAAGCCCCGCTCTTGCCTCACAATAGCTTCAACCCTGTGCTACTCCCAGGCTCGCTTCTGTCTTGTGCCAGCCTCAACCCTGCCCTACACCTAGAAACCCTGCCTTACACCTTAGAAACAGCCCCGCTCCTGCCTTCCCTGGCTCTAGATAATCTGGTGCTGATCCTCAGCTTTGATTTCTAGCTCTGGCACTTGGACTCTGACCATTAGACATGACTCCTCCTCTGATCATCTCTGGCACCATGCCACCATGACCTTTTCTTTCCTGATGGCACTGGTCCCTGATGGCCACTGGAAATCAGCTCAGATTACAGCAACACTGAGACTATTCTAATCTGTGATGGAGACCAGCTCAGTGCCCAAGAGCCTTGGGAGCGTGGGCCCAAAAGGCTCTGGATTGTTAGAGCTGGAGTTGTTCCTCGGGCTTAAGACCAGCACAATCTCTTTCATGAGCCAGCAGTTGAAGGTGGGCTGATGTGTCCCTGCATGCCTGCAAGAGGGCACTGCCACCTCCACAATGCTATCTGCCCCACCATAGGACCATACAGGGGGTGTGTATGGGGTCTTCCCTCATAGTTGTGGGACAGGCAGATAGGGGGCAGTGCAGCAATCAGCTGTGTTTTTGTGACACCATCCTCTTCCAACCCACTAGATTTCTGCACAGAGATCCACTCAGGCATTGTTAAAGCTTGGAGCTGTATTAACTTCCCAGTGTGACTATGTGGGGACCAGGCCAGGGTTTAAAGTAGGGGTAGCAGGGTGGTGCACAGCAACCACTCCTCTGCTATGAGCAGAGGGACAGATCCTATGATACTTTCCGGCTGAGGGAAGGGACAGCTACTACTCCGCATCAGCTGGTGCAGTGAGAACTCCCATCCCTGTCTCAGTCTATTCTAATCCCTGGACCAAGCCGATAACAGAATGAAGTAGGAGTCAAGCAGAGGAGAGGCTGCCCAAGTAGTCAGCTGCTGCAGTGCGGGTGGTGGCCTCTGTCTTGGAAAGTGTCACCCTCTCAAAAGCCTATGAGGGATGGTTTGCCGGAAGCACGGCAAGGTCAAACTCATGGAATTTTCCGGTCTTTTTGACCCCCCCCATAAGTTTCTTCATAGACAGTCTGATCTGTCGATACAGCTGAGAGAACAGAAGACTAAAGGATTGAGGGATGTATGTCACAGCCCGTTAGCAAGAGTTTGTATTTTGAAAATGAGAAGAGAAGCCATGACAGGGGCTGTTGTGTTGCCACTCACTTTCAGCCTCCTCAGACTCATTGCACTAAACTAACTGGGTCATTTGCTTTAGGTAGCGAAAGTTTCCCATGGCCCCTGAAGTAAAACAGGCTTTTATGTAAATAGTTTTTGGACCAGCTACAATGAACTAATTATCTGGGTCATTCAAATTTCTGCTTCTGGAAATAATTGTGGCCTTTGGGAATATACTGTATAATATTGGTTGATGATTGGAGACTAAACAAGAGGGTTCCTTTTCTCTCCATAAATAGTATAAAGCAAAGATAGTGAGTCTTCCTTACGTCCTCAGGGCCATAGAGTACTCTGATTCCATGCAGAAAACTTCCATTGATTGTAATAAGCACCCACCCACATAATGAGAGGACTTGTGTTCAGAATAAGGGTCCTATACAGGGCTGGATTTAGGTGATCCAGACGACCGTCTCGGGTGCTAGACTCAGGGTGCGCTGGGCTCAGATGCTGTTTTTGTTGTTGGCCACAAAAGGGAAAATAGAATGTTTGAAGTAAAATGTTTCAGGTATTCCGTATATGGATTCATTTTTCACTAATCTTCTAGAATGTTCTGGACCTTTGGTAGAATCTTGTGGAACCTTCCAGAGTTTCTGAGAATTACATTTTCCTTGAACCTCCTAGAATGTTGTCAGCCATGCCCTTGCAAGTATATAAGGGATGGGGCATCCCCAGTCAGTCACTGAGATATAAGAATGAACTGAAGTGAAGTCAGAGCTCAGCTGCAATATTGTGAACTTTGTTTTATTGTATAATTGTGAAAGCGTACTTGTATTTTAAGATTTGACGAGTTTAAGCAACGACTAATAAAGGACATATTTAATAAGAAGCCATAAATAGCTGTCAAACCCCATATACACAATATAAAATAAATAGTTACTTCTTTTTCCATGCTTAACATGTAATGTTTGATGAACTTCTAAGACTGCAAAACATAGACTTTTGCTCTCCCTAATACTGTCTTTTTCCCTCTGTAGAAAATAAAAGATGTCCCTGAAGAAGCCTTCAGGAACTCAGTATAGGAAGCAAAAAACTCAGTTGCAATCTAGTTTGCAGCAAGGGGCAAATTTGATGGGAAAATATCTGAAACAGAACAACATAGACCAGGCTTTAGGCAGTAGTGATTGTCCCAGTACAGAGGAAATTGAGGAATGAAGCGGAAATGATGTAAGTCCTATTACTAAAGAGCTAGCAGATTTACCTGAAGATAAGGAATGGAAATGTGAGGAAAGTGATGGAGAACTATTTAGTTTTCCCTGTGGCATAAAGGAGAGTGATGATAAAGAAGAATGTGGCTCACATGAAAAGGAGAGTAATGACAAAGGAAAATCTAGTTTACATGAAAAGAAGAGAAACGATGAAGAATCATCCTTGCATGATGATAGAAACAACAGTGAGAGAAATTGCATACCACAAATCAATAAATCAGATCCTGCTTTATGGCCAGTGATCCTAAACTCTGCCAATGTTGATCGTGCAATTTTGAACGGGCCAGGTAAAATCGAGAATATGACGTTATGAGCAGAAGCAACACTTCTCAAAATCACACTGAGAAAGAGTGCTTGAGAATAGTGAGAAACTGAATCAGCATTGACTATGTGATGCTGTCTGGATTGGGGTGACCATTTATAATATTGATATCAATATTGCAAAATTACAATAATTCATACGAGATATGCCATGGCAGGTACCACTGGAAAGATTATAATTTGCTAAGATTGATAAACACATATGTATGCATCAGTGTTGTATTATGAGTCTAAATATGTATGATATATTTGTATTTCAACTTGTGCTTTGTTTCTGGGTGACACCCCAAGACAGGATGGCAGCAGCACTAAGCCTGCTTAATGGCCCATCAAGGGAACTCAAAGGTACAATGAATCCAGTGAAAGAACCCAAGGGCTAAACCTTATGAGTCACGAGGACATGTAAGAACAGGCCTAGGGACAGGACTCTGAGGCTCTTCCATGCCATGTACTGTGACTATGGTTGGGACAAGCCACATGACAAAGAAACTATAAAAGGCAGCTGTACCATCTCCATTTTGTCTTCATTCCTGCTTCCTACCTCTGGATCAACTCATCTATAACTAAAGCTGTGAAACAAAGGACTGTGATCCATCCAGATACTGGATATACACCACAGGTGCTGTACAAGCCTGCAAACTCCACAATTCTGCGGAGAATCTGATATATATGAACTTTAAAGTCTTTTTGTATGTATCTGATTGTTTTGACAATTTAACATTTCTCTTCTCATTTGTTTCTTTCCTTTTATAATAAACCTTTAGTTTTAGTTACTAAAGAGTTGGCTGGCAGTGTGATATTTTGGGTAAGATCTGAACTTGTATTGATCTGGCAATGTGGCTGATCCTTTCAGGATCAGGAGAACATTTTGGTAAAAGGGAATAGAGTTTAAATAGCTTATCTCTCTACTGGACTCAGTTGCTGATTGGGAGCCAAAGACTGAAATGCAATAAAGAAGGCTGTGTATTTCTTGTTGTAGCTTCTTGATAACCAATGTGGGAAATTAAGAGCACTGTTTGTGACTAGTTGGTGAATCCAACTTCAGTGTTAACCACCAGTTTGGGAGAATCTGCTCTCCTTTTGCAGCCTGCCCTGACCTTGGCATTTTCAGGTGGGCTACCCTAGGCACGGACAGGTCACAGGCTAGCTTACTTGAAATCAACTGACAAAGTGTTTCGTTTTTGTTGCAAAATATTTGACAAGAATGCCAAATTGTTGCGTGTGCTTTCTCAATACAATTACGGGCCTAACTTTGCTGATTCTCTGAAGCAACATGAAAAGTCACCTGGCCATTTTACAGCCTACCCCAAATGGATGGAGGTCAACTCCAGACTCAAGCTGAATAAATGCATAAATGCAGAAGATCAGCACATTATTAATGTAGAAAACTGGCATCGGAGGAACGTGCTCAAGCCACATTGACAGTATAAGGCCAATGAGGTTCCAAGTGACTGAGGTTTATTATGCCCTGATGGAACTGTACAGTCAAGTAAAGCTGAGGCCGGAATCCGACACGAGGCACAAAGCCTGGCAAACCAGATCACTGACGTCAAATTTCTGGACTCAGTTGTGGTTTGCCATGATATCCTGTTCCAAATAAATGCTGTAAGCAAGGCATTACAAACTCAGTTGATGGACATCGCGACCGCTACTACTTTGATGAGAAGCTATCTTGATTTTGTTGCAGCCTACAGAGACAACAGATTTCAAGATGCCATCACTACTGCCAAAGAAATGGCGGAAAATTTAGGAGTTGAGCCTGTCTTCAAGGAAACTCATATTCATCAGAAAAAGACACAGTTTGTTTATGAGAGCAGAGGTGAGGTGGTGGGAAGCTTGGAAGAAAAATTCAAGAGGGAGTTCTTTTGCTCGTTTGTGGACACTGCTCAAGTATCTATTGAAGAAAGGTCTGGGTAAATGAAGCACCACAAAAAGACCGGTGGGTTTTTGTAGGACCTTAGAAAGCTGCCCGCAGGCAGGAAAACACGCTAGAACAATTGTATGGACCTTCACAGGACACCGACAGATGGGGAATGTTCGGATGTCAGTGATAAAGACCTCTATGTTGAATTGGACAACACTCATCACATTTTGCCACATGGGAAGCACTCTCCAAACCAAGTTCTCCAGTTTATTCATGATGCAGAGCTGAAGGACACTTTTCGTAATGTGTGGACAGCTTTGAGGATTCTGCTCACTCTGCTGGTCACAGTCACAAGTGGTAAGCGCAGCTTTTTAAAGCTCAGGTTTATTAAAACGTATCTTTGATGGACATGGCCGATGAGAGACTAACATCACTTGCTATCACTTGAAAATGCCATTGGCCAGTCTTTGGATCTCTCTGATGCTGTGCTTCAGTTCACGAAAGCAAAGGCGAGAAAAGTGTCCTTTTGAACTAAAGGACTAGAGTTAACATTCTACGGCTGTCACCTACTATAACACTAGTTAATACTGGTCCACCCAACTTTGGTGCACAATTCAATTTCTTGATGTTAGCACATTTCATTTATTCTTAAAATTAAAAAATTTCTATAAGCGTACAGGAAACAATTTTTTTAAATTTGCTTATATATGGCATGAATAAATACAGATTTTTAAATTCTAGAGTGAAAATTTATCATCTTATATGACAGGGATGAATCACACATGCAGATCATGCATTAAAGTTGTGAAATGGGCTACAAATGCAATAAAAAATAAGGTATTCAAAAGTGTAATGAATGGAAAGGGGAGGCACCAAAGATGCTCCTTGCCTGGGGCACTGTTTGGTCTAGGGCCAGCCCTGGTCCTATACATATATATAAGCCTCCAAACCCAGTCCTGGTGCTTGCCTAATGTGCCAGTTCTCTGGCTTCCTTAACTATCCTGTTATCTCTCACTAGTGCCATTAGTGAAAAATAAGGAGGAACATAATGGAGAGGAATTGACTGATGAGCATGACATAAGGAAGCTGGGAGCTAGTGACCACTTGACTTCTATACAGAAAAGAATGCATCATAGAGCGCAATGATGCCAGGGCAACAGATTTTAAGAAAACAAATTTTGAAGAATTAAGGAACACAGGAACACATACTAGTTTTCTTCTTTCTGAGAGCACAAAGGGGCCATACAGCTGCCCTAACCATTTACAGGGCTCCTTTCCATGCTGCCTGGTGTAGGAGTGTTTTGGGGACATGCTTGGGTGTTGGGGAGTACAATTCTTCTCTGGTGATCCCTGGGTTGTGTAATGGTCAGTAGGAGGCTGTTAACTGCCAGAGTAAGTTATAGCAGCCCTGGGACTGCTCTAATTTATGCCCCCTCGCAGTCCTGAGTATTGGGGGATGCACAAAGATGGTGTGCAGCCAACTGATCCCACTCTCCCAGGTCTTGCACTGAGTACAGCTCATCCTGATCTGAGGAATAGACCCCTATTGGGCATGGTGTAATCAGTGGGAGAACACTGCCTACAGACTGAGAGGAGTGTATGGTACTGCAATTCTATATGGCCCTTCGAAGCTCCCAAATATCTAGTAAAACCTCCTAAAACCTCTCTTACCTAGTCACTTACAACAGTGTGTGTACAAAGTAACATATACAGATAGTAATGTCTGGAAAAAGATACAGAACTGGGGCAGTGACAAACATCCCGTGGGAAGAGAGCTGTAGCTATTTATTACTCAATGATGAGGAACATAAATGATAGCAGAAAAGAACTGATAAGCCTTTGCCCACACGCTTTTCCTTTTCAAGCATGTCTATGTACACTCTTCAGGTCTGCTGCTTTGCTAGCATATGTTTAACTAAATCTTTAGCTTTTCCTTTTTAAATTAGGTGCTCAGAACCTCCCTGCATCTCTCCTCCCCTGGTAATCTCCTGTTTAAAAAGCTACCATCCTAACGCAAGCTCTGAGTTCTCTTCTTGACTAACTCATTGTGTGTCTCTGGGCGATTCTCTGGGTCTCAGTTTCTCCATTAGTAAATTGGTGAAATAATAGTAACACGGGGCATTGTGAGACTCAATACTTAATGCTTGTAAAGGGCTTTGAGTTCCTTTGAGTGGTGCTATAAAAATGCCTGTTGTGTGGATTTACATCTAAAGCTTTATGGGCCAAATCCCAGGCTCAGGAAATGGCATGGAGTTTGCTCCATATTCACAGAAGAGTCCTGATATCCATAAGTGAGAACCATCCTGCTCAGAGCCAGTCTCGTGAAGTCTGTGGCTGTCCAACTCCCTTTCCCATCTGAGGATTGAAGTCACCAACCATGTAGCCTGTTGTCATATATAGTATGACACAGCTACTGGGGAATGGGATGAGGACGAGGAATACACCATGCCTAGGGCCTCCTCAACATCCCAGCAGGGGCTGTGTTCTTCCTCAGCTCACTGACAACTAAGGGGAGCCTTAAAATAGCCTCACAGCTGCTATAGACTGAAACAGAGTGTAAGGGAGAAAAGAGGCAGCCCATTGGGCAAAAGATACCCCTGGCAAATAGAGAAGAAAAAAAAAAGCTTCCTCTTCCCCAATTAATCTGTCTCCTGTCTGCCAAAAACTCTTCTGGAATGGCTGTCTCATTCTCTTCCTGTTTGAATGACGTGAGCATTGCTGCACCTCTGGAGCTGGTGGCTTTACTTGGGAGAGAGCTGGCACCAGGACTGAGGAATTGCTGGCTTGAGTGTGCAACCAAGTGGCAACCTGGAGCATATGCAGCCTTTACTGCCATGTAAATTGTCCTCAGAATTTGGCCCAGGTTTATTAAATTAGTTTATTCTTATCAGTGACAAATAAATAATAATATATTCCACAATTAACAAGACAAATATGTACAAACAATGATGATTTACTTAGGCCTTGTGTACACCCAGGGGTTGTATAGATTTAACTATTTTGGGCGAGAGGAGGGTGGCTTTTTTCTACCTATCTAGTTAAATTGGTACAAGCGTAGTATGGACACAGTTATACAGGCACAAAGGTGCTTGTATGAGTTAGGGTTGTAAAGTATCAAATGGTTAACCAGTTAACCGCTAAGTATTAGCCTTACCATTTACAAATTGGATTAACTGTTTAACCATTCACTGCGTGGGGACATGGTGTTTCAGGGAGGGAGGGATAATGGGGGGGAGGACTGGGATATATGCTCAGGCATGTGCAGGGGTAAGCCCTGGCAGCTGAGAAGTTAACTTTGGCGCCAGTGGGAACAGCAGTGAGCTGGGCAGCAACTGAGGTGTGCCCAGGTGAAGGGTCTGGAGCGGGGGAGGAGGAGGGGCTGGGTGGGCATAGGGGATGTCCCCAGTTCTAGGGCAGGGTCAGGAGCATGGCAGGGGGTGGATGGGCAGGACGTGGCAGATGGGGGTGGGCAGGACGCAGAGTGCTTATTACCTCCTCCTGCAGGCTGGAGGGCAGTGGGCGCCGGGGGCAACAGTGTCCCAGCTCTGGAGGGCCCACTTCGGGGTGATTAGCGGGCTTTGGGGGTGGCAGCATCCCGGCTCTGGAGGGCCCACTCTGGAACGATCGGTGGGCTCCACCCCGGCCTTATTGCCCCCTCCTGTGAGCTGGGGGGGCAGCAGGCTCTGGGGCGATTGGAGGGGCCAGGGCCCATGCAGTGGCAGAACCAAGTTGCATTGAGTTGCCCCCATCCAGCTCCCGGGCACCCCCTGCAACCTCCTTAGGGATGGAATTTAAATATGGGATGGAAATTAATATCATATTGTTTAAACGGTTGTTTTCCTAAAGGATATTGACATCCCTAGGATGAGTACAGCTTAATATAAACACCTTTGTATGGTATAGCTGCAGCTACATTAGAGATTGTACCAATTTACCTATACTTGTTTCAAACCAACATAGTTAAAAACTGTAACAGGCCCTAATGGCAGTTTTTGGTTAGAGCCAGTTGTAATGAAGAAAGGAGAATGTGTGTTACAGTTCATAGAGCTAAACTCCTCTCTAAATTCTGCACCATGGTTTCCTCTTTTTCCATTGAAGATTCTGTTTGTGTTCCATGTGCAGAATACCTATTGCCATTAACTGAAGCTCCCTGCCTGGAAATGGTGCCAGATGTACAACAGAGGAGATCCACAGAGCAAACAGGACAGGAGAATTTTCCCTTAAATACTGAATCTTCCTGGTATTTTGAATCCATTGCTCTGCTTTGTCCTATTCTTCTGTAACAGTCACCCTGGACAATTTCTGAATTGGAATAGATCCCAAGATTATCCTACTGCTAGCAGTAAGATCATCATAATCAATTTTTCATAAATCTTAAGCCTGAAATAAATGGCATGACAGACCTGAATTTCAGGAATCATTGGCTCTGGGAGCTTTAGGCATAGACAGCGTAGGTGCATTTAAGAATGCAGTTGGCAAATCTGTTTTTGTACTGCTGCACATTGTTAATACTTTTCTTCCTGTTTTTGAGCTCAGAAATTACTGTCAGGGCTAGATAAAATGTTTCTTACAAAAGTGATGGTTGAAAATAAACACTTTCCTCATTTGCAGTAACAGCAACACAGAGACATTTCTGGGATATCCCATTAATATTTTATGAATAACCTGAAAAAGGGTTTTAAAAATGCATTGATGTATGTGGGAGAGGTAATGTGGGCCAGTGGACTAAGTAAGGGACTAGGCACTAAGAACTAGCTAGTTTAAACTTAGTTCTGTGACTGAATCATTACATGACCTTGGGCAAATCACTTAGGACAGATTTTTCAAGAGGGGGGGGGTGACTCAATTTCTGGTTGGCCAACTTTAGACATCCACAAATTGAGGCACCCAAGATCCGTAGCCACTTTTGAAAAACTGGGCCTAACTCCAGTCTTATCCTCCTTCCAAAGTGAGTAGTTATTCATGCAAGTAGTCACATTGAAGTCAATACTCTTACTCAATTGAGTAAGGAATGTTCCTGTGAGTAAGAGCAGCCAGATCAGACCCATATTTTTTAATCAAAAAGTCATCTACATGTCTAGATTGTTGAATATCTGTGATGGATTGATGTCACACTTCTTCCACGAGACCTACTACAGCAAAGATACTTGATGGAGCTGAAAGCCTGACTGAGGCCCCTGAGAGCGATCTGGAATGATGAGTCAATCCCAGGAAATCTTGCTACTACAATCAAATTCTCAGGATTATCCTTGAGGTGTTGTGGGGGCTCACTGAACTGAGCATTGAATGAGGCAGTAAGTGGTGGAGAGATAAGGTCAGTGGGGAAGGGACCAGTTCTGCTAGGATAACAATCAGATCTTACAGAACAGCAGACTCGGGGGTCTCTTTCCCTGGACTCCATCACTGCAAACTGACCATTGAGTAAGTTGTCTGTGCATGTGAGCAGTAGCCAGGGTGACATGCATGGTTGGGGTAGCAAACTGAGGAGCAGGGGGCCAAGGCCTGCTTGACAGAGCAGCATGACAGGCACATAGCCAAACTGACAGAACACAAGGTACCCTCTGCACAAGGCATAGATCTACATTTCATTTTGTTATACAATTTTGCTTACTGTTTTGCTGTGCATGCTGAGAGGGCAGATCAAATCCAAACACTTGAGCTGGCACTACTTTGCAATTCCATTATGGTTATTGTAGGGGCAGAGAACTGGAGACGGAAAGTATTCTGTTCCTACAGATAGCCAAAGTCAGTGACTGAGCAGGGAACCCCTCGTAGGTTTCTTTTTCTTGTCTGAAATATATCTACCTACCACAACTTAACCCCATGCCCAGTGACCCCAACCTCTGTGGCTTCCCTTCCTTTGTGAACCTGGCTTCCAGCTGCTACCATTACTGTTACTGTCTCAGAGCTTGCCTACACTTGAAACGGGGGAGGAGTTCTCCCATCAGCACAGATAAGCCACCTCCTCTAGAGGCAGCAGCTAGGTCGATAGAAGAATTCTTCTGTCAGAAATACTCACTAAGGACATAAAACGTATCCAGGCACAGCAGCCTATGACTGGGATCACCTAAAAGGCACAATAGCCTTCTTAAATATTTACATCTGACCTGCTCATCTCAAAGTGTGTGTTGAAGGCTATCCCAATTTCTCTCCCACCCACAGACCAAATATCATTATGTTGCTCCAATAAGTCACTAAAACAAATCACTTGCAAAACGAACACCTTACCTTTTAGAAAATCTGCCTGCGAATAATTCCATCTCTTTTCTGTGGAATGTGCCACGGCTCTCGTTTTTGAGATGACATCAGTTGGAAAGAGTCTGGCCTCTTTTATTTCAGGCTTAGTTCTGAGCTCAGCTCTGCATCAACCTAACCTACAGCTCATTGATTTCAATGGACTGTAGCGCAGGCCCCATATGGTGGACAATTAATGGCTGTGTCTGAGGAGAAGAAACCCTTTTCAAACCTGCAATTGTGATGGGACACTGCTGTCATGCAGAATGACACATCAGGACAGACAAAATGAGGCATCCTTTGATTGAAATGGGTAGCTTTCCATCCTTCACAACACTTGCATGCACATTCTTGTCTGAACCTCGTCTACTATGAGTGCATTTCATGAGCGCAATATATCACATGTACTAGCAACACATGAGAGTCTTTTTAGTGGTTTAGCCCGTAGGGAACTGTCTGCCTGCTTAGTTGGAGCCAAAACAATGGGTTACTTTAAAAAAAAAGAAAAATGGAAAGTTCTGTTTGAAGGGTCTGTGAGTTTGAGGATACTGTTGTCACTGGCAAGTGGAAAAAATGGTTAAAAAATACACAGTTTTAACTATTGCAATCTAATGTAAAACCTCAGCAATATCAAACTACATGTCTAGTAGACATCCATGCACTAGTCGGCTGTATGTGGTGTTATTTTCCCCATGGGGAAATAAGAAGTCAGTTTAGGTTTTGTATTATAGTGCAATCATAGGGAATGTGGCCTGTGCATTGCATAACTGAACATTTTGGAGATATATGATACTTATATAGAGAAGGAAAAAAATGAGGTATGTTAACTTTTTGAATGAAACTTTTTTTTTTGTGGTATTCATATCTATATCTAGTAATATTTCATAGTTTGTGAATGGCACCAAATGGTACAGTTGAAGTTACAAAACAGATTTATAGCCTTTTGTTGTCAGAGATAAATAATCATCTAGAACTCTATCTGGTTGAGCTGAAATTTTCCATTGTCTTTTTTTTTTTAAATCAGCAAAATCTCTACAGCCATTTTATAGTGTTTTATGTCTAACACATTTTTAATTGGAAAGAGTTTTAAAACCAAGTGGAAAGAACTCTAGGTGCACATAGGATTGGCTGTTAGTGACTTTTTTAACAGGAAGGCCATGCCTAATCTAGGAAAAGAGGTCGTGCTTAAAATGCGTTAATCATACTTTAAACTCTAGTGGGCACAGGTTAACGCTTTTCAGAAGATGTTAGTTGTGGAGTTTAAGTGGTAGTTCAGCATGTGGATTAGTGTGTTTTTAAACATCACATTTTCCTAACCTACACACACGTGGAAAGAGAGAGAAAGAATGCTATTCAATGATTCAAGCACAGGCCTGGAAATTAAGAAGTTTGGGTTCTGTTCCCAGAACTGCCAGTGACTGTGTGTGACCTTGGGCAAGGCCTCCTTGTGCTTTCGTTTCTCCATCTGTCAAATATAGTAATTATGGATAGGCCTCATCCAGAACTTATAGTAGCCCTAGAAAGACACCTGTTTTCTTCAATGGGCCATAACTCAAGGATCCTATGACTACAAAGTGTAATTCAGGTTTGTAAAGCTCTTTGAGATCTACAAAAGGAAGGCAATAGGGCCATGTAAAATAGAGAGTAACAATTACTAATGAATGCACAGGTAATGTTTCTTCTTTACCCCATAATTTTAATTTCACAGTAGCAATAGAGCAGATTGAAAGCATTTATCAAATGGCTGAGTCACCCAGCCTTTGACTCTGCCTTACAGCAGTGCCTGGGGCATGCAGTAATTGTGCAGAACGGCACTGCTAGCATGTCTGATTATTGCTAAATAAATGTACTTTTCCAATTTGCTTTGTTCACTGGACAGCTGTACTAAATTGTAGATTCATGAATGTAAATACAATGAGGTCTATATAAACATACATGGTATGACTCAGATACAACTGATTCACATAAACTTCCATATGAGAAGCAAACAGAAGAGGTTAATATTTTTACAAACATGGGACCTGATCCTGGAAACACTTTACTCACATGAGTAGTCCCCTTGAATAATAAAGTTATTCACAGATACAAGTGTTTGGATCAGGTCTGTGTTCTGCAAACAGGAGTGTATTATCAGGAAAGTTTCATCTCTGCATGTCATAATTACATCATCAACATTCAAAAAGTAATGGTATTTATGGGAAGATGGTGTATAATTCATGCCAAGTAATTTGTTAAATGAATTTTGCCTCCATTTTATGTTTGTGAATTACTTATCAGCAACTGCAATTTAAAAAATAATTTCTTATGGGTGAATTCATCCATATGCAGGGGACCAGTGGAGGCCCATACAACCCTTTCAATCCCACTTAAATCCTCAGAATATGGTATAACTGGGACTGAAGTGATGCATAGCACTTGTGCTGGAAAGAACTGGAAAATAATTGGCTGAATTTCATGAAGAATTCTTGTGTGTACCTAATTAGCAAGTTGTTCATTGTGAGTAGTGAAAATCAAAATTCAAGCTGCTTTGATTCTATGCACAGATCAAATGATATGTTTCTGCTTCCTGATTGGATGACTAATTCTTACAGCTAACGTTTGAGTGTGTAGTTTGATCATGAATTAATTTTCCATAGAGACTTTCCCCTATCATTAATATTACTTCTACTAACATTTCTATGAGTAAACTCCTACACTAGAGTGTCAGTGGGAAATGGACACCAAGGGTTACAAACATATTCAAAATAAGTTAATTTAAAAATATGAGTGAATATTTGGAATCTTTATTTTGTACCTATTAGCCGAGGTCTGGTATTTAAACTGTCACCCAAACCGTGATGAGTCATAAGAACAGCCATACTGCACCAGACAAATGATCCATCTAGCCAATATCCTGTCTTCCGACAGTAGCTGGTGCCAGATGCTTCAGAGGGAATAAACAGAACAGCGCAATTATCCAGTGATCCATCTAGTCCCAGCTTCTAGCAGTCCAGGGGCTAAGGAGCCCTAGAGCATGGGCTTGTGTCCCTGACTATTGTGGCTAATGGTTCATGGAGGATGGCCATTGACAGACCTATCTAATTCTTTTGACCTTCACAACATCCTGGGCAAAAAGTTCCACAGGGTGACTCTGCGTTGTGTGAAGTAATACTTCCTTATGTTTGTTTTTATACCTGCTACCTATTAATTTTATTGGGTGACCCTAGTTTGTGCGTTATCTAAACTACCACTTCCTTGTTCACTTTCTCCATACCATTCATGAATTTAATAGATCTTTATCCTATCTCCCTTCAGCCATCTCTTTTCCAAGCTGAACAGCAATGACCAAGAGTTGTTTTTCTACATTTCTAAGACACTTATACATACAGAATTTAACAATTTCCTACACATACTTACTAGGATTTTTCCACTGGAATGAGTTTGAGTATAGCTGCTATTTTTGTACCTCAAAAGGCTGTTTAAGAGGAGTAGAACTTAACATACTTTATAAACAACAGGAGGGAAATGAATCAATAGTACCTTTCAGCTTTCCAGTTTAAGAACCCTCAGGTACATCCTGTCAATGGAAGTTAAATATAGATGTATCTGAGGGTAGGTTTAGCCTTGAAAAGCAGTTATAGGTTTCAATTTTTGCTCTCAGCTACACTACTACAAATCAGGACTAACTGCATTGACTGCACATGGCATTGGGATATTAAGGTCAATAGATTTACATCAATGAGCAGAATCTGGCTCAGCCTGTATGTATTCCAAGTCATGCCTGCTTTCTTTAGCAACAAAAAGACTTTTATTTCCTTTAAAAGTCTGTTTGCATGGGAGAACCCCTACATTTCTGGGAAAATGCGTTGGATTATTTTCTGTTGCATGCATCATCATAATTGTTCACTAACTACCGCATGCTACCTTCCAGTTCTGTGAACTGAGGCTTGCAGAACCCAGTCGATGGTGTGGGAGGCACGTAAGAGAGTCATGTTGTTAAAGATCAGAGGAAGTAGATGGATCTGCTGACAGACCACAAACTTTGGTGTTCATTGTCATCTAGGATATGGAAGAAGTTAATGCAGCACTGTTTTTTATACTTCCTTTGAACACATGCATGTTTCTGACCAACTCAGCAGTGCTGTCATGAACCCTAATCTGTTTGATGACCCTGTGGAAGAGAAATAATATATGGTGCATATCATGATAAACCACATTACAATACAGCAATCTCCTTGGCTGGTCTTGCTGTTGCAAAGGCCCAGCACTGAGAAATGAGGCAGCTGGAAAACCTGATTGAATCAGTTTGGCTGGTCAGAATAAGCTGTCTGCCAGATACTCTGTCTGCTTTAAGGTCCCAAAGAACAACTCCATGCTGAGTATTGCTTGACTCTGTTTGTCAACCCCAAGTCACTTTGCACAGACGAGCAAGTCGTGGATCAGATTTGCAATGAATTGTCCACAGATAGACATATGTGAATGCCAGTCTGAGAGCACCTTGAAAGTGATAGCAAATTTTGGCCCTTATTTTGGTTCTGAATTTAGTTAGAATCTAGGACCTAGGAGTAAAATCTACTTTAGTTCTGGGAAAGAACCGTGAATAACTTTACCTGGGACTGAAATGAAAGATCCTGTGATCTGACAGATATTAGAGAAGTGAATCTTTTTCTTTTCCCCTCCTTCACTTCTTCTGTCTTGACAAACACATGAAGAAAGAGAATTCATGTTGCTTAGCAACCCCCTATGATGCTGAAGGAAATCAGTCAATACAATTCTGAAGTAAATCTGTAACAGTCCACACAAAAAATCCATCTAGAGGACTTATAGGAAAACCAACACTTGTTATACTTTCCATAGTTTGTTCCAAAGTCACATTAGCCTTATGTATTACACTGTCTAATGCAAACTATTGTGGATGTGGGGTTTTCTGAGGTGGCGGAGGTGTGTATGTGTAATGTATTCCAGGACAGTCAATATCAATAGCCTATTTTGAATTTCAACAGAGCTGGTCATTACAAGTATTCATTATGAATTTAGCCCCCTTTTTGGTGAGTATATCATTTGCAGACCAGTCTCAATTTATATTTGTGTAATTGTTGGGCCAGCTCCTCAACTGGCATGAATAAGCACAATTTCATTGACTTCAGTCAAGCAACACTGATTTATGGCAGCTGACGAAGTGGCCCATTATTTTGTAAGCATTGTATACACCAAGTCTTCATCCTATAAGTTGCTTCTCATTTGCTTTAAATAGCTGATATTTGTTATTCCTGGTGTATGATTGGGCATATAAATCCCTGATTGGGTGATTGAACATGTAAAACATGTTTACTTCAGGCTAATGTGACTTTGGAACAAAATAAGTATAATTATTCTTGATTTTCCTATAAATTCTCTTGATGGATTTTTTTGTGGATTGTTGCAGCTTTAATTCAAAAGGGAAGGATAAAAAGAACGATATGAGCATTTAGTATAAAATTGAGATGTTGGAAACAAAATTAATCAAGGAACTAAAGGACATGAAGAGAAGCAATTAGAGGGGAAGTGAAGGCAGATGTGTGTGTGTGTGTGTGTGTGTGTGTGTGTATATAACAAATGGAAGAAAGGGGCAGCTGATAGTAATGAATATCTGTCAGAAGCTAGGCATTGTAGAAAAGGATAAGGGAAGCAAAGAGACACAAGGAAAATTCTACGGTCAGTAAGAAATACAGTAAGAAGGATTTTTTAAAAATTATATTAGGAATAAAACGAATCCTAACAATGATATTGGTCCATTACTAGGTAGAAGCAGAATCATCAATAATAATGCAGAAAAGGCAGGAGTGTTCAATAAATATTTCTGTTCTGTATTCAGGAAAAACAGATGTAGTTATGTCATATGATAACACTTTCATATCACTAGAAGCTCAGAAAAATGTTAAACAGCAGCTACTAAAGTGAGTAGTTTTTAAATCAGTGAATCCGGATAACTTGCATCCAAGATTTTTAAAAGAACTGGCTGAAGAGCTTGCTGGACCATTAATGTTGATTTTTAACACACCTTGGAACATCAGGGAAGTTCCAGAAAACTGGAAGAAATATTAATATTGGCACAACATTTAAAGGGTAAATGGGATGACCTGGCTAATTATAGTCTTGTCATTCTGACATTGATCCCATGCTTGATAATGGAGTGGCTGATATGGGACTCTATTAATAAAGAATTAAAGGAAGATAATATAATTAAAGCCAATGAACATAGGTTTATGGAAGATAGATCCTGTCAAACTGACAATTTTTAATGAGATTACAAATTGGGTTGATATAGACAATTGTGTTGATGTAGCAAGCATATTTAGACTTCTGTAAGGCATTGGTACCTGAGGACATTTTGATTTAAAAAATAGAAAGATATAAAAATAATATGGCACACATATTAAGTAACTGCTAGATCTCACAAATGTAACCGTACATGGGGAATCATCTTCAAATAAGTGTTTCCAGTGGGATCCTTCAGGGATCAGTTCTTTGTCCAACGTTATTTAGCATTTTTATTAATGACTTGGAATAAAATATAAAGTCACTGATAAAGTTTGTAAATGACACAACAATTTGGGAAATTTTAAATAATGAAGAGGGCAGGTCTCTGATTCAAAGCAGTCTAGATTGCTTGGTGGTGCAAGCAAATAATATGTATTTTAATACAGCTAAATGTAAATGTATATATCTAGGAACAAAGAATGCAGGCCATACTCACAGGATAGGGCACTCCATCATGGGAAACAGTGATTGAGAAAGATTTGAGAGGTTATGGTAGATAATCAGCTCAACATGAGCTTCCCATGTGATGCTGTGACCAAAGGAATTATGCATAAATGGGAATGGATGCATAAATGGGAATTTTAAGTAGGAGTAGAGAGGATATTTTGCCTCTGTATTTGGCACTAGCGTGACTGCTGCTGGAATACTGTGTCCAGTTCCGGTGTCCACAATTCAAAATAATGTTGATAAATTGAGGCGTGTTCAGCGAAGATACATGTGAATTATTAAAGGATTAGAAAACATACCTTTATTGATTGAACTCCTTTTTGAGTATATCTATTTAGCTTAGCAAAGAAGGTTAAAGAGTGACTGGATTACAGTGTATTAGTACCTATTTGGGGAACAAACATTTAATAATGGGCTCTTTAATCCGGCAGAGAGATGTATAACACAAACTAATTTGAAGTTTGAAGCTGAAGCTGGACAAATTCAGACTGGAAATGAGGTGTTATCAGTGAGGATAAGTAAGTTGTTCCAATCACTGAATTTTAATACCAAGACTGGAAGTTTTTCTAAAGATATAGTCCAGGAATTATTTTGGGGGAAATTCTATCACAATTATCCCTTTTGGCCTTGGAATCTAGGACTCTGAATTCAGAATGAATTTTTGAACAGTCACTGGTTCAAAATTCATGAAACATTTGGGATTTGTGAGCATTTTCACAAATACCAATGGGTTTTCCAAATGCTCAGGAATAATGATTAATAGGACCTCCTCCAAATCATAGCCAGCTGAAATTTGTTTTATTCATAGAACATATTCACATACCTGTTTTTGTTTTACTGTTAAAACATTTGATACCTTAACTCAAGATTAGAGCTGGTCGGGTTGCATTGGTGAAGTGACAAGATGGAAAAAATGGCACTGGACATCTGTAACAACAAAACCTGATGCATTTATGGCCGTTTTAACGTTGCTAAGCACAGTGGAAGGGACAAGCTAGCCTCAGCCTATTTCTCGTTAGACAATGTTAGTTCCTTGCTTTAAAGGAAAAACAGCAAATGTTTATTCTGGCTTCTCTCTTGGCAAACTATTATTAATTACTAGCAGTTGTGCCTGGGGCCCGAGTCATATTACAAAAATATTAATCTGGTTTCTTAACCTTTTGTGTACTCCTCGAGATAATCACAGCATCTTGGATCTCTGAGCTGTCCATTGACTCCAGTGGGGCTCCATAGGAGCCTACAAGTCAGTTTCATGGTTCTCAATGCAGAATCGAGGCCTAGTTAGATCTTGGTTCCTCAAGAATGGACCTTTTTGCTCATGCAAAGAACTGTTGAAACAAATGGGCCTTCACACATGTGCACAGGGATTTGCACATGAGGCTCAGATTGCAGGAGCTGAGTCATAAGATGTAACTAGAGTGTTTTCCCCAAACTAGTGTCTAAAAATTTACCTCCTGCCTTCCCATACATTCCTTTAGTGCTTTAAGATGTTACATGTAGTTTTAAAAACTATAATAGATAGATGTGAATCCAGTGTCATTTCTAGATCTACACTTTCAGGACTTCACATTTCTGCATTCCTAAACATTTATTCTAGTGTTATGAATTGGCGCTTCAAAGATATTCCTTCATTGACGGTCCTATAGCTTTAATTCAGGTGAGCCAGGAATGTTTACACATTATAATAATAAACTCTGGGGTGGGATGGGGGCGGGGTGGGAGTGTGTGAGATATACCAGCTTGTTACAATGCATAAACCACACACACAAATCACTTTCCCTTGATATTAGAACAAATTTAGCTGACTAGAAAAACACTAAAGTTCGTGTGTTTTCTTGTTTTGTAAATCATCTGAATCGCAGCCACACAAAAGAAAGCTTTATCACTGATGTTTGAGATATAGGTCAGCCTCCAGAGAAAACATCTTTCATAACAAAAAAACCTCCTAGCTTTGATTTTTCAATCTTCTGTTTCTGATAAACAATCAGCAACTCCCTCCTACCCTTTTGTCTTTTCATTATATATAATATTTTCTCTTTTAAATAAAAAAATCTTTATTATTAGGACAAGCTACAAAACTAGAGGTCTTGCCAGTACAATTTTTTCTCCCTTTAGACTTTAGAAATTTGCTTTTCACAGTGGTTGTGGTGTGTAAACTCTTTTACTATTTGTGCTTAATATAGAGCAGTTCACCATACCGCATGCTAACAAATTTATACCCTGCTGCTCTCAAAATTGGCAGCTCCCATTTTCCTCTCAGCACTGTGGAAAGATTGAACATCTCACAGCTGAATCTATATACCGGCTGGAGCAATGGTCAGCCAGAAGATGAGAGGGGGTTCAGGCTATTCATTAGTGTCTATCTCTGTAGCCCACTGGCAGGGCATGACGACAATTAGCAGTGTGACACAGCGTAGTTGGCATCTGATATGAAGAGCATTACAAATACATAAATAAATAAAGGAGGAAGGATTCCTTTGACAGGGACAATTTGTATTGTGGGTAGATTTGGTGTTACCCCTCAGTAGGTTATTTAAATCCAGCTCAGTAACTACGTGAATTTGATCACTCTATTTGCATTATTCAAGCTGAACAGAAAGGATAATGAGAACCAGTGTTCAGAGCACAGTCCTGGAGTGAGGTGAGTTTCCCAGCCAGGGGATATGAAGTCAGTTAGGATTCACTCTAGATAAAGGTTGTGACCTGCATCCGCTCACTCCCACTGGCCAGCAGAAACCCTCCTGCCTCTTGTCAAAGCACCCTCTATCAGATCTTCCTTTACCCATAGAAGCCGGGAGCTATTGGACTGCATTTCTTCACCCTGTGAGATGGGGTAAGAGGTGCATGTACACAACAGTGTCACAGAAGGCTAGTGGCCTGAGATCCATTGGAAACTCCAAGGCCAGCGGCAGAGGTTCTGTCCATCTGTGGTCTTAGGAAAACCTCTGCTGGTAACATTGCCAGTAAGATCATGCTGCCTTTGGTTCCCACGTAGCACCTGTGCTTCTTAACCCTTCCACTGGGGGCACCCAGAATATACAAGATGAGTGTACCTGCTTCAGGCACCAGGAGGTAATCAGTGGTTTCCTAGGATGGGGGAACATGTCACACAGAGGGACTGTTTTACAGCTCTCCAGGACTGTACAGTCATACAGACAGAATATTGGCAGCTATGTACAGAAAGGTAACATTATAGGAAGCTTTTTTTTTTTTTTACTGTGCTTGTTTCACCCCTTTGTATCATGCACCTAGGACCAGGGGGAAGAAGTCTAGAGGCTGTGTGAATTAGACAGTGCCCAAAGGGAAAATTAGCATGGTATCCCTTTGGTGTTGGTAAAAATTAACTGTACTCACTTGTCTCTTCTTTTGGATAGACTGGGCCAAATCTGGAGGCCTTAACACGCCTTTTATTTATTTATTTTTAAGCCACACACAGTCCTTTTTCAGGCAAGCACCCAAGTTCATTGGGAGTTTGCCTGAGTCAGGACCTCAAGTTTTGGTCCGCACAGAATATGAATTGCATAGCTCACAGGGAGCCTAATCTCCCTATGCAGAGTATTATGCAAATGTTTATTAAAACCAATGTATTTACTTGGCAGACAAACTGCTAAGAGGAGCCTTAAGATGTACCAGTGAAACATAACAAAAATCTGAAAAACAATAGAGACCAGAGCTCATTTAGATGCTTTTCAGCCACTTGCTGCTGTAAGATGTGGGAATATCTGTGTCGGGCAAAATGGAATATTAAGGGTGTCAGCTACAGAATTAATGAAAATATCTCAGTCAAGTGACAAGAAGCCAGTGGCACATCAAATAGCAAAGGAGGACTATGCAGATAACAGCTGTCTGACAAGGGAGCAGCTTCCGCTGATTGGATGCTGTCTCTAAGGAACGTGGACTGACTCTTTGCTTCCTGACCTTGAAAATGGAAATAATTTTAGAGGCAGCTTTCTCCCACTTGCAGAAATTTCAGCACATTTTGTTTCTATCAAATGAATTTATGAATTTGAATACATATGACAGTGGGCATGAGAAGGGAAGGTCATGCGCCATTTATCAGTGTTTTACTATCCCCACTGGGGCTAGCTGAAGTTTTTATGTAAGTGAGAGATTAATAAATTATTTTTTAATTTCTGGGGTTGACTTTTGTCTCATATAAAAGATGAGACAAAAACTGAGGACATAGCTGAGATCTTGTTGATCCTCACACACTTTGATGACTGTTTTGGATGGCTGTTTGTGTGAGGAGGGAGGGAGAGTGACGTATTGGGGGATGGAAGTCAGTGCAGGGGGGAGAGTGAAAATAAAACAGCATAATTTCACTGACACTCTTCCAGCTAACCTGAGCAGACACAATGGAAGTTTGAATATCACAGCATGTTCATAGAATCATAGGACTGGAAGGGACCTCAAGAGGTCATCTAATCCAGTCCCCTGCACTTATGGCAAGACCAAGTATTATCTAAACCAGTGTTTCTCAACCTTTTTGATACCAGGGACTGGCTTCCTACACTGTGTCAGGGAGATCTCAGGTTTCCTATACAGTCTCAGGGAGATCTCAGGGACCGGTGCCGGTCCATGGAGCGGTCATTGAGAAACACTGATTTAGACCATCTCTGACAGGTGTTTGTCTAACCTGCTCTTCAAAATCTCCAATGATGGAGATTCCACAACCTTCCTGTTCAATTTAGTTCAGTGCTTAACTACCCTGATAGTTAGGAAGTTTTTCCTAATGTTCAACCTAAGTCACCCTTGCTGCAATTTAAGCCCATTGCTTCTTGTCCCCTCCTCAGAGGTTAAGGAGAACAATTTTTCTCCCTCCTCCTTGTAATAACCTTCTGTGTACTTGAAAACTGTTATGTCCCCCTCCTAGTCTTCTCTTCTCCAGACTAAACAAAACCCATTTTTTTTCAATCTTCCCTCATAGATAGTGTTTTCTAGACCTTTAATCATTTTTGTTGCTCTTTCCTGGACTTTTTTCTGTTTGTCCACAACTTTCCAGAAATAATGCACACAGAGCTGGACACAATACTTCAGCTGAATATCAAAGCTTTTGGTACCGTCTCCCACAGTATTCTTATCAGCAAGTTAAAGAAGTATGGGTTGGATGAATGGACTATGAGATGGACAGAAAGCTGGCTAGATCATGAGGCTGAACAGGTAGTGATCAACGGCTCGATGTCTAATTGACAGCCGGAAACAAGTGGAGTGCCCCAGTGATCAGTGCTGGGGATGGTTTTGTTCAACATCTTCATTTATGATCTGGACTTCTGGAGGATGGAATGGATTGCACCCTCAGCAAATTTACAGATGACACTAAGCTGGGGGGAGTGGTAGACATGCTAGAGAGTAGGGATAGGATACAGAGTTACCTAGACAAACTGGAGGATTGGGCCAAAAAAAATCAGATGAGATTTAGCAAGGACAAGTGCAGAGTTCTGCACTTAGGACAGAAGAATCCCATACACTGCTACAGACTGGGGACCAACTGGCTAGGCAGCAGTTCTGCAGAAAAGGATCTGGGGGTTACAGTGGACAAGAAGCTGGATATGAGTCAACAGTGTGTCCTTATTGCCAAGAAGGCTAACAGCATATTGGGCTGCGTTAGTAGGAGTATTGCCAGCAGATCGAGGGAAGTGACTATCCCCCTCTATTCGGCAATGGTAAGGCTACATTTGGAACATTGTGTCAAGTTTTGGGCCCCTCACTACAGAAAGGATGTGGAAAAATTGGAGAGTCTAGAGAAGGGCAATAATTAGGGGGCTGGAGCACATGACTTATGAGGAGAGGCTGAGGGAACGGGGCTTGTTTAGTCTGCAGAAGAGAAAAGTGAGGGGAGATTTAATAGCAGCCTTTTGCTACCTGAAAGGAGGTTCCAGGGAGGATGGAACAAGGCTGTTCTCAGTGGTGGCAGATGATAGAACTAGGAGCAATGGTCTCAAGTTACAGTGGGGGAGGTCTAGATGGAATATTAGGAAAAAAATTTTCACTAGGAGGGTGGCGAAGCCCTGGAATGGGTTACCTTGCAAGGTGGTGGAATCTCCATCATTAGAGGTTTTTAAGGTTTGGCTTCACAAAACACTGGCTGGTATGATTTAGTTGGGGTTGGTCCTGATTTGAGGAGGGGGTTGGACTAGATGACCTCCTGAGGTCCCTTCCAACCCTAATGTTCTATGATTCTATGAGCTGAGGCCTAATCAGAGCGGAGTAGAGCGGAAGAATTACTTCTCATGTCTTGCTTAAAACGCTCCTACTGTTACATCCCAGAATGTTTGCTTTTTTGCAGCAGTGTTACACTGTTGACTCATATTTAGCTTGTGATCCACTATGACTCCCAAATCCCTTTCTGCAGTACTTTTTTCCTAGGGAGTCATTTCCCATTTTGTATGTGTGCAGCTGATTGTTCCTTCCTAAGTGGAGTACTTTCATTTGTCCTTTTATTTTTTTATTACAACTACCCTAAATTTCCCCAAGTCAGAATTCTTAAAGGAGACTCTATACAAGCAAAGTATCTTCTTTGTTTATTACCAAAGTAAACATAATTCTGGTGATACCTCTGAGGATTTCTCCTCACTAAGATCTAGAACTTGCAAGGAACTGAGCACTTCTTAAATACAGCTGAGTGCCCCATCACCCACTGAAGTCCCCTGGCAGTTGAGGGTGCTCAGTGACTTACACGATCTGTAGAATCTCTGAATAGGTGGGGCAGAGCTGGGCCCTTTTAATTTCATATCCTGCTTGTCCATAATCACTATTTTAATGTTAAGTATAGTTGCAAGATGGAACGAGGATGATTGAAATGTCCATTGTGGTTTATTAAATTGAACTCCTTTTGCAGCCTATATTCTAGCCCTATCTCACTCACTGCCCCTTGCAGCCAGGATGAATGTAGGACTACATTGATATAGTCATAATTAGTGTTTCAACTACCCACGCCCTGATTCTGGGTTGAGTGCAGTGTAGACCAGCAGGGGAGGACAAAGGTAACTTTATGCCACTTTTGCACTTCTAGCACTGACAGGGGGTATTTCAGCCTCCAGCATAGCTATGTCCTATGTGCTGGTCTAAATTACATCCTGGTTGATGCAGTTTCCAAGAGACCAGCTGGTAGCTTACATCAGGGGAAGAGCAGCATGGTCTGGCCTCTCCCACCACAGCCAGGTTCCCAATATGCACCTGCACTGAGGGATGCAAGGAAGGGAGTGATGTAGGGCTGTTCTGCCAGCTCTAAGTCAGAGAGATCAGATCATTATCCCCAGTGGTGCAATCCAGCTAATTTATAAGTGGAATAATTAGGATCTAGGTTTTTAGAGCAGCTAATTAATGGTGAACTGGGGGCAGATGTGCAATGAAAGGCACATCACAGCACCCTGTGTGCATGGTGGAATGACTCATTCCTCACAAGTGCAAAGGTGTACCTAGGTCATGGGCCCACAAACATGCATGCTGTATAGCAGAAATAACCACCCATGGCCACTATTCCTGCCCATACCTTGCAGTAGATAAGTCCCAGCTACTGAAGGGTATGTTCTTCAGCTCCATGTATGTATTACTGGAGTTTCTGATTACTCACACTGGTTGAAATTCACCTGTGTGCAGAAGGCCTGTACAAGTCTTCAAAGCAGGTGCTGGGCAGAAGCCACTGTCACCTGCTGTGTGCTCTTTTCATGAATTCCACCCAAAGTGGGTGATGAGATGTTTTCAAATTTGCTGCTTTTTGACTGTTCTGTGTCTCAAGCTTTCTGAAATTGGAATAATATTTAAAACTGGGTGATGCAGAATGGGGACACATGACTTAAACAAAGGGGTGTCAGGCCAAGTGACATAATTGCCTTCAAAGGACTGTACTAGACTTTAAGGGTAACATGCTCTGTTGTTACTCTCACTCTGCTTTGTCACGTGTCTGTAAGTTGGACATTTTCCCAGCTTCTCTGTGGGGATGACAGCATGCTGTCAGGACTGGGCTGTGTTCTAAGTAGATCTTCTGTGGGTTCATAAAATTCCCTTGGCCTAATTGGAACTGGTGCACCCTGGGGAGGAAAAGCTACAAAATTGTTTTAAGCTACGAGCAATTATAACAGCCTTATAATGCCAGTATTACTAAGAGGATTTGTGCTGGATTATATCTAATATTAACATGATCTAATGCTGCAATATCATCACATTCTACAGCAGGAAGGTTCCTGATTCTTCAAAGTCATCCACATTTTGGGGAAGGGTGAAAGAAAAAAAAACATATCCAGGATGGGGGGGCAAATTAGTTGCAATGTCACTTCTTGATTTTGTTGTTTTTTGAACAAAGCAAATAATACATTTTATAATAATGGTACAAATGTAATGTAAAATTAACAAAAGGTAGGAAACTCAAAGCTACCCAGCTGCCATTTCATCCTCAGCTCACCCTGTTGTGCAGAGGTATTGTAGAGGTCTCGTAATACCATGTGATCACATATAGCATAATACTAAGGCACAACAAGTGACTGAAGGATGGAACGAGGAGCCCTAATGCTGAATTTTTGTGTCTCTGGATTTAAATGAGATTTTTATTGCCATTTTAAAGAAGGCTTTTAAGTATTCCTTTCTTTCAGGGTTATTTTAACTGTGATGTGATGGACAGACTCCAGTTGGTGTAGGGAGAAAATTAGCCTGTTCCTAAACAGGGGATTAGATGTGTCTGCCTTCAGGGCATGGATTTCAGAGGAGCAGGGCTGTATGCAGATAGTGATCATATCACTACGAGGAAGATGGAAGTGAGAGTTTATAAGAATGGGAGGAAGGATGGCCTTGTGATTAAAGTTGTGGACTGGGACTTTGGCGATCTTGTTTCAATTCCCGTTCTGCTACAGACCGTGTGACCTTGGGCACCTCACTTCATCTCTGTGCCTCAGTTGCGCAACTGACAAAACTGGAATAGCATTTTCCTGCCACTGGGGGGGGGGAGGGAGGGGAAGATTGTGAAAATCCCATAGCTTCTGAGCACCTCACAATGAATGCAATGGGGGCCCTAAGGAATATTTTAGCAAGATAGACAGGAGAGTACTTGGAAATTGTGGCGATACCGAGAGAACAGACTGAATTTAGAGTCTCTGGGCCCAAACTGGGATTTTGCTATTGAGGCCAACAGCAGCAGGAAAGGCTCAGGGGCCCTGAACCTTACCTGCGGCTGAAGAGCACAATTCAGAGGGTGTACAAAGGTGACCTTAAAGCACCTTCACATATATCATGTCCTGGGCCAATTGTGCACCAGGTTGATTCCCTGGCACAGGAAAGAGTAGCCTGAGGTCTGCCTACCTGGTCAAAGGGAAGCAGTGCTTCTTTCCCTCTAAGCCAGCTGCAGGGAGTTGGTAGCTAAATTGGCCCTATGACTAACTATAACAGGGAAACTGTGGTTGACTATGCAGGCTGGAGTGCTGCTCTGTCTAGCGTGGAGTGCAAAGCATCTGCAGTACAAGATGGGGGAATGAGGCCAATGTGAGGCCATAATGAATATCTGAAATACTAGCTTCAGGTTCCTTGTTGCTTCCACTTTCAGCTGCATGTGGGGGAGCAGAGAGGTGTCATGGAGCAAGTTACAGCTGCCTGATTCTCTGGCGGCATCAGCAAAGTGTGGTGAAATTCACAGACACACAGACTAAAGCAAACTGCATTAGTTCTGTGGTGCTTGAATCTGCTGTACATTGAGTGGGATTTCACTCAATAAGGAATTGCTTTATAGAGAAGCTCTGCTTACAGTAAAGTGGTGTGAAAGTCCTGAGCAACTTCTGTGCATTTCAACTCCTTCATTTTACACTAATCTGTCACTCTGCATAAAGGGTGAAATTCATCCCTGTGAAGAAAGCCAGTGCACCACTTAAGTCCTAATTAAGCCTTATCTTGAAGGTTTAAGCATTGTATTACGAGCTTCAAGTGTTCAAAAATAATTCAGACCCCCCCAAAAATCATTAAATTGGATGAAAAATAATGGAATTTTTAAAAACAAACTTAGTTCTGGTGTTTGCACCTTTAGGGTTCATGTTTCATCCACAACCATAAAGGCTAGAAACTTACTTTTTGTTTTAAATGAAAGCTGAGATTCTCATGTAGTCACACGTCTCTAGGACCTGTGACTTTAAGAAACTACAAAGCACGACTTAAAACATGGAGAGTAGAGCAAGTTGGAAAATGGGGTTATTTTCCACAGAAAGCATCAATAAATATGGGAAGTTTGTAAAAAATTTCTAAGGGAAAACTTTGTTTTTTGGTGGAAAATCAAAATATAGACCATTTCAGCAAAAACATGAAAATATTTTGCCCAAAACCCCAAATATTTGTATTCCAAAATGCTTCATGAGAGTTGTAGTTTGGGCATTTCATATTTCTATTCTCCTCTCTTGTCAGGGTTCCAAGTGAACTATATCACCTGTGATCTCCCCTTGTGGTGAAGAGAGGTGGTGCATCATGGGAGATGAAGTTTGGCAGGTGAGCGCAGCTGATATTGGAAAATGGAGGCATAACGCAAATGAACTCCGATGAAGCACTGCAGCAGCATTTCTGAATAGAATTGGAGAGGGGATGAGGGACTTGATTTTTCAACCAAAAAGTTTTCCATGGAAGGCAGGTACTTTGTGCAAAAGAAAATTGTTTAATCAAAAACCTGATTTTCCATCAAAAACAGATTTTTTACAGAACATTTTCAAATAGCCCTAACGCATAAGATTTAGGCACAAGGGTTAATAAGACCCACAGTGAAGTTTCATCCCACTAGTGCCAATATCCTTGATTCTCAGTAAGTATGTGGCAATTATCACCTATGAAGTAAGTGTTAATATAGATTTTTGCATTCAGAGGGCCAGATGCTCACCTGGCCTAAATTGGTGTAGCTGCAAAGACTTCAATTGAGCTATGCCAATATATGCCAGTTAAAGATCCAACCCAATATTTATTAGATCATAGTTTATTTTAAGAGTTAAAATAAAGAATATCAACCACTTTATATCCATTTGCTCACTTTAACACCAGATTATTTAGCTGGAAGATCTTGTAGGTCAAACTGATGAGTGACTAAGCAGTAATAGCATAGCAGCATGCAGGATCATGCATTGTGCATTTTCTAGTATTTTCTAGTATTTCTGGAAAGCAACTAACAAGAAATATGGTGACTTGACTTAATATAGCAGCTAGCTTTGGTCTCTGGCCCCTTTAGCTTTGCAAAGGGCAGCTTTCTCTTCTTCTGTAAAATGCTCAGATTGATCTGATAACTTTTTAAAATGGTGTCACAAAGGGAAGATAGTCTGATACCTAGAAAAAATATACTAATATGTTATTTTAAAATGTCAGATTTCTGTGAAGGAAGATACAGCTGCTGTGTCAAAGTGCTACATCACTTGAAGTGTAGCTCAGCATAAATTTTCCCAGTTTACTACGCTGGCTGTTATGTTGTACCTCATAGCTCAGAATCAATAAAGTCAAGGCAATTTTAACATGCCATCTTTAAGATTATGGATGAGGGGCAGGGGAAGGGTTTTCCTTAGTGGCTAATACCTTACTAAAGTTCAAATGAGGCAATATATAATAAAATAAATTCAATCTCTATTTTCACTCCTTGCAATTTTAGTGGAGACTAAATGAAATGGAACTGTGTTGATTCTAACCAGTTCAATATCTATTCACTTTCTAATAACCAAGGTCATTTTTACCTTCATGGAAAGAGAAGCTAAATATAAAATACTCATCAAGATTGAACAGAAACATTTTGCACTTTTTCAAAAGCCAGGTAGATGACTGATATATTATGTAATTCATTTCATGGCACACAGCTGAATGTTTTTTATAGATAGTGTTTAACCTTGCCAGTTTTGCACTGAGATAATCATCCCTTTGAGGATAAAATTCACATATTTAACATTAGTAGAAAAGGCCGGGGGGAGAGGGAATTTACAGCAAGCTTCAGACCTATCCAGAAAGATGATGATTAGAACAGTTTTTACTGCTATGTTATTAGCCAGTGGTTGTTATAACATTAATCAGAAATAATGTGATAACTGCTTAGACTGCATTTTGGTACAACTGATATGGGATGACAAAACGCTTATGTAGCTTACAGTAAGGTATTTCTGCCCTGACTAATAGGGTTTGCAAATAGATTCATAAAGTTTCCTCATATGTAGCATCTGAGCTATTCTAAGACTACAGGAGCTGTGTTAGTCTGCTACGGGACTCTCGTTTTTACCAGTGTTTGAGTTTATTATATTAAATAGTAGTATTAATGGTGCTGCTATCTGGTGGTAAGGGAATAGAGGAGGGAGAAAGGAACTGTAGGTCTAGGAGGCACCTTTGAGACTTATGGGGGAAATGCTTCAAGGGTGAAATTCACCCCTGGGCAAGGGTCAGCACAAAGCCCATGCACCACTTAAGACAGGTATTGGGACTTGAAATCTTTCATGGGAATTAAAGGGTGCAGAAAGCCTGCACCAGGGTGAACTTAACCCAGAAGGAGAAAAAATATGAAGTCCATGTTTTGTTAACATGTAGGGATGGGCAAATCAATTCTGATTAAAAACCTCTACCTAATGGGGAACCAAATCTAAAACCTAACTTTCAGTCAAGTTTCAAAGTGAAATATTTGTTTAACTTTAAAAAAAATCTTAAATTCCCATGTTACTTATGCATGTTCTGCTTCTGGCTGCAATGGGACTGGAGTGGAAGTGCAACTATACCTTGAGAGACTCTGTTCCTATGTTATTTCCAGCCCAAACAGAAGCAGGAATATTGGAAATCTCACAAGAGCTTTTTTTCTTCCTGGATTTTTCTATTCAATTTTTGCAGACTCCAAGAGATTTGCATAGATCAAAAGGGTATCCAGACTTTAGGGTGCAAATCAAAAACTGTCCAAAAGCCATCTCAACCAATAGAGGCTTCTTCCTGATTAGTATTTCTTATGCCACTGTGCCCAGCTGATGATCTTTGCTACTGAAACAGCCCACTGGGATCAGACAGACAAGGTGGGTGAGGTAACATATTTTATTGGACCAACTTCTGTTGGTGAGAGAGACAAGCTTTTGAGCTTACACAGAGCTCTTCCTCAGAACATTGGGCTCACAGGCAGCCAGCTGTAATGGGGGAAGTGAAAAGGTGGCATAAAGGTGGCTTAAACTTTAAAACCACCTTTGCACATGTCCATCTTTCACTGCTGCATTGACTGCTACGAAAGGAGTGTCGGCTTTGTGGTGTAGCTCTGCTCTGATGACTTCAGTCCTGAGATCCAAAGACTCAAGGTGACTTGCACAAAGGTGTTGAAATGCACTGACTCACTGAAGCATGCTGATGCTTTAACAAGGCACCTGGAACTTATCCACAATTTGGCTTCCTGGTGTAGCTCTGCTCTTGCTCTCATGGGGTAAAATTCACCTCTGTGTATGCACAAAGACTATTCCACATTGGAATCCTACTTAAGCCAAATTTTAAGGACTTATGCAGCACAGAAGGCTTTATGTAGGTTTTATGCACTGGGGCAAATTTCACTCAAAGTTATTAATTAACATTGGGGGCAGTTGCTTATTAAAAAGTTCTTTGAAACAATCCATTTCGTCATAAAAATATACATTCAGGGGAAACAACTGACAACCTGAAACCTTCACTAAGACAATCTCCAATAGACAATCTCTATCAAAGGGCCCATTTTAAAGAATCCCTAAGCTATCCAGTACACTTTTGTTTGACTTTTCATTGAGGACTATATCTAGTAGGCAAGAGTTAGTGCTAGTTTTGAGTAGTTGTTTAAGATCAGATTTCATTTTATATAAAGAAAAGTTTGGAAAAAGCATCTTTAAAATATGTTTGTTTCTTCCCCAGACAGAAAAGTGGGAGGTGAGAAAAATTAAGGAAAATGTAGTCTAACCAAAATAACAAAGGGACAGATTGTTCCAGAACAACCTTTGTAAAGTAAATAACTAGGCTGTGATCCAGCAAAAGCACTTAATCACATGCTAAACTTTAAGCCTGAGTGCTTTCACTGAAGTCAATGGGACATGCTTGAAGTTAAGCATATGCTTAAGTGCTTTTCTGATGGGGGCCTTTCTCTACAAGTGGTCCCATTAATTTCAAAGGAGCTTCTTGCTGAGTGAGGTACTTCTTCACATGAGTAATGGTAGCAAAACCGGGGTACATAATTTGCTGAAATGAAGTAATTTGAAAACCATGGGTCCAATCCTTCAAATCCTTTACTCTGAGTGGTCCCTCAGCCACACAAGCAGTTTCGACTTCAGTGGGCATAGTCAGTGAATGAATTCTACTCAGGTGAATGAAGGATTGTAGATTTAGGTCTGCTCTCTCTCACTTGATATTTCTCACATGTCTAACTCAGAAGCAGAGGATTATTTCTTCACTGAATCCATACATGGTTCCTCCGTGGGAGGGAGAAATCACTGGTTATATGGAATGCACACTATTCATCACATCCACGTACACTATCAAGAACCATGACCAACATAATGAGTAAAGGTCTAGATGCATAGAGGGGCTTTGGCATTGCAACCCTTAGCATCAACCTCTAATTTTTAGTTGCCCATTTAAAAAAAGCCATCACAGGAACACCACTGCCTTTCACAAAGCCCGAGTTAGGCATCTAGGCTACCTATACAATGACTGGGGAGAGAAGGGTCTTAGAAGGAGATTCACAAAAGCCAGCATGCTAGGTAGGAAGACCACTAAAATAGCTAATGGGAGATACTGAAGGCAGAGGTGTATGGTAAACCATGCCCCTTTCTTGGAGATAGGCACCTAAGTCCTGGCACCAGGGAGGCACCAGTCTTTGCTTGCGATTCTTGGGTGCGAGCCCTCCCTGGAGTTACGTACCTAAGCTTTCTTTCTTTTTTCTCCTTTTTTTTGGGGGTGGGGGGAAGAAGAACCCAGGAGGAGAGGAGGATGAGCTCCCGCCTAACTTCTATTCCAGAGGTTAGGATACTGAACTGGGGGGGGGGGAGGGATGTCTCCTACATTCCAGGTGAAGTTGCCTCTCCACCTGATAAGGAAGAGGGATTTGAACAGGGATCTGCCACCACTCAGGAGATTGTTTGAACCACTGAGCTATGGGATATTCTGGTATGAGGTTTCCCCAATCTCTCTTGGGGAAGCTGTTCCACTTTGGATTAAATAATAAAGAGTCATTGGCTCAGAGAGAGAGAACACATATGAGCGAGCAAGCATGAAAATGACTATGACCTGGTGCTTAGAACATTCATCAGGCTATGCTAGACCCAGGAGCCAGTTCCCCTGCTCCAGTGACTTTGATCATGTATCCACAGTGGAACAGCTTCAAACAAGAGCTTGAGGGAGCCCCATGTCAGAATATCCCATCATCCATTGATTAGACCACTCATGTGAGAAGTGATCTAAAACCCCTGTTTAAAATTTCTTCTCAACAGGCAGAGGGGGGCACTTGACCCAGGGTTTTTCCACATCACAGGTGATGACTCTAACCACTGAGTTGAAAGTTTGAGGGAGCTTCTCCTCCCTCAAACTTTGGCCATGTTGGGTAAACTCACCTGCAGGACCCAATCTGGTAAGCATGTTCAGAGTACACCTATTGGATCAGGCCCTGCAGGCAAGTTACCAAAGAAAGTCTATCTTCCCCCAGTTTGTGGATCATTCTGAGGCTTAGGAAGGACATAGGAGTCTGTATACCTACAAGGAGGCAGCAGTGCACACATCCACAGGAAGAAACATAAATGGCTAAGGACCTTTTGCTGCAAAAAGTGAAGTGCTTAGACAACTTTTATAGTGGAAATGTATGCACCTAGTGATTTTAGGCACCTACAGGTAAGGCAGGGGGTTCTGTGCGTTGCAGTGGTGCCAAAACTAGGACTTAGGTGCCTAAATCAAGGACTTGAGCACCTAACTCCTTTTGTGCATCTAGGCCTAAATAGAAGGGCCAAATCAAATCAAATCAGCAAATAGAAGGGCCAAATCTTCTTTATTCACATATGCACATATTATGCATATCTTTATTCTTGTGTTTAATGTTGGGAAGAGTCTACGGTCAGTAGCACTATTTGCTTGATCAAGGATGATTCATCAACTTAATTCTCCATTTGTGTGACCAGCCAACATGTGGCCTATGACCCAAAACATAGTTTAAATGGGGCCTATGCCTTTTTCTGTCTCTCTAGTGAAAGAAGTTTCACCTTGTGAGGAAGGATTGGTAGGATCAGACTCAGCTATATATTATCAGTAGATATTTGCTTTTACTCATAAGAATAGCCTAATTTACCTATTGTTTCTTAACAAATGCACTACCAGCTAAACAGATAAGGAACAAACATTTCATCTACAGGATAAATGAAAAGCTTATGTATGGTAAATACATTTCAAAATCTATTTCCTTGTTTCATGACCTTTATATGATGCTTATTGAACAGCCTTGCCACAATTATCTTTAGAAAGATTAAAAGCAAGATGCTCTGAAAAATTGTACTTTTAAAGCTCTTCGCTATGACTGAGAATTACTCAGTTCCTCCATTCAGTGGAGTCAGAGGCCAGACCAAGCCTCATGCATTTTAAGTCACTTCATAAATCATAGTGGAGAGCCTCTAATATGTATCATTATGGCCTTAGTGAATGATAGATGTTAGCAAGTAGAAGAACTAGATGTATTCTCTTAACAAGTGCTATTACAAGCTAGCGGAAACATGGTTATGAGTTAAGTTAAAGCTTTGTTCAAATTGATGCGTGAATGTGCTCTTCATTTAAGATGGCTGTAAGAGGCAGTTAAGGGGGCACATCTAAAACAAGGCCTAACAGAGTCTGCTCAGAAACAAGCACCATGTGGTGCTGGGTTCCCCACTGGGTAGTGAGAACAGGAGTGTGTGAGGGGGGTGCAATTCATACAGAATCTGAGAACAGATAAGAATGGAAAGAGGCAGAAGCAAAAAAAAAAAAAAAAAAAAAGGCAGCCACTGTCCAGTGTGCACAGTGTGACTGTGGGGAAAACTAGATAGAGCACTTTGGGGTCCTGCTGGCCAGAGAGGCTGGAGTTGGTAAGCTAAGAAAATGCTTCTTTTGTTTTTGGTTCCTCTTGCATTGGGAGAAGTCAAACTCTGTCCACGCCTTGTAAACAAACAAGATTGTATCAAAGAGAATAACAGACTCCATCAGTTCTACTTCCAATTGGAACATCCCCAGATCCTCAAACATAGACTGGCCAGTAGGGTCAACACTAAGATTCCATCCTCCTGTCACTGGGCCAGACCCTTTTAGATTCTCAGTAAGAGAATACATTCTTGAATGTTGTATATAATTGCTTTAGCCATTACTACTACATGTATGCATATTGACCCTGTGTCAGGTTGCGCACAGAGGATAGCCAGAACCTGATACTACATGTAGATATATACACACACATACTTGAAAAGCTTAAATAAAACAGACTTTCATTCACATAAAGGAAAAGAAAAATGAAGCATGAAGGAGTAGCCCTCAACATAGATCATGCATGCTTTATGCAGATCTATACATACACACAATATTTGGTATCATCATAACTCAGCTTTACAGTTCTTGAACCTGAAATGATTATGTTAGGACACCACTTTAAAATATGTAACCTCCATTCTAATGCATAAATAAGTAACTTAACATTTTTAGACCTCATGAAAAGAGAGTCACTACAGGAGAACCTACTAAAATACAACCAGAGAATAAAGTTGTATATTAACAAGCCTATAATGGGGTATGCTGGGGGCACTACATTATGGTACATCTGCAGATTAGCTCTTGAATGGTCTGACACCCCCTTCTTTGGTTGCTCACTCCTTTGTCTCTCTCTGGAGTTGGTTGCTCCCTCTTCATGTTTTAGCCATCCAGTCAACTCACTATGACCCCAGGAGGGTCAGACTAAAGTCTCTCAGGACTAACTAAGACAGGTAGTCTTCTGATCCACTACCCAGTCTGTGCAACTTTCCCAGTTGTCAGGCCCACCCACTACTCCGGGTTCCAGCCTAGTGACCCTATACCTTAGCAACCACATTCTACCCATTCTCAGACCCTGTTGCTGTTTCCTATCTTTCTTCCCTATCACCTGACCCACTTCTGGGTTACCACTGGAACTTCCTTTACTCCCTGTAGCTATTTCACCCACTCTTAGGTGCTTGCTACAGTCTGTAGTCTAAGGTAGGATCACCAGGCCTAGTCATTCCCCAGACTGTCTCCTTGTATCTAGCCACCTCACTAAGGAGTAACTGCAAACATCTTCCTTCTAGTCCCTCCCTGCTTTCATCTTGTTGGCTTTATATTCAGCTTGCCTTTGCCCATCTGGGGTTCATCAATTAGCCATTAGCAAGTATTGGCTCTCCTCCAGTTGCAACCTGACACAGGGTTAATTGGCCCTTTTTACCCACTCAGGCCTTGTGTGGGATAGACACCCCATCTCAAAGTTCTTGGATGTATTATTGTTCATTATTTCTAGTACGAGGCCAGGATCTCACCCCTTCTCTTTGTATGCATGAGGCAGAGAAAAAGAAAATGGACACTCACATCAACTGTCCCAAGTGCACTATCATATCTTCACACAGCCTGCTGCTCGCTCTCTGCTGAGCTGCTACTACTCTTTCACATTCCAAAAAATGCTAACATGATACATGAAGAGAACTAGATATTTGTTGAACTGACTGTATGTTTTCAGACCCACTCCCTTCCTTCCTCCCCTGCCAACTACTGCAGCCAGCACCTCCCTTCCTGAATCTAAATGAAAGCTCTTTGACAGCCATTTTTAGCTAGATGTGCAACAAAAATTCCTGGGGATGCAAATTGTTTCTTTGGCTGCGCTCTGCAAATCTAAAGAAGTCTTATAGTTGTTATTCCTCACTTTTGACCTCAAGCAACAATCAAGACAATCCTCTCTCATGCTTTGTCTCCAGCCTATACACCGGTGCTGATTCTCTTTTGCAAACAGTAATCTGCACTATCACATCACAGATTTTCATCTCCATGAGGTAACTTTAGCTAAACATGTGAAACCAGAGAGCTCACTCCTATAATCCTTACTCATATGAGTAGTCCTTACAATGGGACAATTCACTTGAGTAAATATGATTCATGTGAGTAGAAACTGCAAGATTAGATCCTAAAAATCCAATTTTCAACTGCACAGCAGCTACCATTTGGGTCAAGTTTTCAAAAGTGTGCAGCATCCAGCAGCTCCCATATGGCTAAGGACTTTTGAAAATGTAGCCATCGACTTTGATGCCTAACTGGGATTTGAGCCGTTTTGAAAATCTAGTCCCAGTTGCAAGGGCTGAGTTCTGTGAAAATCTGCCCCAATGTCTAAATGTGTTTGCACATTCTAGGCCAAATCCTGTTTGCCTTATGCAAGCAAGAAGCCGCATTAAAATCAAAGGAGATGGTTCTTGATGTACATGTATTGTCCTTTTTTTGATCAACCATCTCTTGGCAGACACACAGAGCAGAGTATCTGAAATCGCCATAAGTGTTAGATGTCCATGATAAAAGATAACGCCCTTGTTTTGGCCCATGGCTATTTTTCATGTTTATTTGCTTATTTATTTCAGTGAAGTGCAATACGCCAGTTGATGTGCAACACCCATGTGCTGCAATATGGCTCTAGGTTGCCTTGGCAACCAGCGGAAAGGGTTTTGAAGAGCCAGAGAGGCCCATGCTAATGAAAACAAGTATTCAGGGAGCCTCTTCTCCAGGTGGGTGAGAAGAGGCTCCCTGCTGGGCTCCCTCATCCAGACGGCATTCAAATAGACCGTTGTTTTGTTTTGTTTTTCAAAAACAATCTACCCCCTCAGTTCTTTTCCATAGTAAAACGCAACTCCTGATTAAAAGTTCTGAGACAACTCTTTGAAGCCTCTGATTAATAGGTTTCTTTATGAATCCAAATTAGATGGTCAACATGTTTTCCTTCAAGAAAAGTACTATTATGGAAATGTTTGTTGTTGTTGCCATCTTTTACATGTTTAATTCCCCACATGTGCATCTGTGCCAGATGGTGCTGCGAGTAACAGTGGAGAAAACCGTTGAACGCTGTCTTCATACGGTTGAACTTAACCCCCAGGCTGCTGTAGATGCATGCTGCTGCGTCTTGCGCTGCTCTAATTTGGCCACCAAACTGGATCATGGCAGTGGTCTAACAGTGAAGCTTTTGTTATCTGGGGTCCTCTAAACAGGTCTGATCACCCATGTGCGCTGCAGTTAGAGTTCCCGTTGAATTCCAGGATTCTGTGCACAGAGCTCTTGTAACAGTGATTGGAGGCTGTTGAATTCCAAGAGTCCTGCCCAAGCAGCACCGCTAGAACGGGGTGTTATGAAAGGGTATAGGGGCACCATCTGGGCCTCAGCCAAAAAGCAGTTGATTTTAGCTCAGCTTACCCCTCACCACTGCACATGTACAGAGGTACCCCCATGTGAGATGCGGGTACTGTGTTTTATAATGGTAGCGTGAAGTGAGATAAGAGGAACTGGGACAGATTCTTGGCAAGAGCTCTAGCTCACACAGAGAGAAGCTTTAGCGATAATGCTGTCTGTCTTATTTAAGTTGCTTGTTCAGTGCAGCAGTGCCAACCCCAGCCGTTAAAAATTATAAATCAGGCTGCCAAAACGGTGAGGTTATCTTGATCATTGTGAGATTTTTTAAATAATGTATTTTGGAGGGTTCTTTTTATTTTATTTGTCTTCTGGTATTTGAGACTTTAGGAGGGAGCTTCCCACCCCCAAAGCCTACACGAATATTTCAGGGTCAAAATTTAACCTGAAATACCCATGCAAAAATATGGACTTCCTCATTGGATGCTCAGAAGGGGACACCCCTGGCCCTCACCTAACCTCTAGAGTGGGGGAGTTGTCATTTTATCCCTTTCCATTCCCCTCCCTTACCATTATCCTGTTTTTTTCCCCATCCCATCTCCATTCAGTCTTCTTTCCAACTCATATTCCCAATCCATGCTTCTCTACAGAGTCTTGTCCCCACCCCTACCAGTTACATTCACACATTCCTACAGGAAGAGGCATGTTTTTCCCTTTGATGTATCCTGTGGCATTTGTCTGGTTTTTGTCTCCTACCTCTGAAGCATCACACCTGGTCATGGCTGAAGGGGACGTGGAATAAGGTGCGCCAGTGCTCTGAGGTGATACTGAGAATTCCGTTTCTCAGGTCTATCTAGGTACCGGGACATGGGTGGGCACAAGCCTGCCCATGGCTAAAAGCCCCTCCCCCAGCCTGATGGGAGGAGCTACTGTCCCTTTCTTAGATGCTTGGCTGATGTGTCTTGCTTACATGCTCAGGATCTGACTGCCATATTTGGAGTTGGGAAGAAATTTCCCCCAGGTCAGATTGGCCCTTTGGGGTTTTTTCACCTTTCTCTGTTGCATGGGGCATGAGTCACTTGCTAGCATCACCTGGGCCTATTCCACCTAATCAGTGGCCTGCCATTGCAGGAGCGTTAGCCATTGGTGCTTCTCAGTAACTCCTGTTCTCTGCCCATGGCACACAACTGTTGAGTCTCCTGCAGGCTGAAATACTTTGGTCTATTCAGGTTGCTGAACTTGGTGTGTGGAGCTGGTTGGTGTGAGTGGTCTGTAATATACAGGATGTCAGGCTTCATGAACTGGTGGTCCCTTCTGGCCTTAAACTCTATGGCTGACTCTTTCCCTTTACAAAATCCTGTCCCTCACATTTTCCCTCTGCCATCCTTTCTGCTCCTCCTCCATCCCCAAAAAGTCCTTGAGTACCCCAAACTCCTGTGCATGCTGCTCAGTTTCTTCCTAGCCCCTCAGACTCTTTTCTGAACCCCACATTCCCTTGCATGACCTTAAATTTCTTCCTCCACCCACACATCTCTCTGCACTCCCCTCCCTACTTTCTACATGCTCTGTCTCATCACAGTTTCCTGACCAGTCCAGCTCATTAACCACAGGGCCTGGGGGGCCATCTTCCCTGAGTCTGCCTGGCTTCGGTGTTGAAAGCAGGGTTAGGAGAAGTCTCCCCTCTACATGCAAAGCCTATAGGGAAATGATTGCCATCTTGGCTGAGCGCAATTTGGCTTCAGCCCCATTGAAAGTTGTGGAGATGGCTGCCATTTTGAATTAGGAAAATTTCACAGGTTTTGAAGACTGGAACCTGAGATCATGCGAGGCTTTTAAAAAACCGAAACCCAGCTCAAATCTTGCCAGACTCATGGGAAACTCTGGGGAGCTGGTAGTGCTGCTGTCAATGTGAGCAGAAAGTAGCTTTTCTGTGGTCCTTTACCCTTACGTGACACTTTGCCAGAAACTGATTTGTGTTGAACCAGCATCAATGAAACGGAAGGAAATTGCTCAAATTTAATGCTCCACCAGCCTTTCAGTTTGATAATACCTACATGGAAGGAGTGCTTCTCCTGATCCTGTATTGCAGTGAAGCTTATCACACAGAACAGTGAAGTACCGGTCAGCTTGTTAATCTATGCAATGGGGAGTGAAGCTGAAAATGTTCATAAATCATTTGCTTTTGCTGAAGAAAGAGATAAGAATAACTATGACAACATTCCTAAAACATTTGCTGAGAGTTGCATTCCAAAATGCAATGTAATACATGAATGGCTTTACCAAAGTGTGCAGAGGCCTGGAGGAAACACTGAGGATAAAGACCCCTATAAAAAAAAAAGAGCACAATGGCATAAATTTCATTAAAGGACCAGTGATTTTTGGGTGCCCCAGACACCTTTTGAGGGCCCTAGTTTTCAAAGAGCAGGTGCATGGCCCTTTCTGAAAATTAGGCCCCTGTAAGGTGCACCCAAAAACTGAGGCTCGTAAAATCACTACTTAGGCCTGAAAATTTCGCTCCCCGTGACCTCCGTGTAGTAAGGAAAAGCACACAAGGCATTGTTTTGTAGTTGGGATTTTAAAGAAGGAGCTTTCTGAACAATTTTACAACGAATGTCTGAGGTGACTGTGAAGCAGGCAGTACAATTAACATGACAGGTTGTGCAAGCTGCCCAGCAAGAAAGTAGTTGAAGTGTGGTGTAAGTAGCAGCCAAGCAATAAGCAACGTATTTATACATTTTAATTTTAAGATCTTGCTTTAGTACCTAATTATTATTGTATGCTTTTATAATTCCTGTGGAACAGGTATAACAGGTGTACTTGTGGCCATAGACATGTATGGGCTGGATCAGCCTTCTGATTTACATTGCTCCAAGCAAACACAGAGACCCTCCCTGCCAGGGTGGGGTATTAGGTGGTGAATTGCCTCTCACTCTGGTCCTGTTGGTGGAGATTGGACCATCCTTTGATTTGCCAAGTCAGTGCATTGACTGTGTTCAAGGACACCCCTGCATCTCTACTACGCTGAGCAGGCATATTCCTGGGATTAAATGAACACCCAGGAGCCACAATTACTCATTTGGGTATGGCAAAGACATCTAATCGCACCCATAATGCATTTCAGTGCAAAATATTCACTTATGTTACAGAATTTAAAGCACTTGATCTGCTCCTTGTGGTTTCTAAAGTCTGCAATACTATCCTGCCAATGAAAACAAAGACTGGGCCACGCAAAGAAACAGCTAGCTCAGGAAAAACTGTAGCTTCATATATCTGCAATGGAGAAAAGGAAAAACATTCTCTACCCACAGAAATGCTGCTCCAGTTTGCTCCTGAAACTGGCAATTTAGAATTAAAGGCATGTGAATTACACCAAAAGCATGGGAAGAATTTGCTTTATGTTGGAGCTGCTAAAAGTAAAAGATTTTATAGCAACAGTTATAATACTATATGCGGTTCTCGTTGCCCCATCTCAAAAAACATATATTAGAAATGGGAAAGGTACAGAGAAAGGCAACAAGCATTATTAAGGTAATGGAATAACTTCCATATGAGGAGAGATTAAAACTACTGATACTGTTCAGCTGGGAAGAGACGACTAAGGGGTGGGATAAGATAGAGGTCTATAAAATCATGACTGGTGTGGAGCAAATGAACAAGGAAGTGTTATTTACCCCTTCACATAACAAATGAACCAGGGATCACCCAATGAAATTAATAGGCAACAGGTTTAAAACAAATGGAAGTACTTCTTACCACAAATCACAGTTAATCTGTGGAACTCATTGCCAAAGGATGTTGTGAAGGCCAAAACTATAACTGGATTCAAAGAAGAACTAGATAAATTCATGGAGGATATGTCCATCAATGGCGGTTAGCCAAGATGGTCATGCATGCAACTCCGTGCTCTGGGTGTCCCTAAGACTCTGACTGCCAGATGCTGGGACTGGACGACAGGGGACGGATCACTTGATAAATTATCCTGCTTTGTTCATTCCCCCTGAAGCATCTGGCACTGGCCACGGTCAGAAGAGAGGATTCTGGGCTAGATGAACATTGGTCTGACCCAGCATGGCCACGCTTATGTTCTTAATTCTCTTTCAATTGAAGCAACATCCCTGGATCACCTTGGTCCATCCAGTCATGAAGGATAATCTGACTTTCTAGTAGCACATTAGTTTTAACTACAGTATTCAACATTACAACACGTAACCCATCCTGTACCATAAAGCAGCTGTTCTAATGTATTATTATTCATGGCCATTATTTTAGACTGTATCCCTCTGATTTATATGCTAATAAAGATGTAATTAAATTAATTCTTAGCTTCAAATACATACATACTACCTCCTTCACTGATCCCTTTAAAAAGAACCTAGTTCTCATACAGAACTTTTCATCAGTAGATCTCAAAGCACTTTAAAAAGGTCAGTACCATCATTCCCATTTTACAGATGGGGAAACAGGCACAGAAAGGGATGTGATTTGCCCAAGCAGGTGGGAATAGAATTCAGGTCTCCTAAATCTCAGTCCAGTGCTCTAGGCAACACTGGCTTCACACATACACACTGGTGACATTGCTGTTGAAGGACCATGAACTTTCCCACTTATACAGGAATCACCTCCCCTGGAAATGGAACCCTAGGTATAAACCTCACGATGCAACAAAGAATTAGCTATGCAACTTGGACCATCGTAAATAGGTGTCATGTGGCAACATGCGCATTCATTGCACTTCATCCACCTCCTTCACTAGAGTTCATTCAAATAATTTTAATACTGGGAGTTTTGCCACCAAAAGACTGGATCAGAGCCACTGAATCTAGTGCAGAGAAGTGTAAGTCATCACTAAAGCCTCTTTGTGTAAGCCACTGGAGAGGGGGGAGTGTGTGTTCTGAGCATAGAGCTAGGAGCTAGGTATCCCAAGTTCTTTTCCCACCTTTGCCAGTGATTTGCTTTGATACATTCTGCTTATAATATATACAGTAGCACTTTACCAACATTATTTAGCTGTCTCTCACTACCCTATATATGTTAGGTACAGGCTGGAACTGCCTCCTCATTCCCTATGGCAGCTTGGTCTCTCGGGACACAAGGAGGGAGCAATTACTGTGCTCAAGAAGTACGAGGACTGCAACTGTGCAGGGCCACTGCATGAGGCAGATGGGGTGAAATGAAGGGAGGCTTCCTCTGTTCCTCCTCTCTTGCAGCAGCCAGATACAGACTTGTCAGGGGTAGCAGAGTCGTCAACCCTATGGGTTCAAGAATCATGAGTCAGGCCCCCAAAGTCATGAGATTTTTTATTTTAAGTCTCATTTTAAAGCCAAACAATAATTTGCCTTCTCAAGTTTGAGCCTTTATGGTCATGTTTTCCAGTTTTTCTCTACAGCCATATGGTCTAGAAGCTTAATTTTCTTTGTAAATGAAAGCTGAAATTCTTACATGATCCCCCGTTATTTTTTGGAAGTAGTTGTATTGCTGAACATATATATTACCCAAGCATGGATCGTTTCCAAAGTACAGACAGGAGCTATTTTGTGCATTTAAAGATTTCTTACAAAACCTATTGATTAAACACTTTTAATATGATTTCAGTACTGATAATGGTTATCCGCCCAGTCAGAGGCAGCTTGCCATTTTGGGAAGCAGCTGCTGCAGGCACTGGTCTAGGAACCAGGGGAGAAAAGTGACAAAGTGTTACCCTCACATCTTTGAACAGGGAGACTATCAGGAGGCTCTAGAAAGGGGAAGAACGCCCCAGCCCCCCCCGAGGACCAGAGGGGATTTCCTACCTTGGAGCTTGAGGCATGGTTAACCTGTGGGACTGGGCCAGGGAGGAGAAGATGCAACCAGGGCAGGAACCAGGCTGACACATACCATTCACATCCTGTGTGCTAAATGATCTGTGTAATTCAGGATAGTATCATAATGCATACACACACAGGGGCTGAATTAAGCATCCTTAAATATGGCATTTCAAGTGCTTGACTTTGCAATTTAAATAACACTCTTTTCATGTTGTTTTTTCATATGTGACATATACACACATGCCTTTCTTTCCCTTACACACACACACACACACACACACTTTCAAAAGTGACTAGTAATTTTGGTTGTCTCAAGATGATGGCTGTCAGTTACAGGAAGTGTATTGAGGCCCCTGTCTGTCATGCTGGCCAGTATTGTCTCATTGTTTCCTTGTGCTTTCCCATCAGTCCATTTGCGTCCACCTGTTGTCTCGTTATATACTTAGCTGTTTCAAACAGGGACCATCCTTTGTTCTGTGTTTGTATAGCACTTAGCGCAATGCGGTCTTAATTCATGGCGGGGGCCCCAGCTCTACCATAAAACAAATAATTAATAATAATAAAAGGGTGAATGGAGATTAAAATTGAAAGCACCTCTGACAACATCATGGGTCAGATTCACTGGTATACTTTGGCTGCTCTATGCCACTCTTGCAATGCAAATCAGCAGTGAGCCCTGTTTAATTTAAAATTAAGCCAAGTTTATGGTACAGTGCGAAGCAGTGAGAGCAAGCCAGTGTATCTGGTCCAGTGTTTTCATATTCCCTTTAAAAAGGGAATAGAGGAATGAAGTGGGTCATTTGTTCAAAGAAAGAAGTGAGATCCATACCTAAAAGCCTTCACAGTAAAAAGTGCAACCACCAGTACCACCCAAAGCACAATGGAAGAATGACCAGGCTGGTGCTGGATTGCAGACTGAGATGTGACTCCTTTAGACTGAGATGTGAAGATTAACTGGGATCTGAACATATTCATGTGCCAGCAGAAAATAAAACAGAAGGACAGTCTGGCTTCATTTTGCCTTCTGGGGGGGGCACTTCACCCTGCTCAGTGAGTGTATGAATGCTGATATTTTCCTTGCTAAGAAACTGTGTGATATGTCATGGTTGTCGTAAGCCAATTACACATGATCGCTTGCACAGTGGTATGAAAGGCTTAACGTTAGTGCAAAGTATCTTAAATTAAAATATAAGTAATAATAATGTGGGGCTGTATTATCAGCTTATATGATTGCTAAGCACCGTGGGCCAAACCCTAAAGTTGCTACTCAAGGCCAGATTGCCCCATCCCATGGAGAACCCAAGGCAAGGGACCAGTGAGGCAGGAAAATTCTTGAAGCTTCACTTGCTGAATTTCCTGTGAAACATTGCTTTCATGGGGAAAGGTCTGGAGCCCAGCTGAATAATGTAGGGCTTCCCAACCCTGCAGATCCTGGGGGAAGAAGTGACAAAGGCAGGTTCCATCCACATGGATAGCTTCTATTTCTGGACTCCTCCACTGAGCCTCACTCCCTTCGGCAGCATGGCTCCTGTGTGAGCCATACAGCAATTTTGGGGTCCCCCTGAAGCTACTCTGAAACCTAGTCTTCAGCCTGAAACCTAACCTGTTTGCACCCCATGCTGCTTCGGAAAGTAGCCAGTCCCCTGCTCTGCCTCTTCCCATATTCCTGTCCCTGTGCCCAAATGCTAAAGCCTGGAGCATAGGGGGACCCCCACAGAGGAGCATCCCTGAGATTCCACTTGCTGTTTCTCAAAATCTGGGACACTGAAGAAATCCCCACTGATTTATGCCACACTAACATCGTCAACATTTGTATAAAGGGAGATAGGGCTGACCGTTGTAATACTGAGGCATTGCCCTCTTCTCCATCGCTGGGAAGATTCTTGCTAGAATATTACTGAATTGTCTGCTTCTTCCTGCAGAGGAAGTACTCCAAAGTCTCAGTGTGGCTTCAGACCTTCACAAGGTACCACTGGCACAATTTTCGCAGGTAGGCAGATGCAGGAAAAATGCCAAGAACCACATCAGGAGCTGTATACGGCCTTTATTGATTTGACCAAGGCTTTCAATTCTGTCAGCTATGAGGCTCTGTGGCAAATCATGTCAAAGTTTGGCTGCCTAAGTAAATTTATCACTATTGTAAGACTCCTTCATGACCAGATGACTGCCTCCATCCTGTACAGTGGCTATACCTCTGAACCGTTTGCCATCTGAACTGGCCTAAAGCCAAGTTGTGTGCTCGCACTCACTCTCTTCTCCATTTTCCTAACAGCTATGAAAACACTAATCCGAGACTGTCTGCCACCGGGCATCAACAATAATAATCGAACTCCATTACACAGATGATTGTGCTGTAGTTGCACATTCATTGGAGGATTTACAGACAGCCCTTAATTACTTCCCTGAAGCTTACAAAAGCCTAAGGCTAACTCTGAACATCAGCAAAACAAAAGTCCTCCACCAGACCAAGCAAGGAACATCTACACTGACAGAGAGGAACTTGAAAATGTAGAACACTTTGCCTACCTTGGAAGCCATCTCCCAAAGAGGGCAAATACAGATGTCGAAATTCATCACAGAATCCACTGTGCCAACCTTGCCTTTGGCAGACTGTCTTGCCAGATGTTCAATAACCATGACATCAGAACACATACTAGACTTTTAATTTACAAAGCAGTGATAATCCCTACTTTCCTCTGTGAGACTTGGGTGACGTACAGAAAAGATTTGCAAAACCTGGAGCTCCAGCACCAGCACGTTCTCCAGAATAGCTTCAATATAAAGTGGGAAGATCACCACATTAACATCAGTGGAGGCCAACATCTTTAGTGTTGAGGCCCTGATTATTCAGTACCAGCTGAGATAGAGTGGGCACTGTGTGCATATGTCTGATGCATGCTTACCAAAACAACTGTTGTACGCCCAACTCACCAAAGGAGAAAGGAAATGGGGAAGCCAAAAGAAATGCTATAAAGACAGCCTCAAGACAAACATCAACAGTTTTGGCATTGACATCACATCCTGGGAGACAGTCACCTAAGACAGAGCAAACTGGCGGAGACTTGGAAGAGAAGGAACAACCACTTTTGAGGAAAATCAACTCACCTTGCTCTCAGAAAAATGCCAGCAAAGAAAGGACAGACAACTGTCAAATAGCAATCACGGCCCAACCTTGCCTTCCGACACCATCTGCAGCACCTGCCAACGAGTCTGCAGTTCAAGGATTGGACTTCTCAGTCACCAAAGGACCCACGTAAAACAAAACCCCATGAAAGAGATCATCCTGGACCATGAGGGATTGCTGACAATGATGAAAGTGAACAGATTTTATGGATACCAAACTGGGAAGGGAAGGATGTTAACAGCCCAATAAGCTGAACTCTGCTAAATTAAACTAAATAGTTTTCCCACTGAAGTTCCCCTTAAGCATGGAAGAGCACACAGACTGGTGACAGTTCTGTGCCACAAATCAATCAACACACTGTAACAAGGTCAGGCGGCTCACATCCTAAGGGCTGGAGGGCATAGGGATAGCCAGTTCTGATTATTAAAGAGGGTCAGGGCAGGACAGGTTCCCAGAGTCCAGGCCTCAGCCTGAGCCTGAACATCTACACTGCAATCTTATAGCCGCGCAGTCTGAGTCAGCCGACATGGGCCAGCAGCAGGCGTTTTATTGTAGTGCAGACATACCCTCTGAGACCAGGGGAGTTGCCCCTATTAGGAAGAGCTGGGAGCAGATTGCCAAAGTAGGGAAGCCTTGAGACACCAGGGTAGTTTGGGGTTGTGTCCAGCTTACAGCTCACAGGAGGATTTTCTGTTTAATTTTGATCTTTAAGTTAACAAACCATACCCTAAAGAGGGCTGCTGTTACTGGACTTGTAAAAGCCTCTCTCTTTTAGTTCATTGAGGAAACAGAGGCAAGGGGCTGCTTGCAAGGCAGTTCTGAATCCACATACTGTACCAGGTCGGTTGTTCTATCTTATCACATGACATTTTAATTATCCGATAGCTATTTAGTTAACTAGTAAGTGTGCAGTTAGCCACTGGTGACATGAAGCGCCTCAGAATTGGGGCTAATGTCTCATAATACTTAATGCAAAAAACCCCAAACAAACTGGTTATTGTACATACAGTAGCTTGAAATATATTCCTCTGATTAATTTCTGATCACCATGCTATTGGGAAATTATTATAGTGCTCTGAAGATTCAGAGAAGAATTTAAAAGGTTAATTCCAAAACTAAGACATGAAACCTATGAGAACAGGCTAAAAAGGAAGACTGGTATATAGATGAGGGAGAGAGGGAGATTGTCTTAAAAGGATATTAACTGAAGAATATAAAAATTCTACTAGCTAATTTCTGCCTAAGTTACTATTTTCTTTCCATCATAGATAAGCATAAATGGAAATAAAGCAAAAAAAAATCCAGGACACTGTCAAGAAGCACTTTCTTGCACAAACTATAATTGAAGTGTGAAATGACCTGGGAGTCAAAGTCACCAAAGGCAAAACCATTAGTGTAATTAAAAAAACACTTAGAGACTAGACAAGGAGAAATGATGAATGAACTTTGGCACAAAATGCCATTTATCTGTCCCCTCCGCCAGCTCACCACAATATGTATTTATGCTATTATCATCACTCTAAGCTCTACCACAACTCGCAGGGAGGTGGAATTGACTCTTATTGCCAATTACATTCAAAATGATAAAATCCATATAATGGGATCAGGGTCATTCATTTCTCATCCCTAATATACATGGTTAGGTTGTCTTTGGCATGACATACCCATGCAAGGATGTAAAGTGAAGTATGAAATGACCCTTATACTCCTACATAGGCTACCTGGACCTTAGAAGTGTCCACTATTCTCTCCCACCATGGAGCCAGAGATAGAGCTTTGATTCTCCCATCAGCATAGGTACTCCACCTCCCCACATAGGAAGTTAGTGCACTTTAAATTCACACCCTAACTCATTGCGTACTAACTTCTTCATGTACAGAAGTTCCTAGTCTGAACCAGAAAGGGTTTGCTGATATAACTATACTGGTAGACCAGTAAGCCCTTTTCCCACCATAGTGGAGATGCAGCTTACACACGAAAAAATGTCTGTTGCTGTTATAGCTGTATTCACACTAGCACTTTGCCAGTGCAAAAATGTCAAAGAACCACACCCCTAATTGACATTTAGTATACTGGTAAAAGTTTCTAGCATATACCTGGCTTTAGCAACCTTTTGATGAGCATCATCTGAGCCTTGAGTTTGTAACGAAATCTGAAGCCACATAAACTTGACACAGTTTTTCGACATAGTTTCAAAGGTCCTGTTGCAACACTTTCACACAGCCCTATCAGCCCTTTTAAATGGGAAAACTGATAAGAGGGAAAGAATACATTTTCATTGTACTAAATACAGCCTAAAGTTAACCATAGTTGGTAGTTTACTGGGGAGCTTCTGACATCAAAACTCTGCGACTCAAAGGTGAGGTACATATCTGAGCTTTATTCCTTATGCTTGCAAGAATAGTACAAGAATATTCACACAGGCCCTGACTGCACTCCCAAAACCTTGTCCCAGCATGCACTGGGGCTTGGTGTAAAAGACGGAATCTCTGGGGGGAAGTCTTTTGTTCCAAAGTCATCGACAGAAATTTGGAGAGGATATTTGCAGGACATTATAATAGATTCGAAAAAAAAAGTGTACTTCCTGTGCCTTGAACTAAAAATGGAACAGAGACCTCTTAAACAACTACTCATTAAGGGTGACAGGCTCATTCACCATTCATACTGAAGGGTATGGCAACACTCAAACTGCTACAGCTGCAAAGCTTCAGCACTGCAGATGTATCACTGTAGCGTAGGCCTGCTGACAGCAAGTCAGGGCCCCAGGGCAGAACAGTCAATGGTCCCTGCCCCCCTAGAAAGGGAGGGCTGAGGTTTACGACCATGGGCATCGGGTGCTAGCTCCCATCCACCTGTTCCACCCATGGTCCCGCCTCAGCTCCGCCCCAGGCCCCACCTGCTGCCCCACTTGGCCCACTTGCCATCATGTTCCTGCCCCCCGCTCGGTTCCCGTCCTCTCTTCCACACCCCTCTTTCCTCAAGCAGTGAGAAACTAGACTGGAGGGGGTTGAGCGGGGGGGGAGGAAGGATGTGGTGAGCAGTGGTGGGGGGCGAATGGGTCAGGAGAGGAGACACACAGGCGGTGAGCGATGGTCGGGGATTAAAGCAGGAAGGAGAGATGGAGGGGGAAGGCCAAGTGGGGATGGGTGTGTGTGGAGGCGAGGAGGGCGGCCAAGCAGGAAGGGGGAGAGGGACATGGTAGCGAGCAAGGAAGGGGACAGGGCCAGAGGCGGAGCAGGATCTGAGGCAGAGCAGGGATGGACTGTGGGCAGGGCCGTGGGTGGAAGAAGTAGGACAAGGAGCTAGCTTCCCCGAGGGGATGCTTCACCTGTGCTGGGCCCCTTTGCCCCCCATCACTAGGGTCTGCTATAGCGCTTCAGTGTAGACCCTACCTACGCCAACAGGAAGGATTCTGCCATTAGTGTATGTAATCCGCCTCTCTGACAGGTGGTTCTAGGTCAATGGAAAAGTTCTCTCGACATAGGGCTGTCTGCACTGGAGGTCAGGTTGGCATAGATAGATCCTCAGGGTTGTGGATTTTTCTCACCCCTGAGAGACATAGCTATGCTGATATAGGTTCCCAACATAGACCAGTCCTTAAATACTTACATGGCCTCTACTCCTGTCTTGTTATGAGCTGGGTTAAACCTCATGGGCTGAGTCAAAACCTCATTGAAACCGAGGTGTGTAAACTCATCCTTCATTTAAGATTGCAAAGGATAGTTAAGGAGCCTCACCTAGAACGATGCCGAATGGAGTCTGCTCAGAAACTAACATCCTGTGGACAGAGGTTCCACTGGATCCTGTTTTGATCAGGTGGCGGGGGGTGTCTGTGTGAAGCAAGGCAGAACACAGATTCAGAGGGGAGCAAGAAAGCCAAACAGCAGCCGGTAAACATGGGATGACTCTGGACAAGCTGAGAGGAAAGTTCTGTGTCTGGGGCTGGCTAACGAGGCCTGGGACTGTAAGTGAAGAAGCTATTCCCTGTGTTCAGAGAAGCAGGCTTTTGTATATTCCTCGTAAATAAATAAGATTGCACCAAAGAAAATACCAGACTCTGCCATCAATTTCTAGTCCCAACTGGGACAATGTTCAAGGCCCTGAACTTTGACTAGCTGCTCAGGTCAAAAGGGGTAACAGAACAATCTGAGCACCGCACAATTTAAATTTATTTATACTCCTAACACCCTTGTGAGGTGGGGAACTACTATTATGACCATTTCACAGTTGAGTTACTGAGGTGCAGAGAGACGAGGGTGGAAGCCGTGAAGGGACTTAGGGGTTGCAATGCTGAGTGTCACAGAGCCTAGTTTTAGGTGCCTAGAGTATCATGGGCATAACACTGTGGTTCAGCAGGCTGAGTTAGGTGCATAGACTCTCAGTTCCTATATGATGAACGGGGAGAGATAGGTCCCTAAAAATGCAACCCACAAAAGCCAGCATATTAGGTGGCTCCCTGCCTAAGCTAGCCAATAGGAGATGCTGACCACAGGAGTATATCCTAAGCCTTGGCCCTCTCATCAAGATAGGCACCTAAGTCCAGGCTGCTGGGAGGTGCCTATTTCTGCCTAGAATCAGATGCTTAGGTGCTTAAGCCTCTTCTTGAGGGAATTAGTTAGGTATCTGCCTTGTTCCACTCACCTGTGAGGTGGGAGACACAGGTTCAATTCCCCCTCTCTGCCACAGGAGGACTAAAGGAGACCGCTGTTAAAATCCTACCTCCCAGGCAGGGATCTGGCCCTCATTGTGCTAGGCACTGCACAAATGTATGTCAAAAAGATTGTCTCTATATCAAAGAGCTTACAAACTAAATAATATAGAATTGATTGGTCAACAGTAAGTTAAATATTGAACTATACTTAATATAAACATTTAAGTGCCTCTTTAAAATGCACTTCTTCCAGGTATCCTATGGATATTATTTCCTCCTTCAAAGAAGCCTTAACAAAATGATAATCAATTTTTTAATTCAAACCCAAATCATGAAACTAAACATATTAAAATTCACCACACAATCACTTTGCTGTGTGTTGCATCCCATTCCCTCCCTTCATCAACACATTATCTGTTGCGGCCCCGAAATGCCAGTTGGTGGCTGGCCCTTTGTGCCATTCACTTCAGGAAGAAAAAGTGATGACTCACTTTTAGTTCCCCCTTATTACTCCCCTAATGAAAGATAGTAAACACTCCATAATTTCAGTATTCTCTAATAGTATAAAAATAATTACTTCTTGGTTTGCAGAAAGATCATATTTGTTTTTAATAGTACCTAGCCTACTGGCCAAATCAGATCTACAAATCTATTGCTATCCTAATGGTTCTAAAGAATGTGATGCAACTTTTCACTGGGATCAATAAAAAAGACCTCTAATCCCAAATTGCAGTAAATAGAGCAGTGGACTGGCACTCAGGAAAACCAAGCTCAATTCCAGGTTCTGCCACCGGCCTGCTGGGTGACCTTGGGCAAGTCACAATTTCAGGTGAAATAGACTTTGTTAAAATTATTTGGCTAGTAATATAAGAGTTAAGTATAAAGGATCATTCAACAGCAGTGTAGTCAAAAACTGATGGGGGGAGGTGTTTGCTTACATGAACAGTTCCATTGGCACAGCCCCTATTCCTTCTGAAGTTACTGGCCCTGATTTTCCAACCCTTACGCCAGTAAATAGTCCTTAACCACATTAGCAATCTTTACTCAGTGAGCTGTCCCGCTGATTTCAATTGGACTATTCTGCAGAGTAAGGAATACTCTCACGAGTAAGAGTTCCTGGATCAGTCCACTGGGAGTTCTATTGATTCCGTGAGAATATTCATATGAGTAAGAGAAGTAAAATTTAATCCTAAAAGGTTGCAAAAGACCCAACAACCTGTTCTTAATATACTGCAAAATCAAACTTCCTAAAAGATTTTGCTTTGACTGTGTTGTTTTTTAAAAAAGATTTTAGCCAAGATTAAAGAGTATGGACAAGACTAAACTGTGTAAATAGATTTTAAAGTGCCTTGCGGGCAAACAACTCTAATTGCTAAAAGGCTAAGAAAGGTCTCTCTATAGCTTTTTACGCTACTGTGTATTTTGTCTGTTTATTTATTTTTCGTGTAAGAGTTCAAACATTAACTATCAGGGTTAAAAGATTTTAATTGCAGAGGCTATCTACAGAAGTAGTTTCTCATGAGAAATATTTCACAGTAGGCACTTGTTAATTGTTCTTTTTTTATCTTATCTTATGAAGTAAGTTGTCATTGTAAGAGATCAAATAGTTCATTTTTCTCAAGAAAGACTAGATTCCAACACAAATTGAAAACCTAATTGTAAACTGGAGATTTGGCAATAGTAAAAGGACCCCTTTCATATTAAAAAAGAACCAAATATCATTGGAATATCCTCAGAAAAAAAGATTCTGTTCAGCCTTGGTTGACACTAGCCAAGAAGTTTATTTTTTTCCCCTTTTACTGATACTTCTCATAAACAGAAGAAAACTTCACAATGCTAAAGCAGCTTTCTACTCTTGTCTGGCTGCTATATTTTCCTCTAAGCAAATTGTTCACATGCCCAGAAGGAATCTGGATTCCAACATCTGGGAGTGTTTTAGAGATGTTCATTATTTATATGCCAAGATAATATCTACCACACATGAATGTGCTACTGTTCCCATTGATTAGATATTTGCCAGTTAGTGCCAACTGCAATGCTGTTTGTGATCTGCACACTATTTTCTTGGAGCTGCACTGAGACCATCAATTTATTTCACATGCTGTAGGCTTTCAACTACCCATCAGATGTGAATGAATCACTAGGGCCTAGGTGTTACTTTGAATTGAGGATATATATTTAAAAAAAAAGATTTAAAATACATTGAAATAAGATTAAACACACAGCCAAAAACCCTGATATGGTAGTACATGCTGTATGGTAGTACATAGAGAGGTCAATACTGTAGAATCAGAGGATTTTAAAAGGGGCATGTTCTTTAACATTTGACAGTCAAGAACTAGATACAGTGCATACAGCAAACTGTGTATGGAGGGAGCTCTTATGACAGCATTTGGATTTGGGAACATATGCATCTTCTTTTGTTTGTGGAGATAAGTTTTCAGCTGGCATTAGAAAAGCAACAGAGAAGAACCCATCTAACTCTGGTTAAGGAGGCAGGCTGCCTTGTTCCATCTTTCCGAAATACTGCAGGAGCAAACTGGTACAGAGTTAATTTGCTCTTTTTACCTACTCAGGCCCCGTGTGGCGTAAAAGCCTCATCACAGCTGTGTACTCCAGCCTGGCCGCCGACTTTCCATCCCAACCTCTGGTATGCTTTCACAGGAGTGATTCCAAAGGGAGGGGAATTGCAGACCTGATCATCCATTGCTTCTATAACCAGAGAACTCACCTACCCAGGTGGTTTTTTTTTAGTCTATTACGCTCCTTTATATCATGGGAGCAGTATAACATGGCTGCAGCAGAATGGAAATGAGATCCTCAGTCTTTGCTCAGGGGCCATGTGGAAGGGAATAGAAATGAGATTTTCCTCCACTCAATTAGAGTACATTTACACTGGAGCTAGAAGTGTAATTTTCAGCTTGGGTAGGTATACCCAGGGTAGCTGTGAGCAAGCTAGCATGCTAAAAATAGAACTATAGCCATGGCTGCATTGGGGTGAGGGGGCTAGTCTCATAGACTCATAGACTCATAGACTCATAGGTCAGAAGGGACCAATATGATCATCTAGTCTGACTTCCCGCACAAGGCAGGCCACAAAACCCTACCCATACACATTTATAACAACCCCGAACCCATGACTGAGTTATTGAAATCCTCAAAAGTGAGATTTGAAGACCTCAAGCTGCAGGGAATCCACCAGCAAGCGACCCATGCCCCATGCTGCAGAGGAAGGCGAAAAACCTCCGTGCCCCTGCCAATCCGCCCCGGAGGAAAATTCCTTCCCGACCCCAAATATGGCGATCAGCTAAACCCTGAGCATGTGGGCAAGACTCACCAGCCAGCACCCAAAAAAGATTTCTCTGCAGTAACTCAGTTCCCATCCCATCCAGCATTCCCACAGACCATTGAGCAGACTTATCTGCCGATAATCCAAAATCAATTGCTCAAATTAAACTATCCCATCATAACATCCCCTCCATATACTTATCAAGCTTAGTCTTAAAGCCAGATAAGTCATTTGCCCCCACTACTTCCCTCGGAAGGCTATTCCAGAACTTCACTCCCCTAATGGTTAGAAACCTTCGTCTAATTTCTAGTCTAAATTTCCTAATATCCAATTTGTACCCATTCGTCCTCGTGCCTATATTAGTACTAAACTTAAACAATTCCTCTCCCTCCCTAACGTTAATCCCCCTGATATATTTATATAGAGCAAGCATATCCCCCCGGAGCCTTCTTTTGGCCAGGCTAAACAAGCCAAGTTCTTTGAGTCTCCTTTCATAAGGCAGATTTTCCATTCCTCGGATCATCCTAGTAGCCCGTCTCTGAACCTGTTCCAGTTTGAATTCATCCTTCTTAAACATGGGACACCAAAACTGCACACAATATTCCAGGTGGGGTCTCACCAGCGCCGTATATAACGGCACTAACACCTCCTTCTCCTTGCTGGAAATACCTCGCCTGATGCATCCTAAAACCGCATTTGCTTTTTTAACAGCCATATCACATTGGCGGCTCATAGTCATCCTGTTATCAACCAATACCCCAAGGTCCTTCTCCTCCTCCGTCGTTTCCAACTGATGCATCCCCAACGTATATGTAAAATTCTTATTATTAATCCCTAAGTGCATGACCTTGCACTTTTCACTATTATATTTCATCCGATTACTATTGCTCCAGTGTACAAGGTGGTCCAGATCTTCCTGAATAGCATCCCGGTCCTTCTCCGTGTTAGCAATACCCCCCAGCTTCGTGTCACTGAGTACAATCCCTCTGAAACCCTAGGTATGTATTTGGAGTGTCTAGCCAGTCCCAGCACCAGTGTGGGTGTGGCCACACTTCTATTTTTAGCACACTAGATAGATCAGAGCTAGCACAGGTACTATGTCAACACCTCTAGCTCCAGAGAAGATGTACCCTAAAACTCAGACTCCTTTATACTCACCTATACCAGTGTGAGTGAGTGAGGCTAAAGGAGTCTAAGCCGGTGTAAATTTGCATGGCAAGGAGCTGGAGGAAAGTAGTGGTGGGGAAAGAGGGATTGGCTGAAGGAGAAAAATGATGGGTTTAAACTCTCCCCTCCTTCAGAAGTGGCAGGTTGCCCTATCAGCAGCAATTTGTGCTCACTCAACAGATGCTTTTAATCTGCTTTCCAGTGTACAAATCAAAGCACTGATCTTGCTATCTGATTTGCATGAATGAGTCCTTACACTTGCGTAAAGCCCTCTTGAAGTCAGTGGGGCTCCACACAGCCACAGGGGTCAATCCATACTGATCATATGGCAAGATCAGGGCATGAACTGGAAAATGTTCACAACTCCATATTTTATCTGCAGAAAAGAGAGAGGGGTGAAGTGGTTGTTGAAAGAGCAGCTGGGAGAAGAAGTAAAAGAACTAGACAGCAAAACAAAAGATTCAAACAAAACTAATATATTCAGAACAGTAGAGAAATGGCTGCTTGTTACTGTTTCCCTACTATTTTCTCATCACCTTTCATTGGGGACTGTTTCTTTAATAGTGGAATGATTAAGTTGCATAAATCCACATTCAATTGTTTTAAAAAAAAGTAATTAAAATATTAAAACATAATAAGACTAAGCCACTTTGCAGTGTATATTAGTAGGCCATTGGTGTGCTTCTTGGGTTAGTGAAGGCACCTGCCTGTGGACCTGTGTCTCATAATATACTTTAGGTGAGTGCCAGTAGCCCACCTCTGCATAATCTGTGTGCCCCATTGCTGCACTGTGTTCCTTGGGAGTGGACCCCTACTTCCACACAGAGTCCTACTGAAGGAATTGGCCTGTGCAGACCTCAGTGCAAGATCGGGACCTTAGTCTCCAGAATAATTGGATGAATATGCACATTTTAACACTTGGGCAATGGATGATCGTATTATTTTTCTGGTGCAGTCAGCAGTGATGTACAGCACATGATTGTCTCTGCAGAGAGCCTGTCCAGATTTAGTCAGATTAGTCTTCTCTTTGTTTACTTCAGAGTGAATTATGATGCTTGACTGAATTTTTGGTTACTTGCATTTTTAAGAGCAGTATTGATGACTCATAAATATTTCCAAGGCTGAATCTCAATATACGTATCACATCATTTTCCCTTGAAGCTATTTGCATGATCTCTCAGGTTTTTTCTTGGTTTGTTTTTTACTTTTGGTAAACTTTACTTGAACCCACCACCTCTTTTAGTCTAATTCACTGCTGGATTGATCTGATCTAACTCACATGAGAGTTTATCCAATTTAACATTTCCAAGCACTTAAAGATTGTTTTGCTTTAGGTGCTGATTTATTTTTATTTTTTTGCATATACAGATGATCTATTCTAGCTAGCCATAGTGAGCCAGATCTTCAGCCAGTGTAAATTGGCATAGCTCTATTTAGGGCCATAAAGCAATGTTGATTGACACCAGTTAAGGATCTGGCCAATTTTAGAGATTTAAATTTGTTTTACCTTAATTCATTATTGCCTGTTTTTCAGATGTTTAAGTATAGGTGGATTTGACATTCTGGCAGAGTACGAGGCATTGCTAGTCAACCTTAACTCTGCCCTAATGAAGCTTTTGGGCTGTGAAGAATAAAGATATCTAGCTCAGAAATGAAACTCCTGATTTTATCTGTGTGTTTATACAGGTTATCAGTTTAATCTAAGGTGTTTTAGTAGCTGTACGAAGAGCAGATTGTAGTGGAATTTGAATTAAACAATACTCATAAGAAATGGTGTTAGGGAGAATGATACAAAATGATCAGTTATGCCACTCCCAGGTTAATAATGTCCTAAGTGCATTTATTTGCATTTCATATATTTGAATCACAATAACACTACATGCAGGCAATGAATTTTTAGGAGATATTCTTCTTCTTCTTGAACGGTTAGCTGCTTGGCTTTCAGCCTTATACCACCACTTCAGGTGTGCTATAAACTGTAAAATTGTATAAAACCCATCAAATTGCAAATTACAAGTCTTCAGGGTAAACTTTGAGGCTTATAAATAAGAAAGCTTCTTAGAAATGTTGGTAAACCACTGTTTTAGTACATTTAGAGGCATGGGGGGCAGATTTTCAGGTGGTATAAGTGGGCATAGCTCCAGTGACTTTGGATCTATGCAGATTTAAACTACACGAGGATCTGGCCCACACATTACAGGTTCCATGAGAGGCTGCTTGAAACTCCCACATAGCTTAATAGTCTTATGTATCAGGTTTGCAATATCTAGACTCCATGGAACCATAAGGTTCAAATCCTGACAGTGTCAGCAAAGTCTTTTATCCTTATGAGGCTGATAAACTGGGTATCATATAATTCAGCTTCTGTGCATGTGTGTGTAGAGGTGGTGAGACTTTAAAAATCAAAAGGCTATCTTTTTGGTGTAGGTATTAGAAGTTCTGCATAGCATGGTTAGTAAGAGTAAATGGTTTTGCCTTGATGTCCTTGTGCAAAATTCTCTTTAGACACTGGTGCTAGCTGTTACTTTCCAACCAAGAGCTGGCTGCATTTAAATGTTACTGTACATATTATGTGAAGAGTTTGGGGGATGAAAGATGCAAAATGTTGTTGCTAATGGGAGCTATGGGTATGCATGTAACAGAGAATATACTCCTAAGTATTTGTTCTCTCCATCTTTTTAGATTTGCCAGTGTACAGTTCTGGATGAATGTAAAAGAACTAGCATTTGACCACTTGAATGATTTCCGAGTCTCCTTTCTAGCATTACTAATTCTTCCACTGATGGACGTGTACCCTTCTCGCTTTATTGCGATAATGTTGTTCTAGCTAATTCCCTGCTGAAGCAGCAGTAGGTTCCACTGGCAGATAAGGAACAGCAATGTGACTATGCATTGTGATTGAAATCAAGGACAACTATTGGCATCAAGGTGACTTTCTATTTGAGCGGAGAGCCTACAGTGAAGAGGCCTGTTGCTGGGAGCAGCAGGTGAGCTGTGTTATGTTTTGCCACAAATGGTGAGGAAAACATTTACTTTCTAATCTAGGTGATTAAAGGAAACAACAAAGAAAGAACAATAACAAAGTCTTGATGATTGAGTCACTGCGTTCCCTCTATTTACAGCATCCTGCATCTGAGCCGAAACACAAAATGGCCACTGCCCATGCAACAGCAGGAATACTTTTCTTTTTCTCATTTACCCATCATGCACTGTGGTATCTCAGGGCTTAAATCCCTCTGACAGCTGGCATTCCCAACTGCTTTCCATCTAGGGTGACTGGATAGCAAGTGTGAAAATGCAGGAGGGGGGGGGAGGGTATATATAAGACACCCCTTTGTATAAGACAAAGCCCTGAATAATGTGACTGTCCCTATAAAATTGGTTCATCTGGTCACCCTATTTCCATTCCAAGTACTAACAAGGCCCAGTCCTGCTTATTTCCAAGAATAGATGAGATCAGGCATGTTCAGTGTTGCTTGGCTATGGAGTTAAAGATCCAGTACACAGAAAAGTGAATGACACATCATTCAGTTACATATCTACCTAAACTACAGTTGACACTGCAGGATATACAGAGCCACACTAACAATGGGAGTTAGGCGCCTAACCTGTATAGGCACTTCTGAAAATTGCAGGAAGCACCTACATACCTTTGAAGATCTGGCCCTTATTCAAAAATGTTTTCATGTGGCCTCTGCTTTGTGCCTCTTCAACTTCCATGTGCTGAATTTGAGACATCTGGGCCTGATCTTCCAAGGTTCTGAGCACTCACGTCTCCAGTTGAAATTCATGGGAGCTAGAGATACTCAGCACCTCTAAAAATCAAGTCCAAGTTGTCTCACTTTGGGCACCAAAAATGAAGGAACCCAGAAATAATTAATACTTTTAGGGAAAATATCTCCTTTATCTCTTTGTGTCTCAATGTTATCATCTGTAAAATGGGGCTAATACTTTCCCAAGATAGCTCACAAGAAGTTATGAAGTTTAATCAATTAATGCTTGTGAAGTTCCAGGAGGCACCATTTAAGTGCTGAATATTATTATTATGAGTTAGAGCCCTGTTGAAACAAAATGGACTTGTAGATTGTGTTTCAATAGATCATGTTCCTAATGAAACTAATTTCATTTACAACTGTGTCTCTTGCTGTCTCTCATTTCTTTATTCTTCTGTCTTTAACAGATTTTCAGATCTGCAGGTTTGGATCATGTATTCTGGAAAAATTGTAGTATTATCAATACATGTTCAGTAATACCCTGAATTCAGTATAATCCTAACTAGAATTATATGAAATTTGACTCTTTTTGAGGTCACGGTGCTACCCTGAAAAAGCATTATTCCCTGGCAAATGTTTTGCTTTCCTCAAACCTGTGACAAATAATATGCAACGTTTTTGTCTGAGGACCTGATCCTACAAGATGATGAGTACTCAAGGCTTTGAGGTCATTGAGCCCCTTTGCAGAGGTGCTCACCTTCTTACAGGGTTGATCGCAATAGACACACTGAAATTTTAGCACAGTGGTTCAGGGGACAGCTTCAAATGTCAAGATGAATATTTGGGATGGTCACATAGTTTTGGCTTTACTTTCCTGACTGGCTAAGCCTACCACATATAGCCAGAAGGGCCAGCTGAAACCATCTGAACTATTTATCTGAAGGAACATTTTGTACTTAGGCTACTGCTCTCTGAGCTGTAAGGAGCCTGCATTTTGTTTGTGTAGCTTCGATGATCAAGTTAGATAATATTTTACATTTTTTTTCATTGCAGTGAGGCAGGGGGACAGCGCCGTCCAATGGACAGGGGCCTGGCACAGAATCCGGAGACCTGGGTTCTATTTCTAACTCTGCCGCTGACTTGTTCTGTGACCTTGGACGAGTCACTCATATCACGCTGTGCTTCAGCGTCCTGGCTGTAAACCACAGGTAACGATACTTACTCACCAGTAGAAAACATTTTAAGATTTTTAGATGACGTGTGCGATGAGTGTTAAATATTGTTACTACTATAGGGTGCCGTGTCCTAGTCTGTTTGTTCTATTGTGCCCGTGCTATTCACACAGGCAGGGTCTGAATTAAATAACTGCGGACTGACTGTCCACTGCCTTGTTTAATTCCCCTGTTGACCTTATGGATGTGTTGACTTTGAGTTTATTGCCTTACTTTAATCCCCCTGATTTTCAGCCAAGGGGCTGATTGCAGCTTCCTCTCCTAAGTGATCTCCCTTTCCAGTAGTTGAGATTCCAAGAAACTCTAACTGCATTATTAGTGTTTTAGCTGCCTAAGAAAGGTCAGAGTCCTCCTCTTGATGGCTGTGGCATCCCACACAAAGACCTACCCCCAAGAGGTGCTGAGCACCCCTTCTCCTATTGCTGTCAGTGGGAACCTCTCAGGGTGAGCACATAATGAAAAGGATTAGGAGCAGAGGTGGACACACAGTAACAGAAGAGACTGTTGCCTCTTTTTGAGAGGTCTATTTCAAATGCAGGGGCTGAGGCACTGTAGCATGGCCTCTTGCTGACCTTGTCAGAACCAGATCACAGTGTCTGTAGCAGTCAGAGAGTTGATGACCCCTGGTTTTGGTTTACTATTATGATGTGAATTCCAGTAATGTTTTCAACATGCTGGGTGGTGTCCAAATGCAATGGCCAGCATCATGGGCTGTCATTGGGATGGCACCCAGGACCTTCAGGGCTAAAAGCACACACTTCTACCCACTGAGCCAAAAGAGTAACTGTTTTAGATGGTAGCTGGAGAAGATTCATCTCCTTTGTGGACCAAGAAATAGAGGGTGATGCACAACAACACAGAAGAAGGGGTTACTCAAACATGTGTGAAGACAGTCTCTGCCCCAAGAACTTATAAGTGACATGGAAAGCAAGAGGGAGGGGAAGGGGAGAAACAATCATAATATATAAAAACATACAAAATAAATGCCATCTCTCCCTGTCTGTCTACCAAGCCATAATTCATTGGCTAATTTCAAATAGGCGCTATGGTAAAAGTGAGTCTTCAGAAGGGACTTGAAAGAGGAGAGTGGATCACCACGGGCAGGGCATTTCATGGGTGAAAAGCAGCATCCAAGAAGCATTCAGTAGATAAACAAGCCACTGAAGCTTTGGGCGAGTGTGTATATGTGGGGGGTACATGCTACTGAGGTGTGTGCAATATGTGATGTTGGATTTGTCCATTGCGCAAATCATTAACTCATTTTTTCCTCCCGAGCGTGTCAGAGGCTCATAAAATGGATCATTGGTTTTTACTCAAAAATTTGCAAGCCTGAAATGTCAAGTGAAAGCGATTTTTACCAGGCTTTGAGGAAGGAAAAAAAGTCAGTCTTCCAACATTTTACGAAAAAGTAAAATGATCTGTACAAAATCACCTGTTGCAGAATGGCAGACACTTTAAAAAACATTTGCACACAGCTTTTGTGATATTTTAGTTGCCCATTTACAGTGGCACAATATCAATTCTTAGAGGGACCACTAGTGCCATTTTGTTAGAAAACCAACAGTATGGGCCAGATCCTCAATTTGTGTAAGTTGTCATAGCTCATTGTAAATCAGTGGATACCCTTTTTTACTTTCAATAGTACCTTACGCCACAGGTAATACCATTGATTTCAACTGAACTTATTGCAGATCAGGTATACTTTCAGTAAGGGTATCACAATCTGACACTAAATTAGGCCCTACCCCTGGAAAATTATAATGCTTCTTTAGACTAGGAAAGGAATTTCATGGAGCTTTTCTAGTCCCAAAGTCAGGCAGTTTACATTGGACGCTCATTATAAACAGTATGGTTGATCCTTAAGAGAAGCATTGTTGAGGAATTCAGATCCCAAATTTGATTTCTGTTGGAAATCAGAGGGAGTGAGCTACATTTCCTTTGGAGCTAACTGGGGAACTAAACTGTATTTTCTATGGAGGATGAGGTGAGGGACAAAAGCAGAGAGGGGGAGAACCTTTGCTGGTGAGAGGGAAAGCAGAAGCCCATTGGCAGAAGGGAGGGGATCACATGCCAACTGAATGTCTTGGGTAGGGAATGATCCCGGAAGCCTGTTGTAGGTGGGAGAAGGAGGGAATCAGGGACAGGAATGTCAGGAAAGAGGTGTGGGACTGTTGAGAGCTACTCCTTTGAATCTTTAGATAGCTTTGACGGAGTTCAGTGAAATACAGGCCCACTCTGAGCTGATTCAACCATCCCCAGTTAAAAACAATAAATCAGTGCTTGGCAAATGAAAGAGACAAAATCGGATGAGAAGGAACAATTATTTTTAAGCTTCTAAGAGACATTTACAAAAGAAAGAATTTTTATTTATATTTATTTATTTAAAACAAATACTTGACAGTGTTCTTGTAACTACCCACAACAGTATATTCTGGTCTGTTACACATACACCCAGATTTCTACAATAAGATACAGAAAGGCAAACATCTACAACTATTTTCATTTTATTTAATGTTTATTTTTGCAGCATTTGATAAAAACACATCAATGTTTTACCAAAATAACAGCTATAAGCCACTTCAAGTGTTGCACAAAGATTGATTTTAAAATTTCCTTTTTATTTTTAGATCATCTTTTTTTCTTTTCTTCAATGAAAAGCTCAGATGCAGGATTGTTTGAGAAGCAATGAGAAGAGATCCTTCATTTGGTCATTAATATCTTTGGTGGAGAGCCAGTAAGAAGTGCATTGTTTGTTGACAGGATTCCCTGCCACACTTGAGCAAATATTAAAATACTAGTATACACAGGAATTTTTTTGCCAATCTACATGGTAGAACTCTTCAAAGTGATCAGTGATAGCTTCATACATGTAGTTTAAACAGATCAGTTATCACTGCATAGACTTAAGCAGTTTCAAACAACTGCCTTAAGAAAAAAACAACCAACAACAAAAACTCAGGTTAGCTCCCAGATTTTCTGTTTTTCTCCCTTCAGTTGTAGAATTTCTCTTCCAAAGAGGAATTTGCATTCTAGAGATGCATTCTTCCTCCTCAGACCTGAGGTGTAGGATAGGCAACATTTAATTCTGAACCAGAGATGGGTTTAAACTAGGGCAGGTGGAAAATGTTCTATCTAAACTATACTGTTTTCCAATGGAAAAAAATCAGCTTTTTGATATGACAAAATTTTTCAGTTTCTCCCTTCCACACAATTTTTGATGTGTCATAGAAAAACTGAAAACCTAAAAACTGAAGAATTTTGTTTTGGAAACAGTGCATCATGGGAGCTGCAGTTCAGATGCCTTGTGTCTCCATTTTCTTCTATAGGCCATGTTTCCCAGCTGGACATTTCCCAGGATGCACTGCAGCCAGAGAATACCATGATCCACCATGGTTGCTCAGCAATGAAGGCAGACCATGGTGCTTTGTGGGAGATTTTCTCCAGCCAGTAAGCCCAATCCATGTTAGCAATAAGACACCAAGCCAAAATTTTCACAAAAAAAGAAATAGACATACAGCATTTACTTATAGCCCTGAAGGGTGCAACATGAATGCATACTGCAGCTGAGGTTGAGATCCACATGTATAGGACACTCCTCTCTACCATCTTAGAAAGCAGTTCCACGTTCAGTCTCAAAGGTGGCCTGGTGGTTCTGTTGCCAGCCCAGCACCATCAAACCTGAGTCTTTGCCAATAAACTTCCCAAGGCATCCAACTGTTTGCCTTCAGATATCAAAAAAGACATCTTCCATAAAAATGGGAACATTCACTTAAACAGGTTAGTTACTATTTCTTCACACAACCCACAGTCAAGCTTTGGAACTCATTACCAAAGGATGTTGTGCAGGTCGAAAGTATAACTGAGTTTAAAAAAGAATTTGGTAGATTCATGGAGGATACGCCCATCAATATTAGCCAAGAAGGTCAGGGACGCAACCCCATGCTCTGGTTGTCCCTAAACTTTTGATTGTCAGAAGCTGAGACTGGATGACAGGGGATGGATCACTTGATAATTGTCCTGTTCTGTTTATTCCTTCTGAAGCATCTAGCACTGACCACTGTTAGAAGACAAGATAGTGGGCTATATGGACCTTTGGTCTGAACCAATATGGCCCTTCTTATGTTCTTATGTAAATCTATCAATGGGAGATAACATCCTTCCCCAAACAACTTCTGTGCTTCCTTGGTGGCATGTAAGAAAAGAACTAAACTGATGATTCCCCCATTCATGTTGTGGCAGATGTGGAGCTGCTATGTCATCTTAAGAATTACTGATATGTAATCATGTTATGAAAACGGTATGTGACCTAGTTATTAAGATAGACTGTATAACTAGATTAGAGTTAGTGAAAATTTTATTATACACCTGTAATGCTTTAATGCTATAGGGACTGTTGGAAGAACAAGCAGGAAGTCAACACAATGGCTCCACAGATTAGGCTATCCCAGCACATCCTTGAAAGACAATAGGGAAAGCTATTAACTTTGAGGATCCAACATCCTATCTCTAACAAAAATGCAAGCTTTGTTTTGCCAATGATGGGAATTAGAGATCTAACTAAAACAGTTAAAAAGTCCTCCTCAGGCGAGGTAGCGGTGTCAGGGACTGTCCTGGGGGACAGGCTGACACAGAGAGAGACTCTGCAGATGGAGTCTGACAAAATTGGGCCTTCCCCAGATCCAGGGGATGATAAGCTTTGGTTCTAAATAAATAATATTTTGCTTTAAGAAGGCTGTTTAATCCCTGTTCTAACCACGAATCACTGCTCTTGGAATGAACAACACTGCAGTATTGAACGTAAGTCAGGCCCACTGAGGTAATTGCAGTTAGCTCAGGGGGGCAGCAGCCCAAAATCCAGCTGAGAGTAGAAGAATCACATGATTCCACTCCAAGACAGGTGATGGTTTGAGGCCCAGGACCTGAGAGGGGGGCTCACTAGAAAAGACCAGGAGACCTCAGAGGTGCATTCAGCCTGGTAACTGAGATGCATGCCACAAATAACCTCCCACAACAAGTGCACCTTTACTAGTCAGAAAGAGTCAAGTTGACAGGTTCTTCAACATGCTATTTAGAGACTCATCAGGCCTCCAAATAAATAAAGGAAGTGTTTAAACAAACACAGCCGTCTTTATGCTGCTTTCCATCAGTACTATCAATCATAATTTCACTGCACTGGACCCATGTGGGTTGCTTGCATTATGTCGAGCTAGTGTGTGAAGGTTTTATTGTTTAAAGCAGGACACATCAAACAAAAAGCTTGGAGCTGTTTAAGAATCAAGATGTGCTTATTGTTTTCTACCCCTTTGACTATAAACAGGATGCAGCCAATGACAGAGCTCCTTTACCATGCTGTCTTCCCTTCCCAAGCCCCCGCCAACTCCCTGGTTTACAAACAGACCCAAGATCTGGGAGCTCCTAAGTGCTTCTCTGCCTGTTATTGATAAACTTTGAGTTTTTGTGTATTAACCTTTTTTGTCCTGAAGATCGGGGATTTCCAGAATTTCAGACTTCTGTGTCCAGGTTTGACAACAACAACTAAATAAGAGTCTGTGGTGACATCAGGCTGTGGTCCTCAGTGACAGCTAGTCTCTTCCTGAAGACAGTGCACTAAAAAGTAAATGAATGTGAATGGAGTAGTGCAACAATCCCTGTCATATCTGGGAAGAAACTGTTCATTGATCCATTGGCATTCACTCTTCATCAATGCACTGTCTGCAGAAATCCTCCCAGGCACGTAATTGAAAAGACAGTGCGGATGAGATACTACATTGATAGGCACAGGACAGCTATATTAAATACATCATTGATCAATGTAACCAGTGCAGCTTCTCTCTGAAACAAAGTCCTGAAAACAGACTGAATGAGACCAAAAAAACCTCTTTGGACTCCAGAAAGCAGCAACGTTACTTCACAACTTTCTCATTCATCTTTCTCAAAAGCAAGATATACAACGTAGGCCAATAGCTGATAAAATAGGACAAAGCACCACCTGCATTATACATGACAGCTTTCCTAGGTGGCCCACTTCTACCAAGGTCTCTTGGTTAACCAGGACTGAGTTTACATCAGACAACACTAGCAGGTAGTCTAAGTAATTCCCTTGCTGTTGATAAGTTTTCAATACACAGGGTGGAGGAACCAAAGTACTTTTTTTTGTACTGCCTTATATATGGCCTTACGCCTTATGCCTGGATCTCCTCTTACTCTAAAGTAAAGCAGGTATAATCCCATTAAATGTAGTGTGTTTCACTGGTGTAAAACCATATTAAGCATGATGAGATTCAAGCCTGTTAGTAATTACTGTGGATAAACCTATTATTTTATTTTAAAATGCAAGAGTTACTGATTGAAAAGTGACTGTACAAAAAAGTCAGTTGGGAGTTCTATATTTACCTTCTTTCAGTGACTTCCTGTTCATATTAGTTTAGTTTTCAGGTTTAAATTTATATTTTTTTGCCGGCTAGTACTGCCAACTCAGCCTGGGATTCAACATTTCAAGCTGCATTTCTTTCTGTATCATATGTCATCACCAGTTCTAAAGGTTCCGCAATCACAACCCAGCAGAAAATCTGGGGGATGGCTCAAAAGAGAACCTGTCTTACTCACTTGGATCTGTGTTTGCTCTGCAAGCTGAACATGAGTGAAAGCTTATTTTTGTGTCAGTGAAAAGACATCATTAAATGAACAGGGGGCAGGAACTGTCTCTTTTTATAAATGTGAACGCTGCCAAGCACAATGGGACTCTGATCCCCTTTGGGGACCTCTAGATGTTCTCACAAAACAAACATAAACACATAAATAGTAATGGCAACAGGGAAGAAATATGAAGCCCATTCACTGAGGAGGGCTCATTCTCTCATTGAAAACAACATTTTCAAAGCTCTAGGGCAGTAACTCTCAGCCTTTCCAGACTTCTGTACCCCCTTCAGGAGTCTGATTTGTCTTGAATACCCCCAAGTTTCACCTCACTGAAAAACTACTTGCATACAAAATCAGACATAAAAATACAAGAGAGTCACAGCACGCTATTACTGAAAATTTGCTACTTTCTCATTTTTACCATGTAATTTTAAAATAAATTGACTGGAATATAAATATTGTACTTACATTTCAGTGTAGAGCAGCATAAACAAGTTGTTGTATGAAATTTTAGTTTGTATTGACTTCGCTAGTGCTTTTTATGTAGCCTGTTGTAAAACTAGGCAAATATCTAGATGAGTTCATTTACCCTCCTTGAAGACCTCTGCATATCCTTAGGGGTACACGTACCCCTGGTTGAGAATCTGCTCTAGGGCTTTTAGCCATGAAGCTCCCATTAATTTCAATGGGAATCATATGGTGAAATCCTCAACCAAAAGGAAATGAACCATTTTTACAGTCACATTTTTGACTCTGACTACACTTTCATATCTTGTAGTCTGAATTTTTCTTATTTTGAATAAGGCTGGAATTTCAAGGCCACTTATTAAATAATTATACCTTTTCTTGTTAAAAAAATATCCCATTAAGATAATGATCTTAGCCCCACCAGCTAAAACATTGCTTGTATTGTCTCTCACCCTGCTTGTTTCCATTCACTTCATGGCAATTTTTCTATAGTGGAGCTGGAGTAGCATCCATCTGTATTCTGATCCATGTTATGCGGCCTGGCCAGGCATCCACCTGCCGTACACAGGTTCTGTGTAGATTGTACAGAGCTAAAAACAAGCCATTTAAGAAATAAAAAGCCTATAGATGCTCATTTTAAAAAAAGAGAGAGAGAGAGAGAGAATTGCTGCAGGTTGTAGTTTCCTGTATTCTGTGCTCTGCCAGTTGTTTGAAGTCCGTGTTGCTGGGGTATTTATTACCTGCGTGAGCCACATTAGTAGTGTTTGTTTTGTTGTTTTCCTTTTAAAAATAATCTACCAATGGTTTATTAGTGTACAGCAGCTGTTTTGTGGGGCTCCTTCCACAACCCTAATTGCTTACAATCACATTTAACTGCCCACTTATTCCTTTGTGAAAGGCTAATTGATTTGCAGGATGTGGTACTGTGAAATACATCTGCTATCTCACTCTCCCCTTCATGCCCCCTCTTCCCAAACAGACCGATGGCCACAATTCATTTCAATGAAGACAGGACATGTTGATATGAGCACCAGTAAAGTCCAGCCTTTCTTTAGCTGGGTCAGCGTCTCCGAACCAGGTCTGTTTGGAGGCAATTAGCCTTGGCAGGTGAGACAAACACTGTCCAATGAAAACTTTAACATATACCTTTGTGAGTGCATGCATCTTTCTAATTATGTATAAACAGAGATACACACAGGCCCAGGTTGCAAGTGATCTGTGCATGGCTAACATAGGGACTAAGGGGCCAGCAAGAAGACACCCCACCCTTGCAATATTGCAGAGCCATTCACAAGAGCAGTCCTTGAGCTGTAGTAGGTGCAGGGACAGTGTGCTCCTGTTCCACCTCAAGAAGCAACATGGCTAACAGGAGGGGAACAAAGGGTGGCCTAGAGTGGCCTAGAGTGCTCCCTCATGAATGGACATGGCATAGCAGGCTCTCCTAATCTAAATGCCCCTTTCTGACATTCACTCTGGTCCCATGGAGTATGGGGGGGTGTCTGTCTCTTCTCACAACATGGCCCTCCAGTTAGGTCACATTTTGTTTCCACCTATTCCGAACTCATAGAGTCCTTGACATTTCCAACAGAAATATAAAGACAACTGAATCTTCAGCCCCCGTCAGGCTCAGCTGACTACCCCTCTCCTTCGCAGACAAGCCTCAGCTATAATGCAATATCCTCACCTCTGTCCTCAAGCCCCTGTGCCTCACTCCACCCCACAGTCCAGGGCTGGCACAGTTCTCTGCCTTCCCAGGGTTTCAGGCAAGCTGTCATCCCACAGTAGCTCTGATCTTCCTTCCCTCAGACTTCAAGCTCACCTCAGAAGGAGACTGACTGCTTCTCTGCCCTTCCAGCCTTCTATAAGACTTGTCCTAGAGAGAAGGCACACAATACACCCTCTCTGCTGGACCTCCTCCTCTTTACTGATCTTCCCTCTCCAAAGTCCTCTCCCTTCACCTAGTCACACCTGCCTCCCCCGCTGCAATCAGTGAGGTTACTCGAATGCTCAGAGTCCCTTAACCCTTTTGATGCTAGCACAGGATTTACGCCCCATCAAAAGCAGGATGGAAGCCAGGTCATGGCCCCAGCTCTGTCTCCACGGGCCCATGGAGCAGAGCTGGCACACTGAGTTGGAGAAATCTGCTCTGAGTGCAAGGAGAAATACTAGGAGAGATTAGTCCTGTCCACAGAGGGCAGCAGCGTAAGTGCCACAGTGTTGATAAAAACTTTATGCTACACCACACCATCTTATATTCTGCACACCTTGCACATGTTAGAGAAAAAACCCTATCTGAGGAACGTTTTAAAGAGTTTTTATAAACTTTATTGGGCCTATTATTATCACTGTTTAGATTTAGTAATCGCCACCTGGAAAGCCTGGAATCTTAAGGTCTCATCTATCCTGCAATGAAATAAATGGGAGTCTTTCCACTGACTTAATTGGAAGTTAGTTGAGGCCTAAGTCACCCTGGGTGGGACTTTGACCTGAGCTCAGAGGAAGCCAAAAAGATAAATTACCTACAATAACTTTCTCCTTAAAAAGATGAGGAATTTAAAGTCAGTTGTTGGGGACTAGAAGCAAACGCTGGGAATCACCTCTTCCCAATGGGATAAAATTCTCATTTCTAGCCCTAGGTAGCAGTCTGTAATGCTGTTACATTCTGAAAGATAGAAGAGTCGCTACAGGTAGAGGCCTGAATCTTGCCCACCTTATTTGGGAGTGAAAGAAAACATTTCTTTCAGCGGATTAATATAAGAATGAATAAAGATTGATTTTTCATTTTTTTAAAAAAGCTCGAAAATAATAATCATGTGCTGTGGTTTAAAAAGAAAAAGTGTATCATCTATAAATACACCTGGACAGCAAACTTTCACCCATGGATTAGGACTTGTACTGGTAGAGTATCCCTCACTCATGGGAGCAGTTCAGTTAACTGGCCCAAGGCTGAGGATGAGCAACATTCAATTCTGGACCAAAGCCAGATTGAAGATCGGCTATCTCAGCACTCATTCCAAACCAATGAGCAGCTTCAAAGACTTGCCACATTTTTATAATCAGACTACCATGAAAATGTTTCCTTCTTTCCCTGCAAATCTGGAATTCTGCCTCCTTGTGGTGGAAGTCAGTGGACTATTCTTGTGAGTAATGGGATTCCTCTTCCCCAGATTTCCCCTTTAGTTTATAGCTAAACATTTACTATCTGTCACGTATTCCCAAGGCGTAATGTGGAAGGCAGTGGGGGTCCATCTGCAGGGGAGAACCACAGAAAGAACAGAGCAGGTACCTAAGTACAACAAACCACTATAACCTCTGCAGGCATAAGAAGAGGGAACTATGAAACAGCATATCAGAGATGGTTGAATACCCACTCACAAACTTGCTGTATCACTGAATGTCAAAGGTTGATTTGCATGCAGTACTTTAAATAATTAAGCAACAAAATGGTGTTACCATCTGCTAAAGTCCATCTGGTGTGGGGAACACAAAATCCTGACTGAGAGGCCTGATCTACTATTTTGGTTAAACCCTTCAGTAATGCAGGGGTGCCCAAAGTGCAGCTCATTGATCCCTAAAGGTGCTTTCTAACTCTTAAATTTGGAAATTTTGTTAACGATTTAACAGAGTGATCAGTCCAGGTCTACATTATTATTAATATTTAATAATGGAAAATAATATGACTGCATTTATAAATCATGGTAGGCATGTTTTGAATAGCAAGTTCAGCTTTAATCAGACTCAGCCCTCATTAAAAAAAAATGGAAATAGCAGAGACAGAAAGGTTCAGAGAAGGGTGCTGATAATGATCAGAAGCACGGAAAGGTCTCTGTGTGAGAAGAAATTCAAAAGATTAGGCCAATGTACTTTAGAGACAGAAGAATAGATGGTGACATGACACAGGTAAGAAAACAATGAATACTATAGAGATGGCAGATTGACGGCTCCAATTTACTCTTTCAAGAAATACAAGAACTAGGAGCTACGCTAGTGAAATTAAAAGACAATACATTTAAAATGGATCAAAGTAGTTATTGGGACTGATTCCTGGCTGTGGTTGTGGCATTAAGTGGATTTATTGGACTGGAATATCTAGCATTCTATTTCACTTGACATATAATTAACCTTTGGAACTCATTCTCACAAGCTTTTTGTAGCTTAGTAGGATTCAAAGAAGATCAGACACTTATACAAAATATTTAAAATATCCACAGTTGCATTAGCTAAGATATAAAACATTTATGAAGGATATCAGCTCTCTTGCTTGAGGGCATAACCCTATCACTGACTGTCTTGGGCTAGAAAGAAATGTCCACTATGGTCAGACTACTTCATAATTAGTTGTGGGGAGGTTGCATCTTTCTCTATCTTTCTCTAGCTCCCTATTCCCAAAGTCAGTAGTCAGGACCCAACTCAATATGCACAGAAATGCATCCAGCAGAAATATCCAGGCTACAGTCAGCACTGCTCCTTATTATTATTTGTATTCTGATAGCGCCAGCATGTGCTAGTCACTATTTTCTCTCTCACACACACACAAAGACACAGTCCCTCTGATAAACAGCTTGACTTAAGGTGCCTTTCCCGCTCATTATTGCCTAGGTAATGCACAATCTCATATCGGAATTACACACTCAGTATTGCCAACCTCAACAATAAAAAATCATAACTCAGACCCTAAAAAATCATGAGATTTTGGTCCCAAAATCATGAGATTAAAAAAAAATATGATCTATGTTTGGGTCTGTCTTTTGATTTTTGAACTTCCCCTTCCCACCCCATGTGTGTGTGAGAGAGAGACAATTAGTATTGGACACTCATTGCCAAATGTATTGGGTAAGGTGACTTCAGCCCTGCTGCAGAAGCTTTTGTCCCCACATCGGCCTGTCCCCTGCCCAGAAGTTAATTCTTCCCCCAGCCTCCAAATCAATCCTGTCCTCCCAATGCTTTCATCTGTTCCACCTGCCCTTTGTGCTCATATCTGCTCAGCCGCACACGCAGACCCCACCCTTTGGCAGTTCAGTCTTCTATCCAACCCTCTGCTTCTTCTCCACCCCCTCTCCCAGGCCCAGGGGGCTACAATGGGGTCCCCTCTCCCACTTTCATGCTGGGGGGGAAGAGTATTGAGGGGGAAGGAGCGGAGGACTTGTCTCTGTTGCTTGTGGGAGGGGAGGTTGAAGCCCCCTGAGCTGTTGGGCTTTTTTATCTCCCGCCTGTGAGAATGGCTTCAGGTTGTTGAGGGAAGTGGCGGGAGGGGGAGAAGGAGAGGGAGAGAGCTCTCGTCCTACAGCACCTTTGATTGGTTGCTCTGCCCCAGGAGGCAGGCAAATATGGCAGGGTGCCAATCAGATGGAGTTTCCCCCCCAGGTAGAGTTCAAATTGCCTAGAGGGCTGGAGCATCTCAGGTCATTACTAGATGGGCTCCAGTCCCAGCTAAAATCCTGTCACTCATGAAAAAAAAAAAAAATCACAAGAGTCAGCAATACTGCCCCTACACCACAACCAGACATCTTACAGGGCTGGATCTGGCCTGGAGCCAGAAATGTAGGCACTGGGTGCAGATCCAAGTGTAAATGCTGTGGCCAGAAGCTAGAGAGGGTAGGGAGCTCACTGCTACCATCTCTTAGTGAACAGGGGGAAAAGCAGACAGAAGCTCCAGAGGGCAAGGAGTTCTCTGTCCCATCAATTGGTGAACAGGGGGAAGTATGGCGACAGAAATATTTTCATTTACATACTTTATCCACAGAATTTCTCCAAGTGACACCTTGGGGAGTCAACAGTATTGTATAAGAACTCAGAATTGGTGGGGTAGTTGGAGTCTGGGACTAAATAGAGAGGAGAGGAAGGAGAAAACGGCTCCTATCTTGTGTCAAAGACTCTGTGAAAGGGTCTAATATGCCACTAAATTCCCCTACACTGAAGACTGCAATGAGATGATGCAGAGATAATTTTGCAGTAAGAGGTGGAGAAAAGGTGGCTTTGAAGCAAGAAACAGCTCTTTACGGAAGCCAGAGAGGGCAGCAGCAGAGCTGGGTGAACTCTGCAGAGGGTTCCCTGACCCATCACCAATAAAACTAAAATCATGATAGCTGAGTTAAGATGGTAGCTCCTCAGGAGCAGACCAGGCAGCACTTCTCCTAGGGCTGGAGACAAACCTGCTCATGTGCGTTCCTGGACTGCCAAACACAGACACCAAATTGTGAATGGGATGTCAGGAGATTAAATTCGTAACTTGGTTAGACACTACAAATCATGGTTTTAATAAAGACACTGAATTTATGCCTTATTACAAAAATGTGTAACCCACTGACCCTCCCCCCTTTTTCGTCCTATGACTACAAGGGTGTTAAAAGGCCACTTCACCTGGAATGACCCCTTAGATTTGTGCTAACTACATATGCTAAACTATCCGTTGGATCTTGTATTTAGCTGGGACATTCTTAGAACCTTTCCCAGACTTGAAGAAAAGCTCTGTGTAGCTTGGAAGCTTGTCTCTTTTACCAACAGAAGTTGGTCCAATAAAAGATATTACCTTATCCACCTTGTCTCTCTTATGCGGTGTAGGGAAGGGGGAAGTGATGTGTTCAAGGAATGTTCTCCTCAGACATTCACACCAGTGGGGAGGTGAACTGGGATAAAGGACTACCAGTGGGTTTAGATGTTTTAGTTATTATTTGTATACATATATTGTTGATTTATTGTATGTTTTCCCTAGTTGATGGTGTGTTCCCTTTCCCCCTTATAGAGTTTTTCTGGCTTCATACACAAACTCAGTATTCGTGACTGTGAGCAAGGAAGTGTTGCCAGCAGAGGTATTTAGTTTTCTCAGGTTTTCTGGGTGGGGGCTCAAGATGGCGGTATTTGTTAATTTTAAGAGGGATCACTAGATATTTGAACATGACCCTTCTTGCTGTTGACAATACCTTGAAGAAGGCTTACCCAAGCATCAAAAATGATTAATTTCCCTCACCTGTCAAAAGTTAAGACGTTTAAATTTGAGATTCTAGGTTTGGCCATGCCAGATCAACTGTCCCCTTTGCCAAGCTCAGCCTTTGTTTCTGTGACTTAGACTGAAACAATGGTACTTTTTTTTTTTAAATGACCAGTTTTCTAGGTGCTGTATATGTAATTAATGCAAAAGGTCATGTAGCTTCTAGAAATGAATCAACCTGAAGGCAGGCAAGCTCCTTTCAGACTTCTTTGTAGCAGGCATACTGCACAGTATTTTCCTAGAATTAATAAAGTTTCTTTCTGGCAGACTGGAGTGCAGGCGAACTTTTCCAAACAGGTAAGCAAGTTGCTTTTTTCAGGCAAACTTTTTTCTAACAGTTGTTGAAGCAAGCTGCAGACAAATACTCTTTGTTTTTTGGAGCTAGATCGGTATTAGAAGCAGCATTAGAGCTTGCTGGTACATTTTCAGGAAGTACATAACTTCCCTTATTCAGCTTTCACACACACAATATGTACATTTTAATTCATCCAAATTCGGGCTTTGCTTTTTGTCCAGCCTTTGAACTGGCAGAGCACAAAGCATGGGCATGAAACCTGTCAAGGCTTTGACTTCATTGTTGGTTGAGCCAGTTCCAGCAATTACCCTTTGGTTCTGCCAGATTTAACACAGGGAGAGTTTTCTTGATGACAAAAGCTAGTGGTTTCTCGGTTTCTCTCTCTCCTCTCAGCTTCTAGAGTTGCAGGGCATTTGAGCACAGTGCTGAGTTTCTTGATGCTCATTGATATACGACACAGTGTCACTGAAGTTACTTCTGTTTCAGTGATATATTACTAGAAAAATGTAACCTCATGGTTCACTTCCAAAACCCAGTAAATAAAAGCAATGCATTGCCCTAATATTAGAGTCATTGTATTTTGGTATCCGAGACTTATGTTAAACTAAAGCAGTACAAAGGCCTTGCACTGGCTGTCTGCATGGAGCCCAGCCATAAGCTTCCTTTACCTCAGCAGAAACATTGAGGAAGGCTCATGAGAGCAAGAATGCCTGGGCCTCCTTTGTGGGGCCAAGTAGGTGAAGTTTATATCCCCTGTACTAGCATGACTGATGCTAGCCACAATGTATTTAAAGCCATTATAAAAGTACTTGGCAGTGTCCATTTAAAACTAATACATACATTGAAAAGGTAAATTCTGAAATAAATGGAGATTGCCTATCATGGCAGTGCTAATGCTACTCAAAATCCTTATGTAGTCACTGGCAAATTGGGGGACGGGGGCAGGGAGGAGGGAGGGCCAGGATCCAGCTCCGTGTTTAAAATCTATTCTCCCAGTTTAAGTTACTGTACCAGCTCAGCTCAATATCTAAAACAAAGAAAATGAATTATGGAACAGTACGAGGGTAGCTTGTTAATTTTCCCACTGATGCACTGTGAAATGAAAGCTTTATTCTAAGAATACTATATCCGCAGGGCTCTGTCTGGGGAGACACCGACAAATACAAATGTTCTTACAGTTTTTCTTTTATTCCTACTTTATGTTGTATTCCAGACAGATTCCCAAAATTACATCTAATAATATATAATCTGCGTCTGTGGTTTGATGGAGTTCAAGGGTGCAATTTTCTAGGGCATTACTGTGCCCTGTTTGAAAATGGAGATCAAGTACACATTCTTAGGCAAATAAAATTCTAGAAGAATTTGTTTATTTCTTAATCAATATTAATATGTTTGAGCTTAATTAAAGGGTGTATTCTCCCATTATGCACCAAGGGAATTCTAAAAAGCAACATCATCATCTTTATATTTATACACAGCCTTTTATTCAGAACGATCCAAAAAGCGCTTTACAAATTTTTGACAAAATTCTTCTTTAATCAACATTGATGATTCTCTTATCCACCGCACAAATCTCTGTTGCACCTTATGCCCATGGAACTTCCACTGATGTCAATAGGAAATGTGTGTGTGGAAGTAGTGCAGAATTTGTAAAAGAGATCTGCACTCCAGAAAACAGAAAAACCTTGCCTTGTGCATGTATGACACTCCTTACATACTCCTTACTTAATTCCTAATTCATCACTGAAATTCAACCACTATTGGAGTGGATACTAGCTGCCATTCTGCACCAACAATACAAAACAAGTTGTCTTATTACAGGATACAAGCAACTCCCGTGGATTTCAATGGGAGATGCTTTTACCCTGCAGTTGAAGAATGGGTTCCTTATCGATATGTCTACACTGCACACTATGCCCAGGTTAGTTGATTCGTGTTTGCAACCTTGTACCAGAGTGTCTACACTGCAGTGGAAACTCAGGCCTTGTCTACACTACACAGTTTTATCAACAAAAGTCAGCTTTCATCGACAGAACAGTGGAGGTGTACACACTGAAGTGCTCCTCCCGATGATGTAACTTCCCTGCTACGCTGACATAATAAAGCCACCTTGACAAGTGGCACAGAGCTTTTAGTGACATAGTTAGAGTGACGCAGTGTCAGTGTAGACACCACGCTTGGTTATGTTGCCCTAATTGGCCTCCCGGAAGTGTCCCACATTGTCCATCCTGACCGCTCTGGCCAGCAGTTTGAACACCACTGCCCTGAAGGTACACTGGTACAATTAACGAAAGACTGAGGCTGGATAGCCTGGAAAGGGCACAGGGGTAGGAGTGGATGATAAAGCCCCTGGAGGGCCAGAGAGAGATGATGAAATCCCTCATTACCCTGCAATCTGAGCTCATCAAGGCACGTCCCCCCCTGCAGCCACTAAAGAACTCTGGTCCACGTCCTCCACAAATGCCATCACTGCATTCTTCGCATGTTCCCACATGCATTCCATGCCTAAGGACTGGTTTCACAACAAAAGCTGGAGTCACACAGATCTGTGAAAGCCCTAGCTGTGTGACTGTTCCTTATTGCCATGTCCCCATTTGACCAAAAATTTGTGTTTTGTCCTATTATTAAACTTGAGTCTTTGAAATAAAATGAGTTTTTATTTGTGACACACATACATCACTCAATGCTAACATTGACACACAAGGGCTATAGGCAGGAATACTCAGGAAGCAAGCACTACAGGAATAATTCAAGGCGGCAAGTAAACATTGTCTGGCCAAATGAATCACATAAGGACACATTACTAGAAATCATTGTCAAAATGCTCCTTCAAAGCCTCCCTGATTCAAAAAGCCTCCCACTGCACCCTTCTGATTGCTCGAAATTAGCAGCCAGCCGATCAGCTTCAGCGGTCCACCCCTGGGGAAGCTTTCCCCCTTCACTTTACAAATATTATGCAGGATACAGCAGGTCACAATGACCATCTGAATATTTTCCTCATTGTGGTCTAACCAGCCAAAAAGACAGTGCCAGTGCTCTTTTAATTGGCCAAAGGCACGTTCAATGGTCCAAAATTTTAGTTGCTTAGCCAACTTTTTTGATCTGGAAACTAAGCTGGATATCTTGCAAGGACAAGCCATCTTTTGAGATTTCCTGTACTTTCTAATTCTGAGCAGAGGAGAAAAGCAGCTAGAGATTCTCATTGTTTCAGTTCTCCTGTCCTCTTCTGAGCCAGAAAGTGTAGAGAGGCAAGAAAATGAGAGGAAAAGAAGCAGCAAACAGACTGAACTGTTTTAAACTTCAGAACTGGTTCAACTTTGTTTTGAGTTAGGGACAAAGGCTTGAGTCAGATTTTATTTCATCTGACATAACTCATCCATACCTGCTTTCGGTCTCTTATTAGATTTGACTTGAACTCAGGGAAATTACAAACGACAACTACAACAACAAAAAACTTATGAAAAATGAAGAACTGTATCCCATTAAGAAGTAGAGAAATGGAAATAGTTATTAATTCTATAGCCAAGTTTCTACTCTTTATAATCAAGATTTCAACCCATTTGTCTGGGTCATAAATCTTTTGTGCTGTACCTTCTTAGTTAACAAGACACACTGGTTTTTATGAGTAGAACCATATTTTTAACGAGAAAATCATTGAGGATTAAATTCCCCTGCAGGAATGGTATTTGAAGACTTGATGAAATAAAACATTTCACTTACAGAGACAGGTGGAATGATGTGGAGAGGGATCTTTTAACTACTTAATTTAAAAGAAGGGAGAACACGAGCTCTATAATATGAACAGTATAGGCCAATTTCAAAGCATTGTTTGGAATCAATGGAGCTACATTGATTTATACCATCTGACAATCTGCCCTGCAGAATTTAGCCCTATGTGTTTAACTAGTCTTTTACTTTCATACTGTGATTGTTAGTATTTAACTGATCACTTTTCTCAGTCCTTTTACTGAGGTACGTCTATATTTGAATTTTTAGTCATGTCTAGGATGATAAGATGTCCCGATATTATAGGGACAGTCCCCATATTCAGGGCTTTGTCTTATATAGGCACTTCTTATTCCCCACCCTGTATCCCGATTTTTCACACTTGCTATCTGGTCACCATAGTCATGTCTTAATATATATTTACTAACTTGATTGTAAATTCTAGTTTACCACATAAAACACTTGTCAGTCTGCACTAGAATTAACAATTATGTTAGTTAACACCTGTTATTTAATGTGTTAAAATGACTAAAAAATTCAAGCACAGACCTACCCTAAAGTTGTTTTCCTTTTCAGTGACAACATAAAAAAAAAGATTTATAGGCCTGGGATTTTCAAAGGAGTTGAAATTCAATGGGAAATTCAACTCCCTCTAAGTGCCTTTGAAAACTCCACCATAATAAATAAAACTGCTGAGTATTGATCTTGCACTAAAGTCATAGTCCAGAGCTAGGACAAACAACACAACGTATTGCCATCAATGTTTTCCTATATTATCTTAAGCCAGTTTAGCCATCACCTCAGTGAAATTCATGTTGAATTCTTGAAGGGAAACTGTTAGCTCACTATTCAGAGGGAAGTTGGACAGTAATTGAAGGTGGCTAATGAAAGTCTAAATAACTCGATGAAAATAATTAAACACAGCACTTTTCATCTTCAAAGTGCTTTATAAACACTAATCAGTTGCATCCAGGGCTACTCCAAAGAACTGCAGCTACTCTCTCCCTAGCTTCTAAGATATTGTTTCCTCCCCATCCCTTCCCAAACCCACAACACCTACTTATTTTCAATAACTATAAGATACCTTCTCACATTTTCTTACTTTCTCCTCAAATGGCATGTATCCTTTCAGTCATGAAAGCCATGACAGTTTAGTAATGGGAGAGAGTGGGAGGGAGTTAAAATTAAATAGTCTTTTAAAACAGCAATTAGTTTGGGTTCTTCTGTAAGAAGTGAGAAATATGAAGATCAGAGGATTGCACCTCAATATTCTGAGACAGCTTCTCAACCTTCAAACCTCCCCTACTCTTTGAACATGAAAAGCTCTGTTTAAGGCTCACCAAGAGGTGGAAATGCTAGATGATGGTCAGCCTTCGCCAGCGTCCTACTCTGATTAAAGTCAAAGAGAATTTAAGGTAAAAGTGCATGTCTGAATGTAAAATTTTGTTATCCCTTAATGGCTCTAAATATGATCGTAGGAGAGGACAAGACAGGTGTCTTTATCTCATGCTGCCACTCATGACTCCATACTTTCCTATTAATTATTGCAGTATTTCCTTGTTGATGCTTTGATGCTATGCTTGGCACTCTACAGGACTCAGATTTGACTGCTCTTAAGGGTCTTATGGCATAAAGTGTCAATTGCACCATTTAGGCCTAGTCCTGTGCTGGGGCGGAGCCAGCAACACCGTCCAAGGGTCAGGGAGAGTTCTTCTCCACGTTTCCCTCGCGCTGGAGTTGCTCACCCATTCAGGGTATGCGGCTTACTCCATCCACTGCACCATCTTTGTTATGTTCACGGCACACGCACGGAGAAGTGAGATTACCAACATAAAACCCTCTGTCTGAACGGTTGCAACCTCATACTCCTCTGTTTCTGAGAATTCAGAATGATAACACACTGTAACCAAAAAGGGAGAAAAACAAAGTAGGCTGTTTCCTGCACCAGAGAGGCACAACTCACCATGTCTTGCTTTTAGTTGTTTGTCTTGCAGAGTGACTGCTGGCTGAGGATCCAGACTCCATGCCTCCCTACAGAGCCCTCGAGCCTGAAAAAGCAGGACCAATAAACCCATTAGAATTAAAAGGGGGTAATTAGTCATTCTAAAACACCAAGGTCCTTGTCTCTTCTCCATCACTGGGGCTCTGCATCCAAGGGATTAGGATGGAAGCAGTCTTTGCACTCCCATGTTCAGAGACAGCCATCGTGCCTAGGGTTTATGTGGGCCATTTATGTGTGGGAAGAAAGGCTTATCATTGCCTCCTCCCTGCTGTACCCCTACATAAAGTCTAGGTACAAACTAGCTCAGGCAGGCTCAAACCTTTACTCTGGCAAAACTGCTAATCTTTTTCTCTGTGTGTATGGGTGAGAGACGGGGTGGGAGTGGGTGGAGAGCGAATGTTGGTTCAGCAGTTTGAAGCTTAATCAACACAGCCTTCTGTCCAGTTTAAAGTGGCTGGACTCTTTATGACACTTTTCAAGTGTTTCTTTATTGCAGTCATGTTGCATTAGTGTTACCAAATTGCAGTCCAGGGACGGACTCTGCAATTTACTTGCCTGCCTTCTTTCCCTGAACTTGATATTTACTTTAATAAAAATGGGGCAGTTTTCCTGCTATATGTTGGAATATATAAAACAGGGATTGGGCACGATGGTGCTCATCCTATGAAGTGTGTAGGACAACTCAAGGAAGAGCCAAGATTAATATTACTTAATACCTAAATAACTCTTCATCTGCAGACCCCAAAGCTCTTTGCAAAGAACTGACCCAGGTGTTAGGGCTCCAGCCTGGGGGCAATTCCCTGCTCTGCCTGACCTTGGACAAGTCACTTTGCCTCTCTGTGCTCCATCTGAAAAATGGAGATAATAGCATGGCCCTACCTCACAGGGGTGTTGTGAGGACAGATACATTAAAGATTCTGAGGTGTTTCGATACTGTGGTGATGCGGGTCATATAAGCACCTAAAACAGATAGACAGAGAGAAAGAGAGAGAGAGAGATATCACCCCCTTTGACAGAGGGGAAAACTGAAGCACAAAGAGGTAAAATAACCTGCCCAAATTCATACAGAGAGGCCACATGGCAGAATCAGAAACATAAATCAAGTTCCATGAACGCCCCAGCCAGTGCACTATCCATTGGAGTATAGTGCCTCATGTTAACAATAGTCTGACATCATTTCCTGGCACAAAGTGAACATATCACCCCCAGTATTTCCTTTCTAACACACACAGAATTGTCACCTATTTTTGGCAGGCAATGCTAACTCAAGCACTAGGCTTGGTTATATTTCATGAACTTCCTGACCAAACCCAGCATATTCTGTCTGTCTTCCAGTTTAGCCCTAAACTAGGGAATAATTCAGCTCTGATGTAAGCAGGCACAGTACCAGGTTGAATTTCTGCATTTATTTTTAAAACCTTTAGCTCCTCATGGATGCTTCAGGGAACACTAGCAATTAAAGCTTGTAAGAAACCTTTTGAAAATGCATCCTTGACAAAAGCAATAATATTGAACGTTATTTATATTATAATTTGTCTGACTATCTTGCATCCATAACTACCTGTAAAACACCAACACAATGGTGTTACATAACAAATATTACTACAGTAAGGTTCACTGCAGGTGAGGCAATGTGGTCTACTGGCAATGCTATACCAAAACTACTACTGACTCTTTACTCTAAAGTGTTTCTCTGGGTGCTGTATCACCCAATGGCTTTATACAGCAAAGGAATTTAAGCATGAAGAAGACAATGGAGGTTCATGCCAATTCACACTCCACTGGAGTTGTACCAGTTTACATTACAACTTATTTGTTTCATTGGGCCTAATTCTCACTTACACAAAGTCCCCTTTACGCCACACTGGTAGTATAAAAGGGTCTATGTGTATCTGAGAATCAGATCTATTACATTCCTAATACACAAGGCATTCCATCTTCCCCTTATCATTAAAATTAGCATAAACTTCCATGTTTTCTTTGGACTGATCTTATTTTGCTGTGTAAGGCCACTAAATGAAAAACTACGCAGAGAAACATTCAAAATGAAGGGGAGATACAGGGAATTTTATTTTAGCAAGCTACTCTTTACTGATGCAATACCATTGTTGTGCATCATGTTTTACAGGCAGTCAGGAATGCCAGGATTGGCGGTAAATAGTATTTAAAGATCAAATATAATTTCTTTTATCAAGAGTATTTTCATAAAGGATTCTTGCAGGATTTAGTTGATCATGCTTTCTGAAACATTTACGAGGAGTTAAAGGATTTAAACATAAATTCATAAAAGCAACATTCTAATCTATGCTGCACTTGTAGTAATACTACCAACAAACGGAAGTGTGTTACTACATTTGTAAAAATAACTCTTCAAAGGCATAATGCATGCATTTCTCTATGAGAAAATAAAATAACATTCCTAGTATTCTGAACAGAGTTCATAGACATGAGAGAGAGGGTGACGCTACATTCTGATAAGAGAGGACCTCTAAAATGTGTTTAAATTCAACCCATATCTGTGACTTCATCACCTCCCTCTCCAAACACACATACAAACGCATGCACACACACATATCTAAAAAGACAGTTCAAAAATAAACAGAGCTCCTACACAAAGGAGTGGCATGAATGGGTGCTGTCACTTGAAGGGCTTCTTTTTAGTAAGCAGAGAGTCCTGAAGGAACCCTTTGAATTTGCTTAGTTTGCTAGCCTGCACTAATTTGTCCAGGGTACTTTGTGTGTCTGTGTGTGTGTTAATTTTGCAGTTGAGAGTTGGCAAGTGGTGTAGAGAGTTGCTCCACCTTGGAAAAGTTAGAACTAAGCCAGCAGACAAAGCAGTTTTCAGTATGAAACAGCAATAAAGAGCAGAACCACCCACTCTAGTAATATGACTAGGATTTGTGCTTAGAATAAATAGCAAAGTAGCAACTCAGTGTTTTCTAACTACCTTATATAAATGGATACATGAGGGGCAGTTGTCGTTAGGGTTTGGTTGTTTAGCTCGAGTGTTTTTTTTTTTTGTGGTTTGTTTTTATTCATTGCTATATTGATACTTTTGTCTGACAGACTCTTTTTGAGATTGCACTTTGTTTTCACCTTAATAAAACGACACTCCTTAAATCAAACGTATATTATGTATCTTGGGCCCAAATTGTCCTCTTTGCCTCTGCAGATGCAAGGCACAAAAATTCAGACGGAGCTCTGCTTTGTCTCATTCAGATTGTGAAGCAGGAAATCATGTACCTTATGGAACGTGCCTATATGCAAGACAGAACATTTGAGTACTGCCTAGCAAATAGTTCCATATTATAGAATTTCTCTTCTCTCTTTTTCAAAAACCTAGACTAGTCAATCCAAATGCTAGTGCAAAAGAATGGTAAGGCTGCAAAATGAGGCAAACAAAAGTCAGAAACTGATTCAACTCTGCCCCTTTGTACTCATGCATTCCAAACAGCATTTCATTATATATGTTCTTCTCTGCATGACCTTACCTCATCCTTTGTGCAGGCTGGATGGTGCACAGTGAAAGAGATGGGTATGGCAGATCTATGCCTTAATTTGGATGATTGTATTTGTGGTTCCTTTGCTGGAAATCTGGAGTAAATCCATTGAAATCAGTGGACTCATTTACATGGGTGCCACATATGGGATCTCCATGGAGAGAATGGATAACAGGTAATGAATGAGGCAAGCCTTCGCTCTTTGAACAGAGGTAATAAAAAAATAGGGAAGAATTGCCTGAATGTGTGCCCTCCAGTCTGAGCACTTTATGAGGCAGGGGTCCAGTAGGGAAAATATAGTTTGTGAGTGTGCGACTAAAGACAAGAGAGCAGAGTTAAGAGTGTGTCAGGAACCTTCACTTCATTTTGAGTGCTTCACTTTGCAACCTGAATGTTCTTTTAACATAGTGGGAGTTTTTAATTGAACATAGTTGTTTCACTTGCTCACTGCAGAAATGCAACCCCATTTTGTGATGGAACATGAGAGCAATGGGAAGTGAAGAATAACTTCTCAGTTAGAAATGGCTGGGGGAAGCTGTCTAGGAAGACTGTAATTACCCAAATTAGAGTGTGGGCAGGACACTGGGGCTAACATGTCTGCTCCAGTGAAAAGTGTCAATGGCCACAGTTAATTAGTAGCCTGATTTAATGACTCATCAAAAAGATGGTATCTCTAGCAGACACTACAGCTTTGAGCACAGTACAAATACACAGATGAATAGATGCACAGGGGTCTCTTATACACTATGCTGGGGCATTTCTTTTGACTGACTGTGACAAAGTGGGCATTTTCTTAATGATTTGTATGACAATTGTGTGCACGCGCTTCAGTCTCCCCCTATATTTGCACATCTACCTAGGTGGTGGGACAAGGTGTGTGATCACTGCAGAAAACCTTCAAGGCCAGGTGTGACTGCCTTCTAGTTTCCTGGGCCCAGACAATAGGTGGACACTCTGTATCCTGGCAACTGATGGCTGGGGCTTATCCTCTGAAAGAGCCAGCCAGAGGTGTTGGACAACAAAGCGAGAGGTGGAGACTAGGTGACCGGTTTGCCTGGGAAACAAAGGATGGAGGGCAACTGAGCATGACTGAGGGTGGGCTACTGGAATCTGGTCTGTCTCCTGGTTTGGGACTTAGAGGAAGGTGAATCCAGGGCTCTTGGCCTTGGATTCCCTCCCCACACGATGGACTTTGCTGAATGTCCCTACTTTCTGTGCTAACAAGATCTGTTCTACTCTGTGTTCCTGACAACTAACAAACCCTCTTGTTTTATAGCGCTGGCTGAGAGTCACCACGGATTCTTTGAGGAAGTTGGGGCTGCATGGCCTCTTTGGGTGGGCATGTGAGGCTTCCTCAGGTCTCCCATTCAGGAGGACTCACTCTGGGCAGCTTACAGTGTGAACGGGGGTGGTGAACGCTCCGAGGTCAGACCCAAGGAGGCTTGCCCACAAGAGAGTGTGCCCTGAGGGGCTGTCACACTAGCAGAGGGTCCTGTGTGAACTTCATTCAGAGCCGTTCCAGATCACCGAGCCTGTGAATCCGTGACACCGACTCTGAGTGAATAATGTCGTCTGCTCAATCACCAACTCCACTTTCTGTAGCACCTGAGTATAAGTTTCTCTTTCAAAGCACTTGGCCTGACCTTGCTTATGAGATAGAAGACGACCACTAGTGGCCTGAGGTGTGGAATGACACTAGACTAGAGGTCACGATCTTAAAGAGAACTTCTCCTTCCTTGTGCTGCAACTATGGGTATCATAGGCAGAATATAAAAATCCGTCCTGTAGGTTATTTAGTCACACCACTGGTTTAGATTTTTTTTCATATACATAAGACCAGAGATCAAATAGTTCTATTCTATAATATTTTTGTCACTATTGTAACAGAAATGAAATTCCACCCCATTCCCCCACAACCATATATTTGAAAGACTCCACAACAAATAGACAGACGGATTGACCGGCAGTGGCTTTTAAACAATGTGGAGAAAATGCCAAATAAGTCATTCAAAATGAATAGTGTATTTAAGAACTGCAGGAAAAGGAATAGTGAAATGTTTATCTGCATCCAGAGCGAAAACTGCCAGATCCATCTCAAGGTGAAACAACACAGAAAATACAGACACCGCTTTCAGGTTGATATTTCAAATACAATAAGAATGAATTTGTGTGTGTCACATACTAGACAGGGATGGCTACGTGAATGGTCATTGCTACACAAAGCCATAGATTTGGCTGGGGTAAATAGCTCGCTTTTTATTTATGGGACTTTGGAGCAGCACAGTATAAACACAGCCTTCATAAATGACAAATCATATGGGCTACTCTAAATAACTTTTTGTAAGGAGCCATGAGTTGTATAATGTTTTTATTGTATTCAGTAAAGAATGACCTTTAGAAATGAACTTAGGGTATAAACTTAGTAGTAAAGCAAGGCAAAATAACAAGGTTTTGAAATTCAAGTCCAGTATTAACAGAATTATCTAATTGAAAAAGAGAAAAAGGGCCTCTTTGCTGAGCTAAACTAGACTTGGATCCACAGAGACAAGATTGCAGTTGCCTTGTTTATTTTTGTCATTCAAAATAAGTACACTTTCCAAAGAAGAAGAAGAAAGGAAGAGAAAAGAAAAACCCCAAAGACTCTTAACATCCCTTCCAAGGATGAAGGCAAGGTCATCAAATATTTTGTGACTCCTGTGGAGGATAAAAACAAAAGGTATGCAATGGTGGCTGGATAGATTTGAATGAAGCATATCAATGTTCCAAAATTTCTGCAGGAAACTGGAGTTTTAGTGGGAGCTGAGATAACCTTGCAAAGATTGAAGTGTCTCAGAACATGGAGGTACCCATCAATCCAGACATAGAATGGCTATTTAATTAACTTCCTCCAGAATCTTGGCTACAATGTATCTACTTTATAGACTGATGATGTTATATCAGCTAAAGGATGCTGCAACAAATTGTCCATGCATCATCCTGAGAAAGTGCCCAGAAAGTTATTTTACCCACAGTTTGGTTAGCCTACAGACCATGGGCTGTATTATACACACTGCTGTGCGAGTGGAGCGTATGTAGATCCAGTGAATTTCAGCTCAGTTATGTCTATAACACTCCTCTCTCCCCTCTCCCAAGGCAGAAGCAGGCTGGTACAGTCTGGGGGCAGTCCAGGGGCATAGATGTGGGGAGAATTATGGAGAAGGCATTTTTTCCTCCCACCAACCTTGCAAAAGAGCAGTGGGTAAATTAACCCTGTCAATGTTAATGTAGCCCCCCTGTAGAACCCTCTTTTTTGAGGGACCAGGGTCCAGCAGCAGCTGGGGGAACCAGAAAGAACAGAGAGGACCCAGGAGCCAGTATGCAGACAAAGGGTTTCCATGTAACTGGTCCTGACCTCCACAGATCCCTGGGCATCAAACTCCTTCTGTTCCTTGATGGGTAGCAGAGATACCCCAACCCCTTAACAGGATAATCTGTAGGAAACTCTGGAAGCTATACTTAACTGAGTTGACTGTCTCCTAAGTCACAGTAGCCTATATTATGGAAGAACATATGGTTGTTAGTAGCAAAGATTTGTTTGCACCTGTCATTCTAGTGGTGATTAAGTTGGGATGGTTTTCATGGACTAAACCGAAAGGAAACCACTGCCATTCATCAGCTTGTTACTTCCTGATGCAAATTCTGCCTTCACAGCTACTACAAGAGTAAATTTAAAATGATGCATTATATAGATTGTGATGCAGCTGCAGTCATTTCATGTTTACTCATAAATTAAGGATTGCAGTGGGATAAGATGACTAAGATATCCCCTAAGGCCTTTTTTAAAGAGATTGCTGAGATCTAAGGTTTTTAGAGTGGGAGAGAGAAATCTTCACAAGATTATTAATGGCTGCCCTAAATACCCAATCACAGAGCTGGGCCCATTAACACTCTAGCAGCCCCCAAAGAGAAAAGCAGCTGGGAAGATGATAATGTCTTCTCCCTGAGACGGCAATAAGAACGCAACACTTTGTTCTGTTTCATCCTCATTATGTTTGTCTTGACAATAGATTTATACTGTAATTTTCCTTTTCAAGGAAGAATCAGAAACATAGTAACTAGTTATAGTTCATTAGAGTTTTGTGTTATATTTTTCTTTTAAAGCAAATGTTACATTTTCAAAACATCTTAGTAAATTCACTCTTCATTCTCTGTCTTCACCAGTTATTGGAGCTGTAAACAATGCAGAACAGGAATTGATAAACTTCTATCAATCCATTTGCAACTGTCACTGATTCCTCTCCTGGCTGTCTTGATCCTGGGTCTATTCACATCTGACCTATGTGACATACAGTGACCTTTCAAGGAATACACCTGTTTGCACACCTATGGTGAAGTCTACTCATTTTACCTAAGAATAAGACAAAGGTTCTTGTTATGCATTGGATATCACCATGAGTCTCCTCAGCAAGAGACCTGCTGCTGCAAGGGAGTCCGAAGTCCACACACATGTCCAATCATTAAGTGATATTTTGCACAGTTGTGTTTAGTTTTCACATTCCATACGTTATAACAGGCTTCATCTGTAGATAATTCTATATGCTGCCTACACAGAAATCTTTGCCCATAAAGTTGAAGGACAAATTTATATCACGTCATAGACCCAGGAAAAGACATGTGGAAGTGGCCTAACCCACCTGACCCTTCATCAATTAAGAGTTTACAGCAGTTGCCAGATTGTTCCTGCCATGGCCTGATTCTCTAATTCATTCTGTGTTCTTTGTGCTGCTCTGGTGGGGGTGGAAAGCTGCCAGGTCTCCCTAGCTGGGGAGTCCTCTAGTGTGTGGGAGTCTCCAAATAAGATAAGGGGTGTTGTGTCAGGGATCTACTGGGCTCTGGCAATCCTAAATGGCTGGATGGGGATTATAGCTGATGGATATAAAGTAATCTACCTGGGGGCCAAGTCCAGTTTAGAATCAGCATCAGAACCAGGGATCCACAAATGGCTCTTTAGCATCCTTCCCTCAATTCAGCTCAGCATGTACTGGGCATAGCTGAGAACCTGGGCCAGTGTATTTTAGTACTAGATTTGTTAAAATACAACCCGTAAAGGGGAAAAATGCAGCCTCCAACATGCATTATTAACACAGCCTTTACATTTTGGTATCACTGACTAAAAACAAGGCAGTTTGCATGGGAATAATTGGTCACTTCTGCAAATGTATCCCCTATTGTATTAGTACTCAAAGACCCTTGATAAATCTGAATAAGGAAAATATTATCCCCTAATAAAGATGAATCAGCAGGACTTTGAAATGTCAAAGTTTGGAATACTTCGTCAAAACTAAAAATGACATGGCGTAAGGCATAAATTGAGCAGTGTGCACGTTCTCTGGCAGAATTCATTTCACAGATACCTCTGAGGCCAGTACTGTTGCTGCGTGCTCTCCCATTACACATAGGGGAACAAGGACATTCAGTTTTTATAACTAAGTCAGGAGGAGCTCTTTTCTCAAGAGATCAAATGAGCACTAATCAGGAAAAATGTTTGGTTATTAAATGCGCCATTGAGTCTTTTAAATATCACTTGAGGGGTCATAAATTCTTGTTAAATCTAGATAATCCATCACTGTCTCATGCAGATGGAGGACAAAAATAGTAAGAGATCTGCCGACAACTCATTTCTGTCTGTGAATCTTTTCTTCCACCTGCTTAAGGACAGGTGACATATATTTAAACTCCAGCCTTAATTTATTCACGGTGCTGTTTCACTCCCTCTTGATATTACACTCTGCTCAGACTTCTCGATTTAATGTTCTCTTTGTTCAAGTCTCCTATCCTCTAGTCTGTGTTTTTTCTTGTTTTCTCTGCTTTTCTAATAACCTCCCACTTCCTGTGCACTGCACCTCCCCCTTTGTCACATTCAGACTTCCCTGTAAATTAAGGTTTTGCCTAGCCTAGCATCACTGATCACTACTTTTGCAGTTTCTTCTTCACGGTAGTTATATGTACTGTAATTTTGCCATTTATACTATAAGTTCCGTGTGACAGGGACCTTTTTCTTTGGGGCAGATCCAAATCCTATTGACTTCAATGGACTTTGGATCAGACCCTATGTATTTTATAAAGCATTATCTAGACCCAGGGCATTGTATAAATAGGAGAGGTATGCCATGTCATGTGGTACTGACCCCTATGGAGCATGTTAAAGGGACATTTTCAACCCTCTGACAATGTAATTGTATCCCTAATTGTTAACAGCTCCCTGCAGAGCAGCTGGGAAATCTGACATGTTTCTTGGGGGTGTGGGTGGGCATGAGTGGGAAGTAACTAAAAATTATGCTTGGGTTTGGTGTGGGTTTCTTTAATTTTGACTGTATAGCAGTGACTGTACCTTTTAACTGTTGCTTAGCTACATGAAAGTTTATCTACATAAATGCAGTGTTACATGCTTCACACAGAAAATGCTACATCAGGAATTAGAACTTATATTTAGGCTGAAACATAGCTTTCCTTTGTCCTGCATTAGGGCTTGGCAAGAAACTGATTGAAAATAACTAAATACGATTTAGAATCCAGATGGCATTCCCTGAAAGATTATAATCATCACTTCAGCCAGGGATGGGTGAACCTCAAAATGTCTGGAGGTTTAGTTCAAGTCAGCACCCTCCAGTCTGTGTTATTTTTAGTGACGGGCAAACCAAAAGTTGGGATAGTTATCCAGATTTCATCTGAGCCATCTAAATGCCTTGAGTCTGCAAAACTGGGCTGAAAAACTTGCAAGAACAAGATTTCTTGCAAGATTTCAAGTACTTCCTACTTCTGCTCAGGTTAGAAAGCTTGGGAGAAAATCCTCTCTATTTGTCTTGTATTGCAGCACTTCTGTTTCCAGTCTTGGTTGAAAAATGCAAAGCCTGGCAAGTGAATATGGAAAAGTAGCTAAGGAAAAAGTTAACTAAACTGTTTTGAAACACAAAACTTTTGGTTCAAGTTTGGGTGATGATTAAGTCCCACTCTTATTTTGGGACTCAATCCTACTTTCATTGAAGTCAATAGGAGTTTTGCCAGTGATCTCAATGGAACATCAGATTTGCTCATTCTTATTTATTTATATTTTAAATATTTGTCTCTCCTGTTTTGTCTCCTATAGGCTTACTACCGTACTAACAGCAATTCAGATGTGAGATAATTAGATGTTTGCAGCTTCCTTGCAATCTTCAGTTCTTCCCTTGCCTTTCTTTCCCTCTGTGCAATGCACTGGCTGGTGGGTAAAATTATTTTGCAACACTGGTAGATTTGGTAACATTTCTTTGAACAATGTGTTGACAGTTACCCTAAGCAGTTGAATACTCAAATTCAGCCCTGGTTTAAGCTTGAATGACTTCAGCAGAGTTGCACCAGTTTGCAACAAAGGCTGAATCTAGTCTTTTGATTTGGGCTGAGATTCCTGGGTATGGGAGGTCTCAAGGAACCATCACAGCTGATTCTTGTGATGCGGTTGTAGATGGTGATAAGCTGGCAGACAAGAACTGCTGAATACATCAACAGAATCTTAAGAAGAATTTCAAACCAAGTAATGTTCTTCTAGAGCCAGAGAAGTCTGCAGTGCATCTTCAAAGGAGAAATCCTGCATGTCATATATTGGGAGATTTTCAATTATATATAAATTCACCAGTCTAAGATATCATTTTCTTCTGAATCCTGAGATATAAGCCCATACATTTGAGAAGAAAACAAACTCTTGCCTCCCTGTCCCTGTCCCTGTCCCAGCCTCTGTTAGCACGATCTTGCTGTAAGCAGTCTGACATCTAGCTCTTTAGAACAGCACAATTTAGGGATGCAAGATACATCCTGAGTTCTGCAGAGCTCAGTAGTAAGGTAACCATTTGCTAACTGGTAAAGGAGCCACTTCTTAATTAGTCTAGTGTGTGGTGATACAGCTTGAATTCAGGCAGTCGCAAGACCAGGAAATTCTGTTCAAGCCCTGTCTGTCTTTTGCTATTTTTCATCCTTGCAGAGGTTTCAAAGGCTGCTGCCCTAGGTACTGTAATAGACATATGTGAACCTCAGTAATGCAAAGATCTTTAAAGCCCACTTGCTGCTTTATATTTCTATTTTTCTATGTGCTACTCAATATGGAATCACAGTTAATAATGTCATATCTTCAGGTCACTTGGCACCACACTGCTTCGTGTATTCAAATCATGCTGTCTTGAAGAATGGACAAACCCACTTGGAAAAAGATAAGCATTACACTGAGTTGTTCCCTAAAACTCTAAATAAACCTTTGGAGAGTCAAAGCAGAACTCAAATTTTTGCTCTTTCCTTCAGTTTCACATTCCTTTGGTCTTCCCAGTTTTGGCCTGTGCCAGAGAGAGAAATGTCAAAAAATCTCAAGAGATTATTCTTATAACACATGGGTTTGATCCTGTAAGGTGCTGAGCCCTTTTAAGAAGTGCTGGGGACCTGCCACTCCCATTGACTTTAAAAGCAGCTAAGTGTGAGCAACATCTCTTGAAAACACACAACAGATCCTGACCAACCAGCACCAGGAAGTACCAGAAATCTTGTAATCCTGAGGGATCTACAGCTCAATTCCTTTATCTAGATTCAGATGCTTCTCCAGACTAAGCTCCCAGGGACCTGTTCCTGCTGTGATGAATCTGCCCTTCCATGGGTGCGGTGCCCTCATGGGTTATGCCTTTCCTACTGAGAGAGTTTGTCAGAACTCCTTTCTGAGCATGTGCGGCCAGAGCTGGGACTGAGAGCACAGCTGGGTAGCAGCTCTCAAAGCTTTCTCCTATTTTTTATATAAATACATTTCTGTGTTGTTGACTCATATTGGTTTATTTGACTGTGACTGGGGCTAACATTTCAAATCTAGGCTCCTTATAGCAGTTTGGTTTCTAAATCCAAATTGGAGGCACCCTGGTTTGAAAATGTTGACCTATTTCTACTAAATAGAGCCCTTCGCTGAAGCTGAGGTTCACTGCCAAAGTCACTTCACACAGCCCCATCCTTCGGCAAATGGTCCCATTGAAATTAAGGAGTTTACTTGCCTGAGAAAGGGTTTTCACATTAGTAAGTATTTGGAGGATCAATCTTTTATATTTTTTCTATAAAAAGGGGAAGAAGGACAACCCAGGGAATGACAGACCAGTCATCTTAACTTCAGTACCCAGCAAGATAATAGAGCAAATAATTAAGCAATCAATTTGCAAACACCTAGAAGATAATAAAGTAGATAAGTAAGAGTCAGCATGGATTTGTCAAGAACAAATCATGTCAAACCAACCTAATAACTTTCTTTGACAGGATAACAAGCCTTGTGGATAGAGGGGAAGTGGTAGATGTGGTATATCTTGAATTTAGTAAGGCTTTAGATACTATCTTGCATGCTCTTCTCATAAACAAACTAGGGTAATACAACAGAGATTAAGCTACTACAAGGAGGGTGTATAACTGGTTGGAAAGCTGTTCCCAGACAGTAGTTATCACTGGTTCTCAGTCAAGTAGGAAGGGCATATCAAGTGGGATCCTGCAGGGATTAGTCCGGTTCTGTTCAATATCTTCATCAATTATTTAGATAATGGCATAGAGATAACATTTATGAAATTTGCAGATGATACTAAGATGGGAGGGTCTGGAAGTGCTTTGGAGGAGAGGATTAAGGTTCAAAATGATTTGGAGAAACTGGAGAAATGGTCTGAAGTAAATAGGTTGAAATTCAATAAGGATAATCAACTGCACACATACAAAATGGGAAATGACTGCTTAGGAAGGAGTACTGCAGAAAGGGATCTGTGGGTCATAGTGGATCACAAGCTAAATATGAGTCAACAATGTTACACTGTTGCAAAAAGAGCAAACATCATTCTAGGATATATTAGTAAGAGTGTTGTAAGCAAGATATGAGAAGTAATTCTTCTGTTCTACTCCATGCTGATTATGCCATAGCTGGAGTATTATATCCAGTTCTGGGCAACCCATTTCAGGAAAGATATGGACAAATTGGAGAAAGTCCAGAGAAGAGCAACAAAAACAATTAAAGGTCCAGAAAACATGACTTCCCTACGAGGGAAGATTGAAAAAAAATGGGTTTGTTTAGTCTGGAGAAGAGAAGACTGAGAGGGGACATACCAACAGTTTTCAAGTACATAAAAGGTTGTTACAAGGAGAAGGGAGAAAAATTATTCTCATTAACCTCTGAAGATAGAAAAAGAAGCCATGGGCTTAAATTGCAGCAAGGGTGGTTTAGGTTGGAAATTAGGAAAAACTTCCTGTCAGAGTTGTTAAGCAGTGAAATAGGTTGCCCGGGGAGGTTGTGGAATCTCGGACATTGGAGAACTTTAAAAGCAGGTTAGACAAACACCTGTCAGGGACGGTCTAAATCAGAGGTAGTCAATAGTAGCAGTAGCAGACGTAGATATAGTCCACAGTGCTAAATGTTTTTCACTGGACCACAGGGAGTGGTGGGACTCAGGGTTTCAGCCCTGCAGGAGACGTGCCAGAGCTTGGGGTTTCAGCTGAAGTCCTGAGCCCTGATGTGCCCGGTTAGGTTCCATTTAGGGAGGGTGGAGGGGCACCTGCCACCCTGAGTTATGTGTCAGTCCCAGGTACCTGCTCCCGCAAGCCTATCAGCACACAGTCAGTCACTCCTTTAGCTGCACTAACCCCCATATCACATTAACTGCTAATTAACTCTGCTCCCCAGAGTTTCATGGTCCAGTCAGTAGCCTCTGATGGTCTGGATTTGGCCCACAATCCGCCTATTGACTACCCCTCCAATAGGCCCTGGGTATATTACACAGCACTATGTGTAATATTGAACAGGGACACTTGCAATGTGAAAAAATGTTTCTCTGGAGTCCAGACCTTGACCATATCATGACCAAGAAATCTGGACCTTGACAAACTATAATTGACTACCCCGGGTGTAGATAATACTTAGTCCTGCCTTGAGTGCAGGGGACTGGACTAGAAGACCTGCTGAGATCCCTTCCAGTCCTACACTTTTATGATTCGTTTGATATCAACTCAGGCCACAATTCAGCTAAGCACATGCTTAACTTTAAGCAGATGCTGAAGAGCTTTGATGAATCCGGGCTCCAACAAGCTGAGCCCATTACAGAGGCTGCCAGGCCACTCGAGTACTTTTCCTGCTGAAATATTTTTCACACTTAATTTACTATGACAAGGGAGATAGCATATAGACTATCAAGCATAATTAATGGTCTAGGAAGGAACAGTGGTACATGAGCAGGGAGGCAAATGAAACAGCCAGAGCATACATAGTCCTTTGTTTAAAAAGTGCAGCAATTGCTAGGAGCCTGATTCTGTACCACTATGTTTTGTAATTGAACTAGATGTTGACTTTCAGCACAGTCCTAAACAAGAAGCAGTGTGTAAGCCGCACTAGCAGCCGTGGAAAGGGCAGTGCCTCCAAAACACCCTCTGTGATGTAATTCCTCTCCTGCTTTCTTCTGGAGACAATTTGGGAGGGAGGGGAGCAGTAAAATAAATTATAACATTCCCTCGGGAGTCGGAACTGGCTCAACTGTACTGATCACAGGGCGGGTGGAACTAAGGTTCTGGCCATTCACTGTGCCTTCAACCCATCTGCTGTAGGTGGGGAGTGAGCACTCAAGTGTCTGAGTTTGGGACAACTGACTTCCAGATTCAGCAGCAGTCGACAGGAGTGATGTAAATCACTTGCACATCTCCCGGCGACTTCGCTGCGTCTGCTCTGCGCACCGTCCACACTGCACTGCACCGACGGGAACGGCGTTCCCGTCAACGCAGCGCTATGCCACCTACCAGGGTGGTTTTCCTGTGTTGATTGCTGGATCGACTGAGTGCGACTATACAGACCTCTCAGTCGATCCAGAGCAATCGATCTGATGGCGGCGAATTTGCCACCGTCAGTGTAGACCCAGCCTTAGGCTCTCAGGGCTCACACTGTGAGGCTAAAAATAGCAATGTAGATGCTCTGGCTCGGGCTGGAGCCTGGGGTCTGAATCCTAATAAGGGGGGTGTCTTGGAACCTGGGCTCCAGCCCGAGCCCAAATGTCTACACTGCTATTTTTTAGCCCCATAGTGCAAGCCCCATGAGCTTAAGTCGGTTGACCTGGGCTCTGAGACTCACTGCTGCTGAGCTGTTTTACTGTGTAGATGTTCAGAGCTGTAAGGAGAGTTCTTGTTCACTTGCAAGAGTACATAAGTCTAAATTACAGTTCGGCTCTCAATGGGAGCAGAATCAGGCTTCAGAACTTTGATTCAGAGAGGTCCGCAGGAATGTCTGCATCTGCTGCTCCAGCCCGCTTGTCGAAGAGTAATGCGATAGACATGCTTACATGTTTCCAAGCTTGGGCCCAAGATTGAACAAGACTAGTCATAAAAATGAGTCTTGCATGATCAAAACAGTTGTTCCTCTAATGTAATACATTAAGTGGGTCTTTGGTTTATTCTCTTAGGTCAATAGTCTCTTGTACTTCCTAAGCTTACTGCTATCAAAGCTTAAGTAGAGGGACAGATTTCCAGTTCCAGTCCCTAACCTGCTGTGTGGCCTGCAATGGAGATTTGGAGCTTCTCCATCAGCATTTTGACATTTAAAAACAGCACAGATCAGCTGCATTAGACATAGATAAACACACAGTAAGTGGCGAACATTCAGCTGATACTCTAAGGAGCAAGCAGATCCACCAGTTGCTCACAATACAAGAACACTCCTAATCACAGACATTAAATTATAACTCTTGCAGCATCCCTGCGAGGCTGTGTTCCTCAGGTCACCATTGGGGAAACAGAAGGTGACGCAATTTGCCCAAGATCACAGAAGGCGTAATTGTCAGTGCAGAGATTAGACCTCAGGAATTTATTGCTCCAGGTCCTAGGTGCAGATCAATGGACAGTCTTTCTGTCACTCCAGAAAGTACAGTTGCTTATTCTTCTAATAAATACTAAACCAAATACTCTGACCTTTTCCAGTTATATCAGATGAAGCATTTCCTTAACTGCACATAATGGAGAAGGGGAGGAAATAGCAGACCAAAGCTAGCATGCTCAGTGCTCATATCAGAGGAGTTTTCTTGACCCATTTGTGGATTTCTTATTATCTGGTCTACTGCAATACTAGTGGTAATAAAAAAAACTTGTATTTTCATGGAGGCAGCAGTGTGGGTGGATTTATATAACTTGTAGTGTCGTAAGTGCCTCTCTGGTATATTGATTGCTTACAAAACAAATGTTGTAAATAAGATGTGATTCACTGAAGCAAGCTTATAGAAATTTTCTGAAAGTGATATGAAAATTTCAATACCTTTTCGCCCATTGTAATTATTTGGTGGCCCCATGGATTTCCTCATTATCAATGGAGAGAGAACTTCTGCTCCAAAAAGATAACATTTTTGTGGCAAAGGAGAATCTCCTTTAACTCAGCTGATATTCCATCTTTTATCCTCTTTATAGGATAGTCACCAGAGTACAACATAAACTCAAACCCTTGAGAAGATTTGACATTACATCCAGTAAAAAGCTGGGATTCCTAAACTTTTTAAATGAGGAGACCCAGCAATGTGTGACTAGCTAACTCTTGGTGGACAGATAGCAAGGGCTCTGAGGACCACTAGTGATTCAGAGACCACAATTTTGGGAACTGCAGCAGTAAAGAGTGGTGGTACTTAGTGGTGTTCTAATGGTCCTGTGCTCTTGCCTATAATTGTTTAGTGGGCATTCTGGACCAGACGGCATTCCACACACACACACACACACACACACACACACACACACACACACACACCCTCTCCCAAAGCTTGCATGTTCATTTCCAGCGGCAGGACATTCCAATAATCAAGTCAGGCAATTGTGAAAGCATGGCTCATGCCATGTCTATCAGAATAGGGTGCAGTCTCCTGTCCATCTGCAAGTGGAAGATGACATTTCTAGTGACTCTTGCTATTTCGGCCTGTAAGATCAGCAACAAGTTCAGAAAGACCTCAAAACTATGCACCCTAGTGATGATCTGTGATTCGGCTCCTCAGTAACCAGCACTGATAGTTTTTCTTCATTGACATCACCTTTTTACTTCCTGGAGTCAGGCAGCTATTCAGAACACATGTTCTGCTTTCACACAGACATTTGGATAGCTGGGTGAGGGTGATTTCTGCATCCGATAAGAAGGAAACATACAGCTGTGCATTATCTTTATAAAGCTGGCATTTGAGACCAGGGCATCTAACATTCTGTCCTAGTCATTTTAAGTGAATGTTGACTAAAAAGGGGAAAAGGATAGAGGTCTGTGGAACCCTAACATGTGAGAGCTCTGGAGGCTGTAGTACAGATGCCTATCAAATGGTCTGGTTTTGGTTTGAAAGGTAGGACTATTGCCATCTCAGTGCACTTCCATTTATCCCCACAAGACCTCTAAGCCAGGTCGGCAGCAACTTGTGGATGACTACTTATGACACACCTGCAAAATTAGCATGAGAAATTGAACAAGGAACAGAGCATACCTTCATGGAAACCCAGCTGTCTGCAATAATTAACAAAGGTGGTAGGAAAACAAATACATGAGTTAAATTGCTCTGTAGATCTTGGGTCTCAAAATATTTCCTTTAGAAACCATGGCACAGCAGATGGTGAAAATTCCATTTTCAGGGTATTTCCTCTGTGATGCTGTCCTAGAGAGCCAAGGTGCTGAAATGTTCTTGTGAGAACTATCTTTTACTGGACCAACTTCTGTTGGTGAGAGAGACGAGCTTTCAAACCACACAGAGCTCTGCTTCAAGTCCCATCCCTGAAGAAGAGTTCTGTGTGACTTGAAAGCTTATCTTTCTCTCACCAACAGAAGTTGGTCATGTTTGTGAGTTTTTAAATGGAAATGGCAACCACTGCTTTTGAATCCCTTACTGTGTTCAATAAAAAGTAGTTTTACCTCAGACAGCTTTATAGGGATGGCACAATTTAAAAAAATTTTTTTTTAAACCCTGGAAAGGTTAGCTCTGGCACACCAATGGTTTTCTCCAGCCTTGCATCTACCCTGACTATGGCACAAAGGCTGTCAAGTGAGTTGCTTGAGGTCACACAGTGAATTCCGACTTTAGTAACACTAAACATGCTCATCTCTTTCAGTCCTCTGCACTAAATACTAGCCCATGTGACCTCTCCATTTACATAGTATAGCCTGACAAGATGACTATTAAGTAACTGCAAGGTTCATATTTCCCCAGAACAAAACACAATGAGGGGCATGTCCAAGGAAACCGACGTATCTGTTTCCAGTGGAATCAATTACTTCAACATCAAACATGTCCAGTGGAGGTGATGAGATATGCAAAACAGGTTTTATTCAGCTGCCATGGAAATAGAGGCAGCAAGTCTCTACAGAGGTCTGTAGCTATATCAAGTTAGTCAAAGCTTTGGCTTACTAGAACATCAACACATGAACTAGCACTTCCTTCCCTGGAGAATGAGAAACCATCCTTGGTTTTCAGGATGGTTCGGATCATATTTTAGAAGCAGACCAATCACCAGTTGATTAGTATAGCAGTGAATACTTTACCACCAAAAAGGTCTGATGACCTTGGAATTTACCTTTGTATTCTCTCTCCATTAGATAACATGCTGGAGTGACCCAGGGCTTGAGGAGTGGGGTAGTAGGAGAAAATAATTTACACTACCACTTTAAAAAAATCACCTATGAGCACCTTTAGTGCATGGAAACATAACCCTTTAAAAACTTGGCATTGATGTGGCTTGTCTAAGAGGGAAGTTAGCTCCTAAAATGGCAACACATTAGAAAAAACTGAGGCTGACATAGAAACAACTTATTTTATTAAGCTTGGGCAATTTTTTTTTCAGTAAAATGATGTTTTTGGAGGGAGGTCGAATGTGTGCTTTCATGATGGATTCCCAAGTATCTAATTTTCACCCCTAGGCTAGTTATAAGAAGCCACTTCTGGTTGGTTTTCCTGCCATAAGCAGTGAATTTTCACTATCTGACATATGTATAAATAGATAAAGAGTTACATTAGCCCGTGAAATACAATATGAGCAGGGACCATGGAATATATACATCAGTTGAAGGCTAACTCCTGTGGCAAGAGAGGTAACTTTTGGGGCAATTAGGACATGTCCCCATCTGCAATGCTACACCTTCAATCAAACTCCATCTTGAGTTCCGACTTGGAGGAGCACTATAGGCTTTTCAGAACTTCATGGTCAGGTGAACATATGCGGGACAAGGAACACATAGTATCCTTTCTGTGGGAATACATAATGGCTGAGTCTTGGCTATGGTTGAAGAGTGCACAGCACAGTGGTTAGCCCTTGCCTTTCCCTCTTTCTGGACTGCGTGTGGTCCAGTCCTTTGGCATAACTTAGAGAAGCCTGCAGTTATACCAGTGGCAAATGACTCAAAGGGGCTGAAACAACAAGTGGGGATTGGCAGGGTATATTGGTTCCTGGCCACACCAGTAGCAGTGGTGAAGAAGGTAGGAAAGAATTTGCTGTGCCAACTCTAAACTATCAGAAGATGCCTCTGTACTGGGGTGAACCTCCCATGGCCAGTTAAACCAGATGTAGGGTCACATCAAAATGGAGAATCTGGCCCTGTGATTGTAACTTTACTTCTAGTGTACTTGAAAAGAGTTTGGAGAAAAAAAATACACTGCTAGCACAAACAAAATGAAGTTGGTATTTCAAGCGTAGGAAACGTTGAGTCACTTTTCAAGCACTTGTTTAAGGATGGTGTGTGATGTCAGTGTTATGAATCACATCATATCCCCTAGAAAGTAGAGGGCTAAGGGGGGCTTTAAAGCATTAGTCTGAAGTGGTCCTCAGAAATTTGGGACTAGTTCCTGACTACTTCACCATGGGTGTGCAGGCAGGGAGGGGAGGCTGCCAAAAGCCCTTTCCCTGCCGTAGTGCATTCACAGACACACAAAAGGGCAGCCATGAGGGCGATGCATCCATTCTACAGGCTACATTCAGAGCTTCCAGTGCAATAGCATCTGGACCAGCAGTAGGAAATACCAGATGTGGTTTAGCAGCTCAGAAGGTGGTGGCAGCAGTGGGAAGAGGAATTACACTGAGGGTGGTGTAGGGAACTGGCAGAAAGGCTGAGGAGGCTGCAGCTTCAGGGGAAAAGGGTGTGGTTGGGCTGTGGGTAACAAGGACCCTTTAAAAGCTGGTCCAAGATGTTATGAAGTGCAACGAGTGATGTAACAAAGTCAGACCTGTTGGCTTTAAGGCAGCATAAAGAACAGTGAACTCATTTACGGAAACAAGCACATTAAACGTGGTTCAGGTAGCCATTGAATCATAACAAAACCATAAAGGCACATTTCAGAAACAAGCAATCAGGTGTCCATGGACTGGCACAGTGCCGTGTATTTAAATTTAAAAAAAAACAAAGCCAGCCAGCCATGTGGAACACAGTATCCATGCACATCTTCACTGGGGTATTACAGAAGCCGCTGGGTGGCAAACTCGGCTAACTGCACACACTTAGACAGACCAGAGAATCTGTGGTTTCTGTTGACAGGTAGAATTGAAACCATTAGTGAGCATGAGCAAGGGAGGGGGGAAACCAAAACCAACACCCAAATGGGCTGATTTAAATTAGCTAATTTTAGTCACCTGACTCTGCAATCAAACCTGCTCTTTCCTTCTGCTGATTCCTGCTGACTGTGTTAGTGAGGGCAGCCACTATGCAGAAGGAATTGACAGCACTGCAGTGGGCTAAGTTGCAGGTAGACCGCAGGCACTGGGAAAAACAAAGTGCCTTCCCACCCTCACAGCAGTTTCTTGTGATTTGGATGATCATAAATGATTCCTGTCTAGATGAACATTGAAATCACCCTCCAGTAAGTGTAATTTACTACATTATGGTTTGTTAACAACATAGCTTAATAAAACAAAACCGCTAGTTTCCTGCTAAAAGCAATATACAAGCATGAGCAACAGAGAATAACTTTGATTCACAGTTCATTGTGGTTTTGTACACACTGTACAGACGAACACAATATATTAGCGATATCATCCTAACCAGAATGAGGAATGGGCCACATTTTCATTTCCCAGTCTGGGCTAAGAACTCTGCAGTCACAATGAAACATGGACTTGCTGTCACATCTGTAAAGGTAACAAAATGCATTTTAAATATCATGGTCTCATTTGCATTTACACTAAGGTCCCTTTAAAATTGACCTGGCAGCATAAAGGGGTGTTAGTTTAAATAAGACCATGCATTTCCCATAACGGTTCCTTAGGTAGCCCATTTTGTAACCTAATTCTTTTTAAATAAAAATTGCAATAGAGGAATCTTGAATTTTGCATCTATAGATTTGCAATCCACTGCTCATCAACAAACATTTCTCATGATTATGACATTTCTAAGCACATGGTGCATGTAATACATTTTCAGTATATGTTGCTATTTGCAGATGCCAGACACTTCAGGTCTGCCATTGTCAGACAGCTTCACATTTGGATTTCATTGGTATCACTGTGATAGACACAGCCAGTATGCCGTTACAACAGCACATTGCAGTTCAAACTCCCATATACCGGTGCAGCACAGTATGACACTTGTGGTGCCAATTTAGATTGGATCTGAATTCTATTGCATACATACACACCTCCCCAGGTTTATCATACTTTTTCTGTTCCCCTTAGTTTAACCCAATGCCCATTAGAGTTCTGACTGTAGCACCCATAAGAGACCCTATAGAATCTGTTCATATATTATTTTCCTTAAGTCTATCCCAATTTGTTAGTGCAATACTAAGTTCTTGTTTAAAAGTGACAGCGTCATCTTGAAATCTAGTCCATTTTAAAAATACTTAAAGAGTAATTCCATGTACTCTGCCTACCTGAGTTCCCTGCCAATTTGTTCGATTTAAAAAAACAAAAACAAAAAACCCCCTCTGTTCCCTGTGATAAATGTACACAAATAACACGGAAAAATGACTGACGGTGCTGTCAAATACACAAAGTAAACAAGCAAAACAAGCAAACAAGTAAAAAGCATTAATTTTCTCTCTTAAACCTGTTTTAGTTTTAGGCATCTTAGATGTTACTTGTAACAGCAGATACAAACTTTTCAGAAAGTGTATGATTTTCAAGTTCATGTTCCTTTAAGCATCTTTCCTTATCTAATAATGAAAAACAGGTATGGGGCTAAGTTCCTAGCACAACAATGTATATCTAGAATAACTCCACTTAAATCAATGGGATTTTTCCAGGTTTATAATGGCATAACTGGGAGAAGAATTTGGATTGTCAAATGCAAGGTTTCTGCTTTTTAGAGATCACAAGAAAAAGTGTGTGATTTGGAATAAAATCCTGCTAAATATATTTGAAAAAAGATCTTACTCTCCGTCTCACATTCGGATCATTTTGAAAATGAAACACTGCAACTAAGCACAAAAAGTTATTATGTTACTCAGCCTCAAGCTAGTCTGACTTCACTGGATGTCTTACAAGCAGCTATTTGTTCTTGGAGATTTTCTTGCTGCAAGAAAAAGTCTGATATGTCAGTTTAGCCATCTTTAGTAGTATCTAGTATGAAATGTGCAGTGGGTGTGAGAGAGATGGAAAAAACAGTCTTGTCACGTCACTAGCGTTGACCTATTTATACTCTGGGGCCAAGAGTCTAGGCCCTATTGATGAGCAGCTCTAACCTGACCCCATCTCCATCCAGCTTCCAAAACTTCCTTAGAGCCCACTCCATGAAAAGCAAACTGTCCTTACTTTGGTTATGGCCTTTTTCTTCCAGATTACAAAAAACATATTTAGTAATCCCCTACAATTTTATGTACAAAGTCCAGTGCATGTGTGCTGCTAAAATAAATGCCTTAGCTATTCTATCTATAGTCACTTCTATCTCAACAAGCCTTTTGAGACAGAGTCTGGGAGATGAGAATTTCTTAATTCCCATTGTGGGCCTGACCCAATGGAGTCATTGGAAAGTCTCCCATTGATTTCAGAGGGCTTTGGACAAGCCTCTGTGGACATTTCTGGATGTGTAGACAGCCAGCCTATAACATTAGAAAGACAAAAGGTGAGTGAGAGAATATCTTTTATTGGATCAACTTCTATTGATGAGGGAGACTCACTTTTGAGCCATGCAGAGCTCTTCTTTAGGTTTGTTTGGCTCAAAAGCTTGTTTCTCTCTAACAGATGTTGGTCCTATAAAACATATTACCTCACACACCTGGGACCGACCTGGCTACAGCTACGCTTCATGGTCTACAACATTGCCATACAAAAGGAAACATACAGCAGGAGCTATTGATAGATTGCTAATTGAGAGCATCCCCAAAGTGCCTTGTCCATACAGCTCATGATAGGCTCTGTTCCCCAGTGGGTTTCACTGTATTCCATATACATTGTGATAGAGGATTTCAAGATATGGCATTACAGCCTATAAATCTGGATGCAGTGGAGAGGCTGAGTTTTGATTTTTCATGGTGTTATGTAGGCTGATAAGTCAAAACAGCCCCTTTCTGAATAAGCTGCAAGACCCAGTGGCACTAAACATGAAATACATTTTTGTGCAACTGGATTGTTGAGGAGAGAAACAAAATTCCAAAGTGGAGGAGGGCATTTAGTATGATACTGCTAGATCAGATGCTAAATCTGAACAGTAAATAATTCTGCCTCAGTATGACAGAATAGCTAATTTTCCCCCTCTCACTTTAGTAACCCGCTGGCAGAGTAGATATATCCCCTTGCATCTTTTTCAAAAGTATAATTGACAGTATAATAATTCATGCTGTAAGCCTGAACAACAACTGAGGCCAAAGCTCTCCTAGAGACTAGCATTTATAGGAATGGGTAAGCAGATGCCTCAGTGTTTCTTCTCTGCTTTAGCTTTAATTCAATGAACAGATTACACATACTATATCATAAATCAGATCTCTGCTTGAACCAAGAGTTCACACTAATGCTTTTTGATCTGGAAAGCAGTAAAATGCTTTAGGAATTTTGTTTTGTAATCTGCGACATCATGGCAGCAGAAAACTAAAATAGAAAGTGGCAAAACATGACAAGGGAAATTGTGATCTGTAGAAAAATAGAATAGTAACCCCAACGCAGATTTTGTTTTCATGTTGCTTTCAAACCACAGTCTGCAGAACAGCATGTTATTATGTTCAGTCAGCCTTGATGTGCTGTTTCAGGTACTCTACTATACTACACTGTCCTCTAATGCCTCTCTCAACAGGATTCATTTGAAGCAATTATATTTATATTATATTCTTACAGGAGCCCAGTCAGGCGTGCAGGGACAGAAAAGCAAGCCACAGGGGGAAAAAAGCCACCACACCAAGCCTACACATGGGAGACAGGAGTGAATGAATATTTATTTTGTTCATGTGAATTGGAGGGGGCAAAAGAACACCACGGAGGTGTGGTATATGGCTTGCAGTGGCAGGAGAAAGAAATAGACATTAAAGTTGAAATGAAAGGAGCAAAGCTGTAACTTTCCAGCTGGTGCAGGAGTTCACTGGGGAAAACTTTAAAAGGCTGCATTTATACAACATGAAATTTACTTCCCATTCTCCCCCAATGTTTGTGTTCTGCACTTAAAATCCTGTCTTTACTCCTTAGAATTGGACCCAGGCTGCTAGGAGGTTCTGGGACAGGGTGAGTAGAAGGTTTCTAGTAACAAAGAGAAGAGACTAGATGGACCTGACTTGTTTCCCCCATGACCATGATGTATCCCACCCCTCCCATTGCAGGATCTTGAAGCAGGATGAAGAACCAGCATTGAGCTGGTAGAGTGACTTACAAGGGGAGCACAAAGATGGGCCAAAAGCATGAGGTTCTCTGCCTGTTTGGAGAGAAGGCCTGTTCTGGTGCTATGGCCTGAGAGCTAGGGATGGGGAAAGCATGCTTTGGGGAGAGAGGAAGGCCTCAGGAGTAGAGAGAGGAAAGTGCGGTAGGGCTGCTGTTGGAGGAAGGAGGGGAGACAAGAGGCAAGAACAGAGTTTACTTGACTCCTGCTTCTCAATGGAGAACTTTCAGAAGCATGAATAGAGAAGTTTTTTCCCCTCTTGCAGCCCAGCTTTCTTTCTCTTGGACTCTGCCATGAAATCACCATAGTGTGTCTGACTTCATATTCCTATTGTTACAGGAGGGATGTGACATTACTGATTGTTATGCCACTCTGGGACCAAACAGGGGTTATATCCTGAACAGTTAGTAGACATGGTAAAAAATATGCTAAACCTAAAAGGCTTATTCTCATTTACATGCAGCACCCTTTGAACTACTCCGGAGTGGAAAGGGGCCTTACAGAGGAATAAATGAGAGTGGTGCAAAGGGGCATTAGTGAAAATGAGAATTAGGCCCATAAAAAACAATGGTCTAAAAACAAATACTAATACTCAAAAGTTGTGCCTCAATATGAGAATCATTCTCTAAGGCAACGGAGTTGGAAGTTGCATCAAAACTGCAGGTAGCTTATTTAACTGAGCAACCTGCCTTGAGTTACCAAGGCCATTTGTTTGGAGTCTATTCCTCATGCAGAACACAGAGCAAGAAACAGAACTTCCTACCTACCTCCGCCGTGAGCTGCTTATTGATGAATTCTGAACCTCAGTGGACATACCCATGAAAGCCCCCTCCATTCACTTGACTCTCATGCATACACACAGACTCCACCTGTTTGCTTCAACTCCATGCTGCACAGAAACCATTCATCATTCTAATCAACCTAAAATGTCTTCCTCTGTTCCTGTTCCGATCTCGTTGCTAAAAATCAGTGCAAAGGACTAGTTGGGAGAGAATGCATTTTCCAAGAAACATTCCATGGAAGGGTTATCAGAACTTATTCAAACCTCAAAAAAAATTTAGTTGGGTTTGATGCAAATAGGCCCTTGTTTAATCTAAACCAGTTCACCCAAACCTACTTGAAAACCTTTGTGACTGCCCCCAAACTAATCAGCACAGTGATTTAACACATTGTGCACTGCTGTAGCGTTTTCCATAGGAGGATTTAAGACTTTTTGTCAAAGGTTAGTTGAATGAAGACTCACAATACCCGTGTGAGGTAGGCAGAGATTACTCTCTCTATTTTATGGATCAAGAAACAGGAACAGAAAGATTAAGTGACTTTCCCAAGATCCAGAATCTGTGGTAAAACTGGGAATAAAACCCACATCTCCTGATTTCCAGTCATGTTCTTTTACCACAAAACTGTCCTTCCAAGAGAGGTTAAAACACCACCATTCATCCATCTGTAAAAACCCAGACAACAACGACAGAAAACCTAGATTTCAGCTAGACCTTGTTTTACATGAGAGTGGGCTGATAACTAATCTGTAGTCTCCCTTAATCTTCTCCTGCAAATGGGCTCTTAATGTCAAATATTAACTTTCAGGACTGTTGAGTCCCCATCTCCTGTAACATACTGAGGCTCAATAGACACGGATAAGCGTTATATGATCCACATCCAGACTTTAGGACCTTTACAGGAACTGTAGCATCTGAACCTCCATTTGTTGCTAAACAAAACGAAGGATTCATTCATCCCCATGGAGGATCCAGCAAGTGGCAGAACAAAAGGAGAATAGTATTTGGACTTGTGAATGGCATCTTCCTTCTGCTTCAATGTAACACTGAAGTTCGCCCAGGTATTTCTGAATATCAGTAAGGAAGTTTAATTAAAACTCTCCTAGCTTTACAAGCAATCAAGAGCTTTTTAGTAGTCTATAATCGGCTCTATGGAAATTAAAGGGTGTTGGCGTGAGAGCACTGTAGATCATAGGCCCATAAAGTAAAAATTAGAATTAAGCAAATAATCCCAGATAATTTCTTTAGTGAATTTAATTTTTTGGCTGTGAATTGTGCACAAACAGATTGCAAAATTCTCTAGTATATTAATTATTTAAATTAATTCAAGAATCATTTTGGTGAATAATTTCCACTCTTCTTTCCAGTCCATTGAAAATAATCACAATATGCAATATGAGCTGTATCATTATGACATAAGTAACATGTTTTTCTCCTCTATTTCCTGACTGAATGACTTACATAAGTAACCAGTGCATTGTGAATTTTACAACAAAATATACAATTCAAAATTCAGTCTTGGTGGATCCATCCAGCAAGGGTGTCACGGCCCTTCCCAGGGCCCAGGCTCTGAGGAAGGCCGTACTTCCTTACTACAAGGGGAAAGTTGGTGGGTTCGGTCACCGTTCAAGCCTGCGCCTGGTCCCCCTGGCCCCCAGCGGGGTGGTGCAGGCAAGGAGTCAGTAGACACAAACACTTGGTAACCTCTGCGGCTGTGGGCCCAGAGAAGACAAGCACTCCTGGGGTGGCTAGGAAAGGGGGAAGGGGACCCAGGCTCACCCGACTCCACTGCATCCCAGCCAAGGGCCCTACCAGTGGCAAAGGGGTTCTGCCACTGGGTTAGCAGGGCTCCAGCCACAACACTTTGATGCTGGTTCGAGTGCACGCTCAGCCAGACCCAAGTCAGCTGCCCCTGGGCTATTTCCTCCGACCCTGAACCCGGGTACCTGGAGCTAGGGATTGTCTTCAGATTCCCTGGGATAGGAGGATAGCAGGAGTCCTACCAGTTCCTCACCATCAGTAGGTCCGGAAACTGCTCAGGGCTGTCAATGGATGGCAGCTGCTCCAGGTCATAGGGCCCCGGTGGGTCCTCCAGCACACTGGACTCAAGCAGCTCCAGCGGGTCCCAGGAGACGGGAAGCTCCTCTAGGTAGTGGCTGGCCTTGGGAGGGGAGTCCTTCCCAGTCCCCAGTAGCCCTTCCCAGTTGCTAGGGCCTGGTGGCCCTGGCAGTCCCTCAGTACTCCAGCCAGTGGAGGGCTCACACTGCCATACAGCAGGGCAGGGGGCATGCTCAGGGCACAGCCCTGAAGAAGGAGCATTCTTTCCCAGCAGCAGCTTCTCCCCAACTGAGTTGCTAGGCCGGCCTTTTATGCTTCCCCTCCCTGTCTTGGCTCCGCCCTTCTGCTTCCAGGGTCTAAGCCATGCAGTTCCTGTGTCAGTCCAGCAGGGGCGTCACGGCCCTTCCTCATGCCCGGGCTCCAAGGAAGGCCACAGCACCTTGCTACAGTCAGTTTGTGAACATCTGTGTTTAACATTCACCCTTTGCAAATACTCAAGCTAGTAAATAAATAAATGCAGAAATCAAACTTAAAAGGAACTTGATCAAATCAAAATTCTCTTTCAAATGCAAACAAATATTCATGGACAATTTTCCCGTCTATTCACTCAGCTCTGCTGAGTAGTAGAGACATGCAAGATAGAGCAATTTTGGCTTGCAGAGGTTCTTGTGAATGTTTTCCTATTTCAGTTGGACAGTTGCGTACCACCAACTTCTGCAATGAATTTTGGATCCAACGGCACTCCCAACAGTCAGTTCCAAACTCAGTAGAAACCACCACGTTCACCCCTCAGTTAAAATCATCATATTCAGTTGAAACACCCTGATTTCACTATGAAACTGATCACTGGTTCACTGGAAAGAGCCATTCTCCACCCCACCCCCAATAAACCTGGGCTGAGTTTAGAGTTCATGAGAAAACATGAAACCAAGCAAGTTTCATATGTTCTTAGGTTCAATAATGAAAGTACCAGGCTGCTCTACAGAGCAGTTTTAGCTTAGTGTGTGAACACTGACGCCTTGTCTACGCTGACATTTTTCTTCAAATTCTCCATCATTGCACTATGATGGTGTAGCCCATCTACTGTAGGCCGCTGCTGCTATTTTAACCATGTTATCTTTATCTGCTCTGAACTTCTTAGACAAAGCAGCTAGGCTACACCAGTGCTTCCACCACTGCAGCTCTACCAGATGCAGCACCAATGGTAGCAACTGTGGGCAATTTTAGGAGGAAAAAGCTAATGCATGCAAATCCTCTAACTAGAGGGTATGCCCTCTAATTTTAAGAGGCAACCTTTGAACAGTTTGGAAATTTATGACAAAGAACATTTATAACTAACTTTTACCCTAAATAAATAAATAAATATCAGACTACCGAAGCTCACACGGGTGTTGAAGGCTTCATTGATTCAAGTTTGTAAGTACTTTGAGATCTTTCAATGGAAGATGGCACAGAAGAGCAAAATATTTAATTTTCAAGAAAGCATAAGCAAATTTCCCTCCCATGCACTGTAACTATAGCAGATAGACAACAATCCCGTGCATGAAGTACTCTCTGTTCTAAATCATAGGAGTAGAATTTTCATTCAAAGATGAATGGCTCGACGTACCTTCATAAAAACATATTAGTCTATTCCAATGGCCTAGACCACTGCAGCATCAGTACTATTGGATGTAGTGTTTTATACCATTGCCGCTGAATAATGTCATTTTATGTCATTCATAATGAAAGAAAATATCTTGCTCACTGGGCCCAAATTCTGCTCACCTTCCACAAATGAGTATTCCCATTGACTTCTGTCACTACAGTCTCACTTACTACGAATATGCTTTGCATCAGTGGAAGTGCTCGGAGAATATTTGATAGGTTAGGTTGAGATCAGACGTGGCAGTTGTAATGGATTTGTCTGTGCGCAGTACTTTATGAGAAGGAAAGTGCTGCTGAATTGGAGATGTTGAAAAATAATAAGCCTTAAAAATATTTGTAACTAGCTTTCTAATATGAGCCTGTTTTTCAGAAACTGGATGCTAGTACAATGGAAACACTTTCAGATTAACATCCAAGTAGCCTAATGATAGAAGTCTTTGTTCCCAGGTGTGGTATCAAAGCTCCCTCTCCGTCTAAAGAAGTGTTAAAATTTTTTCGTGATGTCGAGTTTCTTGGATTTATTCACTTGTTCTCCAGCTCTTGTGGCCCTTTGAACTCACTTTTTATCAAAACATTCAGGGCTATTATTCCCAAAGTATCTGTCTGCAGGAAATGTTACCATGTCCTCAGTCTCCGAAATAACAGGGCCGTCTGTTGAACTGAATCACTGAGGGGGGGACTATCACTGGGGGAGGCTCCCATGGTTGGCAGCAGTGTTTATAAGTGTGCGAATGACTGCTAAACCACACAGGAGTCACTCGCTGCTGCTCACGTGCAGAGTGTGAGACATGAAAACTGATCTGGTGATTAGCAGACAGTCTTCAACACCTCCAGGAAGAAAAAGTTAGAGCATCAACCAAGACCAAATTTCCTTGGACTATTTATAAGAGACCCGATCCAAAACTCATTAAGGTCAGTGGAAAGACTCCCCTTGGCTTCAATGTGCTCTAAATCAGGGTTTAGGTTGTTTAATTTGTCTCTTAGCACTGGTCTACCCTTAAAGTTTAAATTGACTTAGCTACATAGCTCAGGAGTGTGAAAAATTCATATCCCTGAGTCCTGTCGCTAAGCTGATCTAACCCCCAGTGTATATGCATCTCGGTCAATAGAAGAATTCTTCTAGAATGGAATAGAATTCTTCTACTGACGTAGCTACAGCTGCTCAGAGAAGTGGATTAGCTAGATAGACAGAAAACCCCCGCCCATCGATGCAAAAAGCATCTGTCCTATCATGCTACAGCAGCATAGCTGCAATGGTGATGCTATAGTGCCTGTAAGTGTACACATCCCCCTATGCTTTGGAAAATAAACTAAAAGACACTTGCTGGTAACTTTGCTTTCCCCATGCGTGCCTGGAGATGGACTTATCCCATCTGTGGACTTTCTGAACAGGTGAGGACCAGGCTTCTCAGCCATTTCTCATTTTAGACCTGAATCCACCCGTCCCACACCAACCTGGTGTTTTCCATTTTTGTTACTGATGCTGGAAATTCTGAATCAGAGTTTATTGGTCGGTCCCTGTTTTGTAACATTAACCTCAGTGCGAAAGGGCAAGAAGGCTGGCACGCAAAGCTCCCCCCTGCTAGTCGGAGGCATGGCTCTTCACTCAGCACCTGAGGTAAATGTCGTAATTTGTACTGTGTGAAATTCAGCACCTTTGCTTTCCTGGGGTCTGGGTAAAAATGTTCTTTTCTTTCAATCTGTTTGGGTTTGCACCCCCGAGTTTCAGTTCAGGTTCAGAGAAAACAAAACCGCACAGCAAAACTCCACTGGAGTGGCAAATGGGGCATGGATTCTAGACAAAACAATAACTTAGTCCCGAGTCATTCTAAAGGGTGTGATTAAGCACTGGTTAAGGTGAGCCATGTAATTAAGGCATTGGGTTGGAACTCAAGAGTTGAGTTCAGTTGCCACCTCTGCTGCTGCTTGCACAGAAAGCAATGGGATTTAGGTGCTTATGCACTTTTGAAAATCCCATGAAGAGCCGATTTGTGTCTTCAGACATCTAAATACCACTGAAAGTCTGACTTGTAGTCTCTCTGTGCTTAAATTCCCATCTGTAAGATGGGCATAACCACACCTTCTTACCGCATCGGGCTGTTGTGGGTCCAAATTTGTTTGTGTTTGTGAAGTGTTCAGATACTGTGGTGGTAAGCACTATAGAAAAGCCTCTGAAGGATCTTATAGACTAGCTCAGTTTTGGGCTGTAATCCAAAATGAAACCCCAAAACAGCCTTTTGGGTTTCTTGGCAGACAAGCCATGGGAGAGACTCACTTCAGAGGCCATCAAGCAGGGCCAGATTAGCCCACAGGCAAACAAGGCTTGTGCCTAGGGCCCAAAAGTATGGGGTCTCTGCCTGAGTGGCCCAGGGATATTGTGCGCCAGGTCAAAATGCCACTTACTTACATTTGGCCCAGCTCCCCAGGCACGACAGCGTGAGTGACATTGAGACCTGGTACACGGGGTCGCAGAGCTGCTCAGGTGTGATCTGATCACCACTGTCATAACGGAGAGGCGCTGGGCCAAACCTGAGTGGGCAGTGGGACTGCCAGCTTTGCTCCTCTTTGCTGCTGGGCTCCCCCCCCATGGTTCCCCTGGGACCAGCAGCCTATGTCACCTCGGCTTTGCCAACACAACTCCCTCAGCCACAGCCTCAAGACCTGCAACAAGTAAAGGAAGTTGTGCTGAGTGCCAATACAGGGGAGACAGCCGGGAGAGGGGCGGCAGGAAGCCTTGCGGAGTGGACACAAGGGGGTTAATAAAGCAGCGTCTGTACAGCAGGAACTGATCACTGACTGACGGACCTGGATAGGAAAGGTTAATTAAGCAACAGAGGTGCAGTGGGAGCAATAGATCACTAATGCATCTGTGCTGGCCAGGAGAGAGTTAATATAAATGCACCCAGTTTAGCTGGCCAGTAGAGAGACCCAGGGGATATATGTTTGCCAGGGCCCAAGGATGGGTTAATCCAGCCCGACCACAAAGGATTTTTGCGATGAGCAGAGGGGTAACCTTGAGACAGCGACACACAAGCCCTCTCCTCTTCTAGGTCAGCACCATTCTAGGCATGAAGTTCCAGAGGGGCAGCCATATTAGTCTGTATACAGCAAAAACAACGAGAGTCCTGTAGTGCTTTAAAGACTAACAAATTTCTGCAAGCATAAGCTTTCGTGGGCTGCAACCCACTCAGTCAGATGTTGCATCTGACAACGTGGGCTGCAGCCCACGAAAGCTTATGCTTGCAGAAATTTGTTAGTCTTTAAAGTGCTACAGGACTCTTTGTTTTTTCTAGGTGTGCTCGACCCTGAGACATTTCTAAAGACCATTGGGGACACCCACTGGCATCAGCCACGCTGCTGCCTCTCTTTGCCTGGAACATTTCCTAAATGCCATGATATATAGCCTTGCCCATGGAGACAAATAGACACTTCTGAAGTTCACAGGGATTCCACTCTCTACCAATGCTAGCTGATGGCACATACATACCCCTGAGAGCGTCCTAGGGTGGACATTGCACTAATATAGATAGCACATAAATCCCATGAGCGTGTGTTTATTTATGAGGCCATCATCTGCAACTCTTGTGGCCAGATTTCCTGGATACATATGCACATATTAAGCAAGCCATCTATTCTTAATTGAGAGTGGAGCCACTGAGTGGGGATTCATCCTACATTTCCATTCTTTGTGATGTTCCCATAGAAGACTTCAGATTGCACATATACCCCCCGTCACGTTTCTCCCACATATTTCATCCCAGAAAGTTAATGCAATGTGTGACTCAGAGAGACCTAGATATCCCTAGGTTCCATCTGCATGACCTTCCCTCCTACTAGCTATAGTGAGATTAATCGCCCCATGACATTTCATGATACATAATATACTTATTTCATGACCTGAGCCTCTCCCTTCATGAATTCATCAAATGGGGTCTCATCTTTATTGCCCTGGTCAAGGAAGCTGAAGAATGGGTAGCAGTACTGGGTCCTGGCTGAGCCGGAGGAGAAGATCTGCCCCTCATCCCTCTTAGGGAAGGGACAGATGCCTGCCTGAGAAACATGGAGGGTGAATCTGGATAGTATTCCTCCATCTCATCTGTGTGATTTGGTGTTATCTGAAGTGAGGGGGCTAGTAAAGACAGCTAGTGTGTCCACTAGTCCACTACCAATGTGCCAGTATTCTCCTCCTCTACTGACATCGGAATTCTACAAGCAGAGGAGGAGCCTTGAGTGAATCATTCCCTGGTGAGTGAGTTTCCCTTCCAAGGGCCAGATGCACCGGGAAACGTACCTGTGAAAGTAGGACATAGAAGCAAGTCTTAGAAGATGAACAGTCATCTCTCCTTTACAGGCAGCTCACCAACAAGCAAGGAGGGCAATGTAACTGGAGTGCTGGCCTTTATACAACAACAACAAACAGGACAGGGGCAGGAGAATTAGAACATGAGGACATTAAGGCTGTTTGGTGGGGAGCAATCCAGCATTTCACAGTGAGCATTGTACATGTAGGAAAATGTCAGACATGAGCCGGTGTACTTTCAAACAGGGATTGCTGGTGTGTGGGACTGTCTGTGCAGTGTGCTTGTGGAGAATGAGATGGGAGAGCAGGGAAGGATATTTGCTCTCTGGTTGACCTCTGAAAAGGTGTCCGTTTCCCCAGTCCATAGTATAGTGTCAAGGGAGATGTCCTGTAAGAGTGCACGGTCCAGGATGGTGAATACAGGTGCTTTCTCCAATTGTCTTGCTCTTCCTTGCAGGGATGCCCAGACTTTCTCTGTTCATCTCTGTGCCACAGGACACCTCTTTTATTAAATATGTCTCACCTGTGTTGGCTTTACTGAGGGTCTGGTGAATAGCAGCTTTATGGGGGCTGCAAAGGTGTTCCTGGAGTGAGGACCCTGCAGAACTTTATGAGGGAGGTGGGGTGGAGAGGATGAGGGTCTCTCCAGGAGGAGGATCTCTCTCATCTGATGTAAAATTTCTTTAGAATCCGTCCCATGCCTCATGACCCTTCTGCAGCAATGGCAGCTGCCATCCTGCCATGCTAAAGATACCAATAGAAGTGCCAAGGCAGGTGCTGAAGCCCCAACATAAGCAGGGCCAAAGTGCCACAGAAATGGGCTGCAGCTTCCAAGGCAAAAGCCTCAGAAAAGTATAGTCCCTGATCCCTCGGTTGAAAGGCAGTAGGGCATTCGAGGCACCCAGCAGGTATTGCTGGGAACTAGGAGTGCTGGAGACTGAAGCAGTGCCACCTCCTGTAAGCAGCAACCACAGTCAAGAAGGAAATGGAGAACATTCTGCTGCAGGATTTATACCCTCCAGGTGGCATCCAATGGTCAGCAGGGGGCCTGGCTCGGGTTCCACCCCTCTGTGGTTGCTCTCCAGGGCCAAGAACCTTATCAACCTGGGCAATTCTGCCAGAGTCGTGCTGAAGAGCTGAGACCCCAGCATCAGAGCCCTTCGCCGGTGGCACTCTAAGAGAAACATCCCTCTCCGAAGGCAGGTTTATGCACTAGAGAAGGCCGCCTGGCGTGGGGGCTGTTGGACTCATTGTAATGCCAGTCATTATTCTCTCTGACTTTGCTAGGGCTCCCAGGTTGATTTAGCCAATATTAATGAGGCATTTATTCTCAATCAAGGAGCTCTAAGAATATCCATTTACTTCTAATGGGTTGTGCAGTTAAATTAATTAATATCATTTAATCTTTTCGTTTTGGGGAGGATGATGTATGGCAGGAATTTCTTCCCCCCACTTGAGCAGTATACGAACAGCCACAGACTGAATATTTGTGCTGCCCAGGAGACTGCTAATTAGTGTGGGTCTGAATAAAAGTACCAAGTGCACATAAATGGGCATGTGCTTCTCAGTAAGTACTGCGGGAGTATTAGTGACACGAGATGCAGCACTAGTACAGCCAGGAAATGAATAGCGGGTACACTGGGAACTAATCAAAGGAAATAAAGTTTCTCATGGCTGACAGAATTCTCTGCCACCGGGGGGGTCATTGAATCTGATGTTCCGGCTGAATGGTTTGATGGCCATCAATAACATTTGTAGTTATACATGCTAAAGTAACAGTAGTCAAATCTCATGCTTCAGGCACTCTCCGTGTTAGGTACTAAGTCCCCTACATGGAGACGCAGAGCCATTCTGCTGACTCATCCTCACAGCCAGATGAGGTCGTGCTTGTTGCTACAGCTCAGGAATAGAGAAGTGTTGAGAGCTGTAGAGGGAACTAGGACACAGGGATGGATGAGTCCATTAGGGGAACAGCCACGCTCAGGCTGACGCGTGTTTATTTTATAAGTGAACAATAAAGGCCAGATTTAGGGGCAGGCGTCCGCCTGGGGTACTGGGCTTGTTGCTAGCGATAAAAAGGAAAACAGAACGAAGTAAAATGGTTCAGCCTTCGGATCGCTCTGACGCTGTGCTCCAGGTTGCAAGGGCGAAGGTGAGAAAAGCAACCTTTGGAACCAAAGGACGACAGTTAACGTTCTATGGCTGTCACCTACTGTAAGGCTACTTAATACCAGCCCACCGAGTGTCGGTGCACAACTCAGTTTCTTGATGCTAGTACAGTTCAGTTATTCTTAAAATTAAAAAGGTTCTATAAGCTTAAAGGAAACTATTTTTTTTACTTGCTTATATATGGCACGAATAAATACAGATTTACAGATCCTAGCGTGCACATTTACCATCTTATGACAGGAATAAATCATCCATGCAAATACTGCATCAAAGTCATGAAATGGGCTACAAATGCAATAAAAAATAAGGTATTCAACAAGTTAACAAATGGAGACCACTGAAGATGCTCTTTGCCGGGGCGCCATTTGGTTTAGGGCCAGCCTTGAGTAGGGAGCACCACTGGCCTAGAGTCCTGTCTTGGCCACAACTATGCAGAGTTTTAACAACGCAGTCCTACGTATTTGTTGTCCCAGTCAAAGTCCCATACTGGAGACCTTCCCACTAGAAGAAAGAAAATTGTCAGGTAAGCAGAGAAACATTTTCCTATTTTAGTACATGACCAACCACAGACCTGCCATCATGGGATTTTAATCGCATCAAGTAGACAGGGAAGGAAAATGAGATAAACTCAAATAATCTATCATTCACTATTGTGCTTTTGATGCCTGCCTCCATTGCCCACTTGTTACATTTTCAAACAAGCACCTTCCATGTTTTCTCCCATGCTGCCCCTCACACTTGAGAGGTGTTTCCTCTTAAATGTCTGCAAAATGACCTCATTATCCACCTCCAAAACCCATCTCAAAACTCTCCTTTCCCACAATATCTACAAAACACCTAACTATGGTTAGGCCAGTGCTGTGCTGAGACCACTGCCTATTATGCTTACCAATACTGTCTCATTGTTTCTTTGTACTTATACTTAGAAAGTAAGCCCCCAAGGACAGGACCATCACTTTGTTCTGTGTTTGTACGGCACCTAACACAATGGGGTCTTGGTCCATGACCAGGGCTCCTAGGTGCGACAGTCAGACAAACTGAAAAGAATAAATATGCGTCGACATTATATACACATGGTATAATCTGTTTATATATATATATATATATATTCTACCCCTTGCAGCACTCTTCTAATGGAGACTGCATCACAAAGGATGCTCACACATTTAGCTTGTAGAGCTTGGTGGCACTGTGGAGGGAGGACCAAGGGATCATCTGGTGTATTTCCTTACATAAGACAAAATAAATACCTATCTCCCCAGGATGTTGCCATTGCCCTAAGGAAACATGCTTTGACTCCAGAAAAAAATATTAAATGGGATTAAATTTACTCTGCCCCTGTGCTTTCAATATGCCACAATTGCTGGTACTGACTGCGCATAACTTTATCACAGAGGTGTCTGGGTGGAAGCTGGGAATTTTGACAGCTACAGAGGAGATACTTGGGCTTTTAGCAACTGTTGGGGCCCAAGACTGGTGTTGGGGTTGAGGGATGAGCATGTTAGCTGGATTATGTTACAACGATCAGCAATTAAATAATTCACAATATTGACATTTCAGCTGTCATCCTCAGGTTTCAGAGTTAACCTACTGAAAGCAACAGTGGCAGTTCACTCATTTTTTTACAGCTACTGTTCCAGGCTATCTGGAGAATAGACACTGCCACACTGGCTCATCCTTGGCTCATATTTTTAATATTTTCTTCATACCCAGGCTGGTGGGAATTTATTTTTAAAAAAAAGTTTATATTTTGAATTATAATTCAGTGGCAAGAGGCCAACCCTGTGGCAAACATTGCAACCATAGAATAGCAGAAAACATAGCACTAGCCTTGCAGTAGAAAACATATGGTCCCAAGACAGATACTGAAACCACAAAAGATAGTGTCTAGAGATGCCATTATTCTTCCACTCCCACCAAGTACTTATGTACTACAAGCTTGGTCAGTTACAGTAGGTGAAATCCTAGCTGGAACTGAATACAACTTTTCTGGTAACCCACTACTCCTGACCAGGGATTTGAACCTGCGTCTTCCACATCCAGGTGAGTGCCCTAACCAGTGGGCTAAAGGGGGATCCAGAAACTAAACAAAATGCTTCATTTGACCCAAAGTGAAATTTTTCCAACTTTTTTGATTAGCCAAAAATACCAATTGGATTTTGGTTCAATCCAAACAAAATTGTTTTTTAGTTTTGTTTTTTTTTTTGGACCAGAAAGTGAACCAAAAAATCAGTTATTCTCAGAGCTCTGTTTTGGCCCCATTGTGATCAATGGGAGTTTTGCCGTTGACTTCAGTGGAGGCAGGATCTCACCGTCAGTGGGCCGGATCCAGCTCCCGCTGAAATCAGGTGTACTAGTCTAAGGGCATGATCCTACTGTCCCGCAGTTTGGACTGTGGGGGTAATAGCAGTGCACAACTAAGTACTGCTGTGTAGCTGCCTTGTGTGGACAGGCACAAATTCAAGGGGCCCTAGTCCTTTAGGGCTACATTGGTGCAAACTAGGGACCTTTCAGTTTGCATCTGCAGTATCTACACAGGGGAGCTGCAGCACAGCACCTTGGTGCCCGCTTTTCTTCACACCTCCATAGTTCAAACTGCGGGGCAATGTGGACATGCTCCGGATCGACCTCTGACGATGCACCCCTCTCAAACTCAGAGACCAGAGCTGTGCAGTGTTTGTGTCCTGGGGATTTGAAGAAAAAAACTTCACCGGCTGCCATTTCAAAGGCATCTTTTGTTTGTCTCCGAACACCTGTGAACACCTCTGAACACATAAGTGCCTGTTGTGTTCAGTGCTGGTAAGAACTGCAAGCTGCCAACCACGATTGGTTCACTGTCTGTGCGAAGTAACAATACACACGACCCACTCAGATCTCTGCTAGGGTTGCCAGTTTTGGTTGGACGTATTCCTGGAGGGTTCATCATAGGACAATCTTTAATTAAAGATTAATCTTTAATTCCTGGAGGCTCCAGGACAATCCTAGAGGGTTGGCAACCCCTCTGGCCCCTCTGTCTGATTGACGGTAGCTAGAAGCTGCAGACAGTGCACCGCAGCAGAACGACCACAGGGCATCTCTTAGTTCAACAAGAGGAGACACGTTTCATGGTGCTACAAGATGCTTTTCTTTCCTACTGTAGGCGACATAATAATTTAATAAGAAAACAGATTTTTGTAAGCTACAAAATCAGCTGAGGAAAAACAGCAGTGAAAGTGGAAAGCGTGATGCCAGCAAACAGCTTTTATTGCAGGAGGTGAGGCAGTGAGAATTTCCAAAGGGAAAAATGCCACTCCCAGCTAAAAATAAAGTCTTCCCAGGAACCCTAAATAATAGCTTGACATCAATATCTGAAACAGCAGTAGCTGAAAAATGAATACATGGATTCTCTAGGAAAAAGTAGCAGATCTCTCTTTCTGTTTTAAATATATTCTAAATTTACCAGTTTATAGCTTATCAGACAATAAAAGCATAATTTCCTTGACAGAAGTAACATATACCTGCACTCAAATCATATGGTGCAGTTATTAAGATCTCACCTGCAAGAAAAGTAGGATATCTAGTGGTTAAGTGGTTCCCAACCTGTGGCCCCTGGGCCAAAAGTTGCCTGTGAGGTCTTTGAGGGTGGCCCGTGGCTCCATTCCCACTGGCTGCAGAAGGGAGCTGCTGCCTAAATACCTAGGCAGAGTGGGTGGCCGGTGCAGGTTCCTTGCTGCAGCCAAGGGGATGGACAATCAGCACTCCCCTCGGCTGTAGCAGGGAGCACAGCAAAATGCTTCACCTGGGTCTCTAGGCTCTGGGTCTCTGCTGGAGCCAGAGGGAGGGGAGCACTGTTCTCCCGTCCCCCAGGCTGCAGAAGAGAGCCACTGCCTAAGGACCAAGGTGGAGCGCAGGGTTTCCCTGCTGCAGCCAGGGGGATGGGAAAGCCTCCTTGCTGAACTCCTTCCCTCTGCCTGATGGGAGGACGGGGGTACAGCAGCTGCTGGTGGAGACTGGTAGCCCTTCAGAGTTGTAAAAACTGTATTTGAGGCCCTCAAGCCGAAAAGGTTGGGAACCACTGGGTTAAGGCATCAGCTGAGCCAGGGACCTGTGTTCTAGACTACAAATATCAGTGGATGGGTGAGTAACTTAGAGCTTGATCCCTGCTCCCCCTGAAATCAATGGGGTGGGTTTGCCTTAGTCACTTTGTTCCTCAGTCTTATGAGGTGTAGATAATAGTAATAATTTACCTGCCTCCAAGGGTGAGGCTAAATTCTATCATTTATAAAGGGCTTTGAGATTTCTGCAAGGAACGGGCTAAATAAGTGCTCTTACTGCACAGACATTAGACACGTGGTGATATTATTACCCTTTCTCACGCTTCATATGGTATGGCAGGGCAGCATCCTACTCCGATCTCTGTTTTAGATACAAACTGCTTGGAGACCTTCAGCTCTTCAAACTCTTGTGCAATTTATGGACGGTGCTCTTCCCACCACCTTTGCAAACTTGTGCCGCTCTATATTTATAAGCATACCGTCCTTAGCTCTGGCAGCCAAGGATGGGAGAGACAGAAGGTATCTTCCCCCTGAGAAATCTCATCTGGTTCCCAAAGGTGGGCTGGGCCGGGCCGGGCCAGGCCAGGCCCCTCCCCCAACACTTGCTTCCTGCGCCTGTTCTACTTTCTGTGCTATTGGACTAATTGGCCTTTGGGGGGTCTCCTTAGCCCAGCCCAATCTTTCAACTAGGCCCTGCCTTGTCCCTCAGGTTTATTCTCGGGTAATTTAATTGGTGATCCAGTGGTCAGAGTGCTGGAACTGCGGCCGTTGCTCAGCACAGGCGTGGTGCCAATCTTATCCTCTGATGGATGTCATGCCAGGGGGAAGTTAAAAGGTAAAACCTGCTGAGAGAGGTTTATTTTGCAACTGAGCAAAAATAGCCACTGAACACGTTACACTGGAGTGAATACATGACCAGAATCACCCAGGGGACTTTGCAGTCACTTATAAGCCACTTGAGTTATACTCTCGGAGTTTATGAAACCATTAGAGGCTCTGTAGCGAACTCTAGCTCTGTACTCAGTCTGGGGCAATCTATTGTACATATGATACAGTACACTGAATATACACATCATTCAGAGTCTGCCTGTAATAATACAAGAAGAAAATTGTCACTTACTGGCCAGGAGAATAAAGCCATATTTGGAGCAAAAACAGATTTATATATGTTTTAAATTTAACATGTGGAGCACTGTGTACCATAGAATCATAGAAGATTAGAGTTACTATTTGGGTTCTGGGATGTGGGCAGGCACAAGTATGGATAAAAGCACCTCCCCCAGCCTAAGCATAGGAGCTATGAGCTCAGGATTCAACTGATTATGGGGGAGGATGAATGAAAAAACAGGAGTGGGCGTGAAGGTCAAAAGGCTAAATGATGGGAACCTGAAGGGGTCACCATGTAGACAATCCCAGACAGTGCCCACTGCTCCTCAAAAGTGGATAAGGAGTCAGCAGATGCAGCCCAAAGGAACTCTGCCCAGATTCGTGATCGGACAGATGAACGGAAATAAGCCCCACTGTCGCAGAGCACCTCCTCAGTCAACATCCTCTCCATGGTATTGTAGATGGCCACCTTGGCCAAGGCGAGGAGGAAGTTGATGAGGAAGTCCTGTGACTTTGTGGAGCCACAGATGGGGTGTGCGTAGTCCAACCCCCTGCTCAAAGCAGGACCAACTCCAACTAAATCATCCCAGCCAGGGTTTTGTCAAGCCGCATCTTAAAAACCTCTAAGGATGCAGATTCCACCACCTCCCTAGGTAACCCATTCCAATGCTTCACCACCCTCCTAGTGAAAAACGTTTTCCTAGCATCCAACCTAGACGTCCCCCACTGCAACTGGAGACCATTGCTCCTTGTTCTGTCATCTACCACTACTGAGAACAGCCTCATTCCATCCTCCCTGGAGCCCCCTTTTCAGGTAGTTAAAGGCTGCTATCAAATCTCCCCTCATTCTTCTCTTCTGCAGGATAATCCAACTTTATTTTATATACTTTATTAGATAATTTCTGCCACTTAATGAATTGTTACTTCCATCTGTAATCATTAGCAACATAGAAATTGCAGTACTGGATACATCTATTCCCGTGGCCCAACTTCCCTAATATCCTATCTCTGACAGCATCTAATACTACTGTTGAAGACAGGTTTGCTGCATGTAAAGTAGCAGTTTTCACAAACAACTGTTGTCAGAAATTGATACATTTCCTATTGAAGGAGGAGTTCCTGGTACAAAATGTGGAGACAATATTTTGGGATAATATCAATTATTTTCAAGAGATACTAGACCCCTAAACAGAAAATACAGAGGTAAGTGACTTGATGTGCTAAACAAATACAAAGATAAGTGACTTGATGTGCTCAGCATATCTTTTTCTATTCCAGCAAATTTATGTCGTCGTTCCCCACACGAAAGTTTCTGGAAAGATTGCCAGGAAAGTAAATACGGTTTTAAGCAGGAGACTCAAGAATCTTTCTAGAAGATGTTCCAAATCTCTCTGAGAGTCTCAAAAATCCTGATGATAAGTTCCTGGTGAGATACTGTAGTTATTTACACAAGGTAAGATCTAGTTTACCTACTTCTATTTCTATTTCAATTAGAGATGGGCTCAAGCAGAAGATTCAGCTCCAAATTTTGTGCTTTCCTTAACCCCACATTTTATTTACTGTTGTTCAGGAGTAACAGGGCAAAATCATATGGCCTGAGCTATACAGCAGGTAAGACTGGATGCTCTAATGTTCCTTTGGGCCTTAAAAATCAATGAATCCAAGGTTTTGATTCTATTATAGATAAAGGATTAGCCATGAAATATGCCTCTGGATCCAAGTTCTGCATCAGAATCCCTCCAAAATTCAAGAATGTTCCGATCCAGGGATTTGCCCCAGTCCATCTCTCATTTTAATAAACAAAAATTAAACTAAAAGCAGAAAAAAGTGGCTAAGTAAAGATCTGTTAGAGTGTAACTCCTCCAAAAAGCATCTCTGACAGTCCGGGAGCATGAATCCCAACTGGAGCAGAGCAATGCACTACTGCCATTGTGCCCGTAAGTCATTTTATCACAAAAACACATTTTGAATGCCCATTAAAAAGAATGTGCTTCAGAGTACAGGATAGAGATAGCCACTCTCAGTGCTCTTGTCTCTGAGTGAAGCTTCTTCTGCTGTCATCAAAAATTCAGGAGAAAAGGAAAATGAGAATCTTCATTGTTAAAGTATGTTTGAAAGCATTTTTACATTCCATTCCATTTTACAGTCTATTCATATGGGGACAAATCCTCTCCCACAGCACCCAGTATGAATAACTGGGCTGAGCATCGAGGAACTCCAGGAGGACAAGAGGAGCACAGGTCCTGGAAATGGAGTGGAGCCATTCCACTGCCTGAGTGTTTCTTGTCTGTGGAGGGAAGGAGGCAGGGAGGGGAAGACAGGGGGAAAAAAATCAGGATAGTTAACGGATTCTCTGCATGCTTCTGCCATGCCAAGGAAAACAGTGTGTTCAATGGCTAGGGCACTGGACTGGGACCCAGTACAGCTGGGTTTTATTTCAGACTCTGCCACTGACCCGATGTGTGACCATGGGCAAGTCACTTCACCTCACCACTCTGTGCCTCTGTTTCCTCTCCAACCCTTTGGCTGTCTTGTCGATTTAGATTATATGCTCCTCACTGATAGCATAAATCTCTTACAGCAACTTGCACAACAGAGTCCCAGTTTCAGCTGGCACTATTATAATAATAATGGGCTGACAACCTCCAACCCTTTCATGAGAGGGTGCTCTTGTGGAGCTGGGATCTGTGCTGTTTGTGGGGTGCAAGTCTTTTTGCATGGCTTCCCCATGTTTTGCCCCTGCTTCCTGCACAGCTACATGGCTTACAGGGCAGGAAAAGCACTGGAGAACTGTTACAGTGTCAATCTAGCTGGAGATAGCTGGATAGAGCCAGAGGCAGATGGATAGCTCACACAAAGCCATTTTGTGGCTTTTTTCTAGCAAATACAGCATTGCAGCCAAGATACATAGAAAGGCTAGATCAGCTAAACAAGCAACACACAAACAGTGACTTGGTCCAGATGGATACAATTATGTATTTGTAAGGCAGGATAACATCTCTCAGGGAAGCTGTGACTTAGTGCAAACCTAGACGTTTGTTTAACAAGTACAGCAAGATGTTGAACTCAACAGTGTGGTGAAACATGTCTCTGTGCACGTGTTTGGATCACAAACATTTTACACACGAGGTCTTCTTTTGTTTTTAAACAGATTGCCCTCCCATGATGCTCAGGTTTTTGTGTTTGACATAAATACCTTTTCTAATGCCGTATTTGGGCAAAAAGATGGAGAGAGATGCTTATACAGAATGTGAGAATTTCATCAACATGTGACAGGGAGAAATGCATTTGTGGCAGGGAAACTTCCCATCAGGACAGAACTGACTAGTGCAGATGGTGGGGACTGGATCATAGTGGATCCAGCAAATTCAGTACCACTTTAGGAGACAAATTCTCATTTGCACCAGTGAAACTGAGAAGAAAATTGGCTCTTGCATGATCTCTCAACATCATTTATTGTGAGGGGCTTGTGACCTGTTTTTTGGAGTGCTGCGCAAGCTCAGCTCCCTTTGACTCCAATGGGAGCTGTGGGTAATCTGCATTCCGGCAAGTCAATCCATTACTTTTTATGCTCGCTTTATTTTATTTTCAGGGGATTCCCTCTAATGGAAAGTTTGTTTTATTAGATCATCAGTCACAGTAATCCCTGAGCACATTTTCAATTGATTAAAAACAATGCAAGAATGCGAACCAATGTCAAGACAAAATAAATGGACTGTCACAAAAATCACTTGTTCAGAATAATGGGCCTAATCTGCTACCCACTTTAGTATTTTATAGCAGTTTGCACCTGGGTGAGTGCAAAACACTGCCACTCTGACTGCGGAGCTCTTTGCATTCTTCTCTGCACTGGAGTGAGTGACTATAGAAGATTCAGGGCAATGGAGAATCAAGCACAATATAACCTTTCCACATCTCCTTGTAGATTCACTTCAGCCATGAAGCTCTTCTCACTTTCCTAAGGCCCTTCTTACAATCTGCAAGTCCTCGAGCAAGAACTGGGTCTTGTGTGCCTCTCCCTCCGTTCCCTTTGACAGAGGAGATAAAAATCTGGTCATGAGTTGCTGAGGCCACAACAGATCTCTGGAGATATTGAGACACAATCAGTTACTTGTGTTGCTTTTGCTTATAGGGAGTCCTCCTATACAGAGCAATTCTGGATGACATTTTATCATGATGCTCTCAATCACTGGCCCCTGCAGCCAATACAGAGAAGTTATGTGAAGCAAGGCAAGTGTGTGGGACAGACTGATAGTAACTATGAAGTGCACAGGAGCAGCTTAGTGGCAAGAGAGAATATCTTCAGACATCTTCAAAAGGGGCTGAAGAGAATTATTGTAAATTTACAATCTTAAAACCAGGAGGGGTTTCAGGTTCTCACCATTTCACTAATTTGTCATAGAATGTAATCAAAAGGCAAAAACTATCAGTGAAATTGTGTCCCCATTGAAGTCACTAGACGAACTCCCTTTGACTTCAATGGGGACAAAATCTCAATCTCTTAGTATTAATAGCCAATACTCATGATTACTTATTGCTAGCTAAACTGAGGAGGATGGGCCAGAAACTCAACTGGGGACAGTTGGTGTAGCTCCATTTAACCCAGCTGGGCAGCTGGCCCTAAATTTGCTGATTTACAAACTAAAGATACTTCTTTGGTACTGGCTGCACTGATTACATTGACAGAAAAGTGAAGGAGTGTAAAAAAGCAATTCAAACAATTCAAAGTAAATCAAATATCTGATGCAGTTATCAGCAAAATGTCAGTACAAAACATGCAGCATTCCCAGCATGTAAGGCAAACTCCCTCCTTCCTCAATGTGTTCCCAGGAGGCTTTCCTTGTTTTGTGCCCCATGAAAACACCAGCTAAGCCAGTAATTTGTGTCAGTCAGTTCTGCTTTCAAGGCATAGAAAACAAAAGAGAAATTGCTGCTGGAGATGCACAAATGTGCCCATGCATGCATATGTGTAAGCACTCAGGTCTGTGAATGTCAATACATACATAGGTTTCATCCATGCATGCACAAGCCAGGCACAGATCAAACAATATCGAAGCTGTTTTGCTTTTGTTAATGTGAATCTGAAATTGAGACACCAGACAAACTGGCAACATACCTGTGTGTTTCAATAAGTGTGGGCACTGGGCAGGGATAGCCTATAGGGAGAAAAAGGGAAGGGAAGGGAAAGGGAAAAGGAAAAGGACATGTATATCGTACCACCAGTTTAGAAGATGTTACCCTATGGAGACGGGTGTTCCTTGAAAGAACTCAGCTTTCGGAATAGTCACCCTATCAGCAGAAAAGTAGTAGCCCCCAGAAACTTAAAATAAATATGAATGCACATGAGCGAGTGTCTGGTGAACCAAGAGCCTTACTATATAGATATGACCAAGTAGACACTGGGGTGGTTCAGATAACCCTGGATACAGGAGACCTGGCTACCTACAGCCTAGGAGGATTGCAATCCTTACGCTAATGGCATAGCTACAATTCTGTTTTCCAAGTCTTGAACTTTTAAATGTTTGAAATGTTTGCGAGGGGGACAAGGCTGTGAGGGGGACTCAAAGTGCAGGATTGTTCTAGCAAAAAAAGGTTAAAAAAATCCAAACAACTATTTTATCTATTTTATTTTGACTGACTCTATGCTTCAAATTCCTGGCTTATCTGGAAACAAAAGTGCCAGAAAACCTGTTCTATTGAGATTTCCAACTGAATTTTGCACGACTAAGATCTGAGTCATTCAAATAAGCATTGTTCACTCATCACTAGTATATATAAGATATGGACCCAATTCAGCTGCAAGATTCAGATGAGGATATAGATTTTGAACAGTCCCAATTTTAAGGTTTCACTTATTTCAAAGAAAGGCACAGTTACAAAGCTCAGATCCAGGGCTGAATTTCAAATCCCCTCTCTACTGCTACAAAGGCTAAGCATATTTAGATCTTGGGGCTTGAGCCCCATAAGTTAGTTTTTCTGACTTTGACTGCTGGCCTCCTGGCACCAAAAGCCCTTGAAGTTTCTGAAGGGAGTCAAGTAAGGGGTTTGTATCATCACTGGTGTTAGCTACAGTGCTGATCTCAATCCAGCTGCGCTCACCTGGGAGACACTGACTAGTGACTGCTTGTAGTTTTGTAGTCAGAGTGTCCTTGACTTTAGATTCTCCACTCCAAAAAACATTTTCCCAGTATCTAGTTTGTGATGCATACCCAATGAGTCACTCCAAACAAACAAAAAATCTTCCATGGCAGTAGTACCGCTCCATTAGACCTACTAGCATAACAGTGGGAATAGTCAAGCCATCTGATTATCTCTCTCCCCCATTCCAACTAATGATTATTCACTGGATTTGAGATGAGTCACTACTGTCCTTTGATCATACCCAGTCCTGCACACAGTTTTCCCTGGTATGATGAGATCTGCAAGATCTATGGAAAGTACTCCAATTGCTTGTGCATCTCTTCCTCCTTCAGCTGTAATTATATCAGCAGCTGTTGCTAGGGCAACCAGGACAGATGTTGTGGTAGGAATGCTTTTCGGTGTGTGATAATGGAGGAATCTTACTCACCGTTGAAGATGGAAGAGCTGGTTTGATACAAACTAAACGCACCTTCCTTCAGTTTAATTGGCTTACTCTGCATATCGCAGCACAGCAGAGATGCATTAAACACTGTGCATCTAAATGGAAATGGGGATGGTGGTGAGAGACAGGAAACCAGGCCAGTTTCCAGACCCCATTAATGAAAATTGCCACTTCATGTTCATGAATTGTAACAGCCATGGTAACAGCATCATGAAACTGAAACTTATTCCAGGTGCAGCATAAAAGGGAGCAATTTCCCAGCCATATTGGTTTCAGACAGAGTGCGCGATTCAACATCAGTTTGTCCAGATGTCCTGCACCTATTTCATTTCACTATAACTCTCAGGCAGTCTGACTGCTCAGTTACTTAAACAAGCTAACCCTGGTCCAGATGAGGATTCCTGTGGCTTTTGTGTTATGACAGATCCAAAGTGCAGTTGGGGGAAAACACAACAAAATTAGCATCCAGCACCTCTGTCCTCATCACCTCCCTCCCCTTGCACAAAAGACCAAATGAACTTTAAAAACTATGCAAATTTCGCCTTCTGAAGTTTGTCCGGAATACAATGGGTAACAGCCCTTCCCTTGGTCCAGTTGATAATGGCTCTTTAGTGACCATCAGGGCCTTGGTTTTCCATCTCATGTATGGCATGGAGAAATTAAATAAAGCCTTTGAAATAATGAAAGCTCTACCCAACTCCACTGCTGCCTCGCCTGAAATTCTATTTTCCCAGAAGTCCTCCCTTTTGGAAGGTCCACCATGGAACATATGGGTCAGGGAGAAGTGGGAGGTTTGTAACATGGTGGGCAGAACAAGACATCTATTGTGCAGGCCTGAAGACATCTGAAACAAAGAGGAAACTGGGAACAGCCAAAACCAGACCACATAAATATGATACTGTGAAATAATTAAAAGAATTAAATTGACTAATTTTCAAAATATTTAAATCTCCATAGTACTGAACACTCCTCAACAGCAGTTGTGACAACTGGTTACAGGATGGTCTCTCTTTAGCCTGATGACAGCAAATGTCAATGGCCCTTCACTGTGATAGCATTCTCATTTCATTAGGATGCATTTTGATTGTTGCGAAGTGGTATTTAACTAGGTGTGAAATGCTGAACTCTGGGTTTTTAATACAGAAGTTTCCAAAAGAAGATTAAGGGCCAAATCTTGCCTTGCCTCTTTCATTGTGGAAAAGCCTGACTCAGTGGTATCACTGCAGTTCTGCTGCACAAGATTGGGGCAGGATTTAGCAATTCTTCACAGGAACCCACTCCCTTTATATATTCAGCCCCACAGGGCTTCCCTAACTCCAGAATGCAGAGAGTTTTCAAGGGTCAGGGCCAATGGATCCATGATTAAGTGGATCTAGACATTCTCCCTTGTGGCACAGGAGTGCACCAGCCACAGGGTTTAGTGAAGCCCTTAGACTGCAACAGCAGCTACAGAGATAGCAGCACATAGTTGGTTACTCAGAATTTGTGCAAGTGGGATGACAGAGGGATGTGATGTGACTAGCACCAATACAAGCATTAGAGTAACACTTAGAGGTGCCAATCAACATCAGGTCCCCACCGTACAAACACAAAGAGCGGGAGGGGAAACAGAACTACAGAGAGGTGAAGTGCTTGTTCGAGGTCAAAGTAGAGCAGAGCATAAAGATGAAATGCAATTAATACAGTGTAAACACAACACGAGTCCTGTACAGTGTGTAGTCCTGGGCCACATTTCTACTCAGTACAGCATTTTATTTCACTTTCCATCTCTCCCCCGCTTCTATTTTTAAAAGGCATCCACGTTAATTGCAAAGCCCTAGGTTGGTGTCTACTCTGTGACACTGAGTTACATCTAAAATCCATTATGTGGCTCTGTAGTCTCACCAGTCTCACAATAATACGTTGTGGGGTACTATGCTCCACCTGACCTTGTTTTTTTGGGGCCTGTTAAAATTGTGGTGCTTAGGGTACATCGATGAATACAATACTGCCAATGCACCTATTATTTTCATGGTGCTTGCTGTGCACTTATGATTATTACAGTGTTTTGCCACGGATCCTATGAGTTGTGTCACAATGTACAATAACAAGTAAATAGGCGCTTTCAGTATCGCTAGACACTCTGCAGCACATGTGAGCTAATGAAGATGAATTATTTTCCAAAGAATAGAATTTTATTGAGTAGCAAAACCAGGGCAAAGAAAAATCTACAATTTAAAAGCAAATACGTTCACAACTTCGTAAGTTAATGAAGCAGAACTTAACAAGGGGAAAGAACATATATGTCCATTTTAGCTACATATACAGCGATCGGGGCTCTCAGTGTTGTGAAGCTGTGGTTGTACTTAACATCCCCCAGGGTGGAGTGGTGGGAGTAAGGACGTGTCCTCTGATGCCATGTGGAATGTTGAGGGGTGGTATATAAAGGTGCTATAAAGGACTTCTTCATGAACTGCAAAGGGAGGCAAGCCCATGATTGTTGAACGTGTAGGTCCACAAGAGCCTGCAGCATCTGTGTGTGCTGCCAAAAAAAACCCATTATGTCTTGGTGCATCTCCCTTCTCTTTTCCTGCTGGGGACTCTCAGGTCTCTCCTGTCCGCTTATTCCTTCTCCAAGCTGTTTGCAATATTCACTCTCCAAGCCCTTTGTTCACAGCACTGGCTTGCTGGATCTTGTTGAACTTGCCATCCTACGTCCTCTTCTTTCTCCTCCTCATCTGGTTCCATGAGGGTGGGGGCAATCCCTCAAGACCACTGCAGCAGCAGCTACAGCTAAAACACATGGAGGTACCATTGTCAGCATAGTCATAAAGGAAGTTAAGATTCAGAACTCCCTAGTTTGACACAAGACATGCTTCGGGACACTTCTGCTGTGGAGTGCTTGTGCATAGCACCACTTGCAACACCAGCTGTGGAAAACATGGCCTGCCAGAGGCGAGGGAAAAAAGGATGGAACTGCTTGAGTGCATGAAACTATGAACATAGGGCCATGGCACTGCAGAATGGCACCATTTTACACAGGCGGTGCTGATTTTAGCTGGTCTCGCTTCTGTGGGTGGCAAAGGCGCAGAAAGCAGAGCTGCAGCTAGTGTCCCAGAGCTGCCCAGGCCAGCATTCCACTAGGCTCCTTACTGCAATGGGACTTGCCAAAAGTTACTGCCAACAGGTGTGGGAACGCATCCTACTGTGGAAGAAGAAATAAGGCTGCCATCCCTAGAAACCTTTGGGAGAGGACTGCAGCGTACCTCCATGAAAGCATCAGTGAAATCTCTCAGGAGAATTCAAGGGACATTCCTGTGTACATAAACAAACTGCTCCGCATGCCCTCCCCCACCTAACTCCAAAGGGGAATGAAAAACAGGTGCCAACTCCACCTCTCTATTGTACCGCTACCTCTTCTAGGACAAATACATGAACAAAGATCAAAAGCTGGTAAACCGGGGGTGCTATCAGCATATCACTGGGAAGGGAAATACATTTACACACTTTCCCAAAGCTCCGTCCCCTGCATCAAGTGTGCGCCACTGCCGGGAACGGCTAGCCTGCCGCGGAGTCTACCACATGGTACATCCCCCATCACCGCCTCCTCTTCATGCCAGGGGTATCCATGGGGGTCTGCGGGGTGACGGCAGGGTCTCCACTAAGTACAGCATGCAGCTCTTTGTAAACGTGGCAGGTCTGCAACTCAGCACTGGATCAACTTTCGGCCTCCCTGGCCTTCTGATACGTCCATTGTGGTTCCTTTGCTTTTACACAGCACTGCTGCTGGTCCCTGCCATACCCCATCTTCTGCATCCCCATGCAATCTGTTCACAGACGTCCACGTTTCTACAGCTGGTCCGTAGACCCTAGGTCTCCTGCCTGCTCCAAGCCGAAGCACATGCAGCCGTCGTGCTCAGCTGGGCATTGCACGCCATAGTGGAACGCTGCTAGCTGTGCTCGCCAAGCTGAACGATCAGGAAAAGGCATGTCAAAAATTCGTGGGGCTTTAAAGGGAGCCAGGGAGCTTCCAGTCTCTGTGACCCTTGGGCAGTGGCGTTCCCAACTGCGGCCAGAATGATCAGTGTGGGGCATTGTCCGACAGCTGCTGGGGGACTGTTAGGGTTGACATAGGTAGCACAGTGTCTACCCTCTCGGTCCCATTGTGTCTACCTCAGTATGTCACCCAAGGCTCAACGCCGCTGCAGGAGGTGGTGTTACTGCACTACTGTAACGGGGCACTTACATCAGTGGGAGACAAATTTAAATGTAGACACACGCACAACTAGGTCTTAAAGGACAATAGACACTGGCATTAGACAAACTATACAATACAATACAACTTTTAGATGTAGACCAGGCCCAACAGACAAAGGGACACAGACATCATGAGAAGCGGAGTTGAAAGTCTGTGTTCAAAACAGTGATGAAAATACATCTCAGGCGAGGAAAACACGCAAGAGGAAAACGGGAAAAATGTGTGCAAGATTTAAATATAAATGGAGAGCAGGAGGGACGTAAAGGAACAGGAGGAAAACTTAAGTGAATATGAACACCAACACAAATACAAAACCACCTAAAACCTCACTAAACCATTGCTATTGCTTTAAACATTTCATTTATTGCTACATTACATTTGCTGTCTTGTTCCATAGCTTGCAATTGCTTAAAATACTCACATCTGGGCAGACTGCGTAGTGCCAAAACTAAGCCTTTTTTACTGGAAAACTTGAATTTGGGGCTAGACTGCCTGGAGACAAAATGTTTTAGGAAACACTGCCCCCAGCCTGGGCACTAACTGGATTATGTCGTCTCTGATGTTAGAAAAAACTTCCTCCTCTCATAGACTTTAAGGTCAGAAGAGACCATCGTGATCATCTAGTCTGATTTCCTGCACATTGCAGACCACAGAACCTCACCCGCCCACTCCTGAAATAGACACCTAATCTCTGGCTGCATTACTGAAGACATCAAAGTCCTGGTTTAAATACTTCAGGTTACAGAGAATCCACCATGTACACTAGCTTGAACCTCAACTGTCTATTTTGTTCATTAACTTGGGTAGAAATTCCAGGATTATAGCCGTTTTCAGAAGGAAACTGGAGAAATGAGAGGCCTTTGACAAGGCTGGCACTGGCAGACATCTGGAAAGACTATTAAGCACGTAGGACCAGATTCTGGTCAGTTCATTCAGAAGATCTGCAAAGGATACAAAAGTGCTTCCACACCCTATCTAAATTGCACAGGGACTATCAAGAATCTACTTAGGGAACTTATTTCCTGATCTCTCCAGAGACTAGTTCTACTCACCTCTGCGCTGGTGAGGAAAGCTGGTTGGGGGTGGGGGGAGGGGTACTATACTGAGCTTTCTTCAAGTCTGGTGTAGCAGGTGTGTCACTGAGAAGCCCCTGAAGGAATTCTCTTTGTCAATCAGAAGCAAGCTGGACAGGATGGCTCCCATGCTCCCTTCCACACTCCTTGCATGCCTGACTTTATTGAGAACACAGTTTAGCCCTCAAATAGCACCAAATCTCCCCCCAACACCCCCTCCCCCAAAAATAAGGCAGTCCACAGCCTGAAGAACTGACAGTAACACAGTTCAAGCTGGTGTGGGGAACTCATTGACGAGAAGACCAACATAGGAAGATTTCATGAAGGATGTAGGAATTTCATGAAGGAATTTCAAAGAGAGAGGGGGTTCTTGGTGAGCAAGAAACTGGAGACTTCCAAGAAGTCCAGACAGCATGAAAAAAAAAAAAAAAAAAAAGGATATTTTTCTTCCAAAGCAATTCACTCAACCTCGCTAAGCATGACAACGATAAATCTCCAAAAGACATCCCATCATGGTTGAGGGGATGGTTCTCTTCTACGCATACAATTCTCCAGATGACCTGATCATCATGTGTAGTCCCAAGTGCCATTTTGAATGAGTCATTCCATAACTAATTCTTCAGTATCCGACTCTGTGACACACATACTTTGCATGGGCCTTGGGACATTTTCTGCAAGGTTTAATGTAATGGGCTAATTTCCAGATTTGTAAAGAACCACAAACTTCAGCCTCTGCTCATACACTCTTCCCCAAGCACTAATGGGCTTGGACATGGAGCTGAACAAACTTGGCATCTGCTGTAGGTATAGGTAGGCGTGTGGGGGTGCTGGGGTAGGTGATGGAAGTGTTCAGGCTGGTTGGTGTTGGAGGGTGTCTGGAGTGGTCTGGGTGCTGTCCAGGCAGCTGGTGCATTAGTGCTAGGGTACTGATAGTCAGAGCAAAGAGATCTAGCAGGGGATTTAGGGATCTTTGGTCTGGCCAGGGTCTCTCTAGAAATCAGGGACTCTGGAACCTGGCTGGGGAGGTAGCAGCCTTGAGTTCTTTCACTGTCCTAGCCTGACAGACTCCTGTTGCTCCTTTCCTGCTAGGATCCAGCAGGAGCAGCAACCAGAGGGGAAGCAGACAGGAAGCCCGGCTACTTGAATGAGATTCCACCTCACCCTTTGGTGGCCACAGGGTGAACTGCAGCTGAGCCAGAAGTGTGACGGCCCGCGTGAGGTGCGGGCACGCATGACAGGGCTGCAAGGTGACACCTGGCAGTCCTGGGAATGCTTTGTTCCTCAGAAAGCTGAGGTCTTGTTCTGACTTATGGGCTCCTTTCGAGAGAGCCAGTTGCCCTGCACATGACAGGTCAATTTGGCTGAGTGTCTTGTGGTCTAGCCATGTCAAAGCGGCAAGGGTCTCAAGATACAACTTGCTCAGCATACCGTACTGTTGAACCCCAGAGATTTCAGGGCAGCCTGGATGACACAGGACGATGGAGATAAGGCACCAGCCAGAAAGAAGCCAACACGCTGTATTGAAGTTTTGATCTCTCACCACTCTCCATTTTTCCAACTCCCTGCCTCCACCCAGGGGCTGCACTAGCTACAGAGGAACTAGGCAGCTGCCACAGACATGGGGTCAGCCAGGCCAAACATGAGCGGTGCTGCAACCCTGTGTGCCAGATTACAATGCCACTTATTTGGCCTGACAGCCCCCCCCCCACGATGGAGGGGCAGCTGGGCCAAACTTGACTGAATGATGCTGGGACCTGGCACATACTCCTCCCTCCCCCAACTTCTATGATAAACCCTGAACAATCCGAAAGCTTGCCATGGCCCCTGGTTGAGAACATCTGGGCTAGGGGGAAAGGAGGGGAGCAACCCACTGAAGTTTTGCCTAGAGTGGCAGATTGTCTTGAGTGGCCTCTACGTTCCCCTCGGTTCCTTGAAGGGGGGAACAATAAAACAAACCACAGACATGGCCTGCAAAGTACAGTGTTATTTCAGCCAGACAGAGGACACACACATATAATCAGTTGCTTTCACTGTTTGCTGCTCCTAGCTCAGCCTGCAGGAGGCAGGGAGGAAGTCTGCGCAAGCCAGATATTGAGATATAGCAGCAGTACAACACTGTTAGCTATTTAGAAGCCAGAAGCTTTACACTAGGTCCCCAGCTCTCCTTTTAAAATAGGTTTACCGTGCAAACAAGCCTTTAAAATTATTTTCTCCTTTCCATAATCAATGATTTTATCCTCAGGATTCGGATCACGGTGTGGAAGGCAGGACTTTGTACTGTGGAAGCCCGTTTAATCCCGTCTCTCTTGATTTGCCACGACCAAAATGTGGGAGTCATTTCTCTGGCAGAGACAACAACTCAGAGAACCACAGTTTCCTGATCCAGCATGTCCAGTTTGAATAACTTAAATGTATTGAGTGAAGTGTTTTGAGACCCTTCAGGATTAAAGGCAAGGCCAGTCCTTTGGGGGTCTAAAAATGCCAGAGAACCCCACCTGCAAATAAGAAACCACTCTCCCCCTCATGCCACAACAATGAAGCACACTGCTGTACCAGTCTGGAGAAGGAGCCTTTTGGGAGACAGAACAGAGCAACTGTTGTCTAATGGGGACCAGGGAAACCAATGTCTTAGCAGTCCTCAGACAAAGCTTCTTCATTCATCGCATCTGCCCAATCTCAAGTCAGACTTTTCCCTCCCACCTACCAAGCACTGACTGCTCAGATTTGCTTTGCAGGAAATATTTAGGGCACAGCAACGGATACCAGTGAGGAAATTTCCGCACTGCCTGTTGATTCACTGGGCAAGCAGAAGGCTGAAAGTGACCTCAAGAACTCTGTATTCTCATGAGACGCGCATCTGAGCGAGTCAGCGCCAGTGTGACCTTCCCTCCCGTGGCAGCACCAGCAACACTGTATTATTCATGCTAAGGTTAATTACATGGAGGAAACCGTGGTAGAAAAACAAATGGATTCCCTAGCATGCATACAGTTAGATGTGCTGCTAAACACTCCATCCCCCACCTCTGCTCAGAAACACTCCAGACAGCGACTCTCTCCTGCTCACCATAAAAACTACTGACTTGACAGACTTGCAGAGATTCTTGATCATAGCTGCTTCTGGCCAGAACCACCTCTACACAGAAAGGTTTTTCTTCCTCTCAATATCTTTACTGGGTCCCATGTCTCTCCCATTCCCACCAGCAAGCCAAAGGAAACTTGCCAATGCCGCAGTTGCATAGGCCCAGTTAGCTACAGAGAACCGTTGTTAACCTCCTTTTCATTCGAGATCAGCTTTTGCTATGCACTAGCCAAAAGGGAAGGTGGTAGTGGGAGGGGGAGTGGGGAAGCCACCAGACACCAAAGAAACGCGCTCATAAATATTGACTTTGTTGAACTTCATGGGAAGTGATGAACCCACAGGAAGCCATCAGGCCATGAAAGAGCACAGCAGACTTTACGTAAATCTGCATGTACAACAGATGGTTGTTTGCAAGGGGCCAGATTTTTTTTCCTAAGGTTACATTTATGTCTATCTTAGCCTTCATTAACCAATTCAGACCCACTGCAATCAAGCTGTGGAATATTACACTCCTTTCAAGTTTAAATAAAGTGTACTGCTCATAAGGTTACCGACGCTGCCTGTGTATTTGTGCAAGTAGAAGAGTAAATGTCCGTTGTAACAGCTGATTGGGTTTTGCAGTGGGGTGAGCAGATTTTCCCTTGGCTGCAGCTGCTGCTGTATATTCCAGACTCTTTCCTTCTGAAAGATGGTAGTTTAAATTGGAATTAGATATAAGGTACCTGCCAAGTTCAACATGCCTCAGAGACAAACACTGCTCTGTCCATGAGAGGCCTCATAGCTGCTGAGCTATGCAAAGGGCAGTTCAGCTACTGAAAACTGTGGGGAGGTGGCTTGGCCACATGGAAATGCAACTGCTTCTTGAACCGTAAACATAAAAATTGCAGAGAAAGGAGGGGAAGGGTTGCTGGAAGGGCAGAGCGAAATGTGAAATACAGGCCTGACCTTTCTGTTTTGTTTTTTTAAGGGTTCATTTCCAGCTCACATGTTACCGACAGACATTCTCCTGTACATTGTAGTCCCAATTTTCAGAGGTGCTGAGCACTTCTAGCCCCCATGAAAGTCAGTGGGATTTGTAGGTTCTCGGTGCTTCTGAAAGTCAAGCCATGGATCTGTGATGCTGTGTGTTTTCGGCACCGATATTTTGGCAAATGCACAACGCCTGACTCACCACTGTATTGCTCCAGTTTAGCGAAGTATAATGCTATGCACATCAACGGAGTTACACCAGGAGACGACCGGGCCAGATGCACCATTGCACAACACTTCATAGAACCTGAGCTGCCTCCTCTCACTTACGCCAGTGAGAATCAAGAGTAAGCCCAACTGAAGTCAGTGAAGACACAACGCTTTCACACTGCTATAAAGAGACTCCAGCCCATTCGGTTTTATGGGCAGAGGCATACTGAGGGTTTCAGAGGGCAGGGACAGAGCTGAAGTGCTAGGAGGTATACCACCAGACCAGTGCAGAGGCAACAAAATTCATCCAAGGGGTACTGGAGAAACGGGGCTTAGTAGCAGCAGCACTTATTTTCTCCAGGAGCTAGCAAGTAGGGAGAACAGAAGTGCCTGGCCTTATCCCACCTGGCCATACTTGGGGAATACACCACCAGTCAGTCATTCTTCCTGACCACCAGCTCCTTCATCCCTACCTCCCCCAATAAAGTATTGTAGTATTCTACAATAATGATCCTAGATTCAGAGTCATAGATTCCACAGCCAGAAGGGATCATTGTGGACAACTAGTCTGTGCTCCTGTGTAACACAAGCCACAAAATTTCCCAAAATAATTCCTAGAGCAGCTCTGTTAGAAAAACGTCCAATCTTGTTTTTAAAATTGTCAGTGAAGAAGAATCCACCACAACCACTAGTAAATTGTACCAATGGTTAAATACTCTGACTATTAAAAATGTATGCCTTATTTCCAGCCTGAATTTGTCTGGCTTCAGTTTCCAGACATTGGGTGATGTTATATCTCTCTCTGCTAGGTTTAAGAGCCAATTATCAAATATTTGTTTGCCATGTAGGTACTTATAGATTGTGATCAAATCACCTCAACTTTCTCTTTATTAAGCTAAATAGACTTAGCTCTTCAAATCTATCACTGTAAAGCACGTTTTCTAATTCTTTCATCATTCTCATAGCTCTTCTCTGAACACTCTCCTATTTATCAACAGCCTTCTTGAATTGCGGGCACCAATTCTAGACATGATATTCCAACACCAATCGCACCGGTGTCAAATATGGAGGTAAAATAACCTCTATACTCTTACTTGAGATTCAACACATTACTCCTAACAGTAATAACATTGCAGCATTTGGGATTATTATAAAGTCCCAATACCATCTAGTTTATCATTATCAGCCCTGTACTCAAGGACTCAGCTGCGCAGACACACTCCAGTTGTTTTGTTCCACTCTAGTGACGAGCAAATGGAGTGCACCAGCAAACAGAGAATTCTAACACTAGGATCCTAATTTGCCTCCTACACAGAAGCACTGGGCCTGAAGGGGCGGTCTATACCTTCTCCTTCCACCCTCTTTAGTTGTCCTGCAGTGGCATCCACAATTTGGCCCATCCATCTTTAAAACCTACTACAGACAGCACAAAAGCCTACAGCTACTGTACTCAGTATAGAAGAATTAGTCCTATTATTAAGGTTAATTAACAAGTCATCTATAAATCATCATGATATTCTACTTAGCTAGTGGAAGCAAACAGTAAAGATTGCGTGAAAAGTATATCAAAACCCTCAGTCTGACAAACCTTTAAAGAGGGACACAGTCAGCCCATTTGGGCCATCAAGCTTTACCATTCTAAGTTAAAGAATAACTTATCTGGAAGATGACTTTCATGTATTTTTGTGAGCCTTTAGGGGCACGTTGTGTTTTCTGGTTCCAAACACAGTATCTCCAAAGAACTAATAGGAAGAACACATCTAAGAAGCTGAAGTGAGCCACCTTCCCCATTTGTGCAGGAATCAGGTGTTTGGCTGTCAGAATTACCTCAAGGTGGGATTTGGAGGATACTAGAGGGAGTGGAAACATGGCTGAGGTCCTGCCTCCACCCTTCAAGCATTATATTTCATATGTATGCCCTAATTCATAGAATATTAGGGTTGGAGGGACCTCAGGAAGTCATCTAGTCCAACCCCCTGCTAAAAGTTGGACCAACTCCAACTAAATCATCCCAGCCAAGGCTTTATCAAGCCAGGCCTTAAAAATCTAAGGATGGCGATTCCACTGCCTTGCTAGGTAACCCATTCCACTGCTTCACCACCCTCCTAGTGAAAATGTTTCTCCTAATATCCAACCAAGATCTCCCCCACTTCAACTTGAGACCATTGTTCCTTGTTCTGTCATCAGCTACCACTGAGAACAGCCTAATTCCATCCTCCCTGGAGCCCCTCTTCAGCTAGTTGAAGGCCACTATCAAATCTTCCCTCACTCTTCTGCAAATTAAACAAGCCCAGTTCCCTCAGCCCCTCCTCATAAGTCATATGATCCTGCTCCCTAATCATTTTGGTTGTCCTCCACTTGACACCCTCTAATTTGTCCACATCCTTCCTATACTGGGAACCCCAAAATTGGACACAATACTCCACATATGGCCTCATCAGTGCTGAATAGAGAGGAATGATCACTTCCTTCGATCTGCTGGCCATGCTCCTACTATATGTCATTAGCCTTCTTGGCAATAAGGGCACACTGTTGACTCATATCCAGCTTCTTTTCTACTGTAACCCCCAGGTCCTTTTCTGCCTAGTCAGTCAGTTCCCAGTCTGTAGCAGTGCATGGGATTCTTCTGTTCTAAGGGCAGAACTCTGCACTTGCCCTTGTTAAGCCTCATCGGATTTCTTTTGGTCCAATCCTCCAGTTCTGTGCAAGTGGATCGCTGCACCCAAGTGAAGCCCAGCTGAACTTCAATGGAGCTCTGCATGGATGTGCCCATGTGGTTCTCAGTCCTAGATCAGGGTCTTGAATAGGAAGGAAGGTTGCTCTAGGAATGGATAGGAGGGGAAATATATATCGTAGCTTTCCATAAAGGTATAAGATTTGCTGCTGGTGAGCAGGTTTTGGAAGCATGATGTCTGCAGCCACTGCCTTTCACAACATAGGCTCTGGCTGTAGAAGCCTTAATTTGGCAAATATTTAACAAATGCAAATGATTGATCAGGCACATTTCAGATGGGTCCTCCACTGAGGAAGGGACATTTTGTTACCTAAACAGGGTGATGCTGCACCTTTAAGCTATGGTGCCCTTGGATACTTTATGCATATCCATATCCATGTTCACAGAGTTTGCACCATTTTCTTTCTGCTGGCAGTGGGTGCCCTCTGAGGCCACAGGAGCCCTCCAGGTTGTCTTGATTTCCACTACCTGGACAGCTAATCTCAAGTCTGCCTTTACTAGTAGTAGAATTGGTTGAATCATTCAGTGAAATAGCCTTTGTTAATTCAGCCCTTTTTTGTTTGCAAATGGACATTGAGCCAAGCCTGACTTGTGAATGCATGTTATTCACAAGTACTTACCAAGACAGTTGGGTGAGCCATGTAGCCTATGGACTGTTTATAGTAGGTATTTGTACTCACTATAGGTGAAATTCATCACCATGGAGAGGCCCAACACAAGGCCTATGCACCACTCATGTCCTCCTCAGGTGTTATTTAGAGCCTCGTTACACGGGGGTATTCCCCCTGTGGTTTATTTCTGCCCAAGAGTGGCACAAAGATTTGGTGGAATGGAGAACTGCTTCCCAGACATAGATCTGTAACTTCCCCAATAAACCTTTTCTCCATATACTCTTTTTTTCATGGTTTTTCTTGGCCAAAAAAAAAAAAAAAAAGCCAATCATTGGATCTGGGTGGCTTTTCAGTGTTTGTTGTCAAAGCATGTGTGCGTGTATGAGAGATCAAATACCAAAGATTATATTTATGAAGTGTGGAAGGCTCTGTGATTACTGTCACAAAAAGTGGAGGAAGTGCAAAAATTCAGGCTGTCCAGGAACTGAAAGTTGACCACTTTGCACAGCCTGCATGTTCCGTGGCGTATATTTAAACATTTGTAACAATATCTTAAGAAAAAATATGCAAAGTGTTTAAGTTTACACTGCGAGGAGAGCCTTTTCTGGTGATTTGTTACCTAACTAGTCTGTGCTGGAGAAGTGTTGATATAGTTCTGTCAGTACCACAGAATTATACTGCATGTTATAGGATTATTGATATTTCCTAAACCATCGTGCATAAAAATTACTTCTGAACCAACTGGTAGTACTTAATCAATAATTGAATAAAACCCTTTGTAGTTTACCACATAGCAAAAGATTTTTTAAAAAATAAAGTCTGTGTATTATAAATTAAGACACTACCTATGCATATGGGTGGCAATTTAAAGGATTTCTTTCCTCTCATTGGTATCGTGGATAATGTGGCAAATAGATTCCTCATTACTGGAATCTTGATGAAAAATACTGACAAATGGGACAATACACTTCAACCAGTCAGTGACCTTTCAATAATAAATAAATAAGAACCAAGTGGTGGAGAAATTGGGCTCCAACCAAACTCCCACTGAAGTCAACAAGAGTTTTTCCATTGACTTCACTGGTATTAGAATTGAGCCCAATATTAGAATGTTAGATAGTAAAGCCAGACAATATTAACTTGAATCATTTGGAAGCAAGGACTTTAATGGCCCTAATTTACTGTACTTACCATTACATAGCATATACTGCAAATGGACAGGACCTACTGGGTGAAACTCATTTCAGATATAAGCCCATTGAAGTCAAAGGAGATACACAAGGGATGAATTTAGCTTATTATCTTTTGTGAAGATAGAGTATTGAAAAGGAGATAATCAGTTTCTTTTCCTTTGCTTTCAAGAAATATGCACTTTGATCAATAAGCTGCAATAATGGATTCTGTCATGGAATAAGATTGTAAATACCAAATTTGGGGCTGAATCAGTAGATTAACATTAAAAGGCTTTTTCCCATCCCCCTCAACTTTTTTCATTGGAATGTGTCTGCTTGCCATAACCCTTCTAGAATATGCAGCTTCACCCTGATGAATTACCTCAGTTATTCTCCACTATTCCTGTGCTGCCAGAGTGGAGCTGTTTTTATGCTTAGTCGTGTGTTTTAGTCATGACCATCCAACAATTAAAAAGCCATAACAAGCTAGGACATCTGATTTCAGAGGTCATGCTTGTAAATTCTTTGGTTTCTGAAAATAACTTTTTTTTTTTTTTTTTGCAAACAGGTTATAGAATTCCACCATTTACTGTATTTTAAGTCACATTGCTATAGGAGGCCCCATTAGGCCAAAAGAAATAAATTAACATGATAGCTTGATACATTAACAACATTAGACCCATAAATTCTATTAAAAGAGTCATCATTCATTGAACAAAAAATGTTCAATTTGAAGGAATTAGAAGCCTTGCCTTGTTTGAGGGTGCCCTAAACTGCACTGCACAACATTTCATTATGAAGTCATAGGGGCTGGGAGGATTGTTTCAGGCTGAATCACTGCTAGAAACAGTGGCTATTCCTAGGATCAAACCTCAGCCCAAGAAACTACTTATATTTGCATTCTGAACTGCCATGGACTGGCTCCCAGAAACACACTATTAACAAAGATATTAAGGCAAATTTCTTCTCCTATATTTTGATTTTGCATTCCCAATGACACTAGTGATGTGCCTATATAGGGGGAGCAGAATATCAGAAGCAAGATTCATGCTGTGCCAAGAAGAGAGCCAGTTGTATCTGAAAGGAGAATTTTGTTCCACTAGGATGTTGTTGGGAGTGCGGGTAAAGAGTAGTTCTCAATCTGTTGCTAAAATTATGCAGTTACATTCCATGGTTATGCACATGTATTTACCAAACTGCGAGTACTGTGTAAATACACAATTTTTTTGATGCACATTTACAAGCAAGCGTTTGGGGGGGTAACTCCATCATCAATGCGAATTGTAGTGAAAACTCCAAAGGGGAGTGGTCTCCTACTTAGCTGTTCCATTCCTGAATACAGTAGAACAGTACAGAAAAGATATTGCAGTCACATGAAAAATGCAAGTTACAACTTAAATCATCTTCCCAAAACTTTGACACACAGTTGAATCCTAAGGATCCATCCTGAAATGGCCAACCTGCACCCAGGACCCAGACACTGCTCCTATGCCCTACATTTTCAGAGGGCTTCCTTACTGCCATGTGAGGCACCAGCTTACTCTTGGGCAAGACACCTAGATCCCTAGGAGATACCAGGATTTAGCCAATAGCTACAGCAAAACTTCATAATTTTGTGACATCACTGGACCCCCACTCAATAAGCTGTTACCATGGTGACAGGAAAGAGCACAGGGACAGTGAGGAAGGAAGCTGTCTTAGGGTATGTCTACCCAGCAACTAGACAGCCTGTGCCAGCCGACTCAGGCATGGGGGGCTCGGGCTGTGGGGCTGTGTCATTGCTGAGCAGACTTCAGAGCTCAGGCAGGAGGACCCTGTGAGGTGGGAGGGTCCCAGAGCCTGGGCTTCAGCTCAAGCCCAGAAGTCTACACAGCAGTGAAGCTTCCCTACAGCCTGAGTCGGCTGGCATGGGCCAGCCACGAGTGTCTAGCTGCTGTGTAGACATACCCTTAGTTACCTCAGTATGCCAACAGGTGAAGAGGCAGTCCTAGGTCCTTGTTAATCTACTTATACTTGCCTCAGCAGGAAGAGTTACCAACACATTATTGAACAGGAGAACGTGCTGAGGAAGCAAGCAAGCATTGGAATATATTGGTGTAACAGGGTCCTGGTCTGTGAGCACGGCTCTTAGGCACCACTGTGATACAAATACAAATAAATAAATGCACTGCACATCAAAGCTCCAGGCCAAGCAGTCTCTGTACAGAAATGTCAGGGCTTGTCTAAATCAGGAAGCTACTCTGGAATACAACGAGAGTTAATACAATGAGAGTTATTCTGGGATAAGGTCGGGTGTGAATTTAAAATGCTATAGCTATTCTGGAATCATGCTGTGTGTGACATTCTTATTGTGAAATAAGAGTATCCAGATGGGGAGCTATTGCAGAATAGCTCTTCTGGTCAATTTCCCTGTGTAGACAAGCCCTCAGTTTCTCTCTTTTATTGGATAAAGGTCTAGCACTACCCTCCTGCTAATGTCTGCTACACAGTGTCCTATACATAACACCAAAAGCACATCACCCTCTGCACATGCTGCTTCTGTAATGTGAATTTAGTGTTTGTGACGCGTGTTCGATTTAGCACACGTCAAAACTGGAAAGCAAAGTGCTCTATTTTGATCTGACGCAGAACAACTACAGCAGCAGTGGTGAAAGCTTCTTTGCGCTCCCTGCTAATATACTTCAACCCTGACCTAAGCAGATCACCTCCGGAATGAAAGAGTAGTTCAGTCTTCTCGATGCACATTCAGTTTTTGATCATTCTTCAGAAACTGCCAAGAAGCGTACTATCTCGTGATGATGAATACAGTACCACCTCTGTACTGGCACGGATTCAGAAACCACATACATTCCCACTCCTGGACTCTCCCAACTCTTTGCACAAGCCCTAAGGCTGTATAGGGTGGGGAACATCGTCACTGGGATAGTACAATGTTGTGGGGAGGGACAGGACATATCCCTTCCCCCAGTTGCTGCAGCTGGATCGGTTTAGAAAGAAAGAGAGAGCACCAACTCTTGTCATCTCCTATCTGATGGCTAGTCAGTGGCTTATGTAACATTTGTTCACAACCCACCTGAGCTGGATTTAAAATGGCAACCTAGAGATGAAGTGGTCCGGTGTTTTAACTTTGGTTAATTTTTGGACATGATTTTGGTTTTTCTTTTGGCTGTTGTACCTCAATCATCTAGACTAGTCATCTAGACTAAATTTTATTTTTATATATTTAATTTAGAGATACAGTTTTCATATTAAACCCCCATAATCTAAAAGCACACAGGAAGTCATACTTGAGAGACTACTGTAGGAAGATTAGATGTTCATTTTATGGAAAAAACAAAACACACAAAACGTGGCTTTTCAATAAAACAGACATTAGGAAGGGGGCATAGCGAGGCCTTCCTTGGGAATAATCTGAACAGGGAAAAAAAAAGAGTGTGGTTTAGTTCGTTCAATCCTGGCAATGTCATTGAATGGACATATTACAATGCCTGCTTAGATGCAGTGGACATGTTGGAGTGTGTGCGTGCACACGTGTGCTTACACACAATTTAATAAGACTATTTCAGCTGTCTTCATTTCACAAATACAGCACAGTGCCTACCAGTCAATCACCTTGGATAAAGAATTACTTGGAAGGAATTGTTCTTGCAGGGACAAAATTCCAATTGTTCATGTTCTCTGTGCTGGCTTCAAGCAAAGGTTCTGGAACCCAACCACAAAAGGGAAAAAACATGTAAGGAAAAATGAAAGCTTAAAGCAGCTAGTTGAATAATACTGAGTGTATTACAACTTGTGGTAGATGTAGCACACAATCAGAGGGAAAGAGAATCTGGAGAGGCAGACGCATGATTATAAGTATCAGTTTAGTCTGCACTGAGGGCCAGGTGAGTTATTTCAGAATGCCTGACACATGCTGTCAAGGGGAAGAAAGGCAGACTGGCAATTCATCTTAAAAAGAAAAAAGCTCAAATCAACAGATGCTTGCATATGAAGTAGATTTAAGCTATGTGGTGAATAACGATCAACTTGAGTGACAGTGTTTGCAGCTTCCCCAAGAGCTTGGTACAGCAAATCAAGCCCAATTAAAGTTAGTGGTACAGAATTCCGCATTCTACTTGGCATCAGTACCTGATGTTTCACTAGCCCCAGACTCATCCCCTCACTCAGTATACTTTCCCAAGGCCATCAGCACCTTGATTTCAAAACCACTGCTGTGTGAAATGCTGCCGTTCACACACAAACACTACCTGCTTGAAGAAGGCAAGTTTAGTTGCCTCCAAACGCTTTCCCAACACCTACTCCAATGTTTATTTTTTGTTCATTTTCCAGATTGATGCATGAGTAACAGAAGATGTGAAGTGGGCATTGTTTGTTGAGGAATGGAGGGGAAAGACCAGAGGTGATAGGATTATGGCAGGGATCTAGTTGTCATTAGATGGCGAAATCACACGTGACTAACCATGAAAATGGTTGTCCACGAGGACATCATGGGGGTGGTTGGACATGGTGTGCTACTGTGCTTAAACTGAGGCACCATTTAGGGATGCTGGAAGGGTCTGGCTGTGATTTTTCATATGTTGTTTACTACATTTTTGTATCATCTGCAAAATATGGCATCTCAATGCTCACCCTCTTCTCCAGATTAATAAATATATTAGAGTCCAGAGAGGACTGTGAGGAACTTCAGAATGACCTAACTTAGGTGAAAGGGCAATGTGATGGCAGATTCAATTCATTGTTGATAAATGCAAAACAACACACTTTGGAGGGAAAATTTTGAATTAGCCACAAAGTCAGTGTAGAACCCAGTAAGGTGTGTCAGCTCAGGAAAGGATTCAGACAGCGCAGTGAAACAGCTGCAGAGAATGGGGGGGGGAGGGCGAAGTGGAAAGGAACACAAGGAATATGATGGAAAATGTCAGTTCATGCTCATCTGGGATATTATGCACAGTACTAACCACCCCATCTTAAAAAGGATATTTTAGGTTTAAACAAGTGATCAAAATGAATAAGAACATAGAAAAGCTCTGATAAAAAATAGAGTTTGAAATTAATTGAGCTTAGTCTTTAGAGAGAAGAGTATTGAAAATAATGGATAGTATCGGTAAGACCGATCAGGTATTTCTCTTCTCCTTGTCTCATACTAGAACCAGAGAGTTGGTCCAATGAAAGAACAGAAGTTGGTACAATAAGAGATATTCCCCCACCTATCTTGTCACACTAGAACCAGGAAACAGTCAAAGAAATTGAAAGGCAGCAAATTCAAAGCCAAGAAAAGGAATATTTTTCTCACCAGCTGTGGAACTCCTTGCCACAGGATGTCACTGAAGCCAAGAACTTAGCAAGAGTCAGCAGATTTAACATTTATATGGATAATGAGAAGAGCCAGAATTATGTTAATAAATATGAGGTTTCAGAAGGATATGAAACCTGATGCTTCAAGACTTAAGCCAACCTCTAACTATTAGGAGGAAATTCTCCTTGGGCATAGGTTATCCCACATCTAGGCAGAATTTCTTGCACCTTCCTCTAAAGCATCTGGTGTCAGATATGATACTGGACTAGGTAGGCCATGGGACTGCTCCAGTCTGGTAATTTGTGTGTCCCTATTTTCATTCAGATGTTCCTGACCTGCTGCTGCCGAGGTATGAATTTCTGCTCACCAGGACTCCATGTCTGCACAATCACATGCAGCTTGCATCTTTGGGACTAAGATAAGCCCCAGAATCTTTTGAAAGTCTTTGAAGCACAACTATCATCAGTGGGGTATGTTTGGAAGGTAATGGAAAGCACTATAGAATATCAAGCAGAAAGGGACACAAACAAGGGATAGGAAAGGGCAGTGTGGGATGGTAGGTGAAAGAGGGCAGGAAGCGATGGAAGGACAGGCACCAAATCCAAATTGACTATTGCACAAATGCATGTTGGGCATTATCTGCCACATGCATTAGCCACCTTCCATTTGAAGGTCACAGTGACTCAGTTGTAAGAACACTTGCTTTTCAAGTAGCCAGGTTTGTCTGTCTCCCTAACTCTTGCAGTGCAATTTATCCCTCAGCCAACCAACCTGCTTCATGCCTCTTTCCATGATCACCTCAAGGCATTTCACATATTGTCTTCAGCACTGACCTTTTCCTCTCACCTTTTCCCTATTGGACACAAACAGTAGCACTTGAGGCTCTTATCAGGGCTGAGAGAGAGCTTTCAGGAGCAGGTTTCCATGACTACCCTTATGCTCAGTGGTGCCAAGTAAATTTTATGAATCTCAAGAATACTTCCATACCCTGAGCCTCTTTATCTCACCAGAAACTACACTGCACAAATAAGGACCCTCCAAATTAGATATTTGTATGGTACAGTAAATGGCAAATATAATCTCAGGATATAATAAGCCCTCAAAAACGAAGAGAAAACCATTTAGATGGGTAGAACCCTGCAAATCTGCGGCTATTGGCTTTATATGCATGGATGCAGATGTCCACAGAATGTTTGTGGACTGCAGATCCGATGTGGATACAAATTTTATATCCACACACGACTTTACAGATGGGGTGAAAAGCCTCTGCCTGCAGCACATGAAGACATTGCTCTAAATTGAAAGATTCATTTAATATTAAGTAGTTAAGACATAGACACACATAAGAGACAGCCAATGATCATGGAAGCAACCCTTCTATTTAGGTTACCTAATCTCCCATTATAAAAGATTCCTGCCACTTTCTTTAAGATGTTCTAACCCTGCCTTTGCTTGGCCTTTGAAATGCAGCAGAGGCAAGTCCTGTGGCTAGAGAAGTGCCTTTTCTTGGTCCCATGAAGTTCCTTTCACATTTTGATAAAAGACATAAAAGGTTAAAAACAAGCAAACACCTTCCCCTATCCCTTATAGTCCTCAGGAACATTGCAGCAGCATGCCAAAACAACAGAAAATGCAAACAATCAAAAGGCCTGGAGTTCTGCTGCTCCCAAAGCAGCATCGGACACTGCACTATGAATACCAGGGAGGGGGAAGAGGGGAGAGAAAGAAGCCAGGACAGGTTTTCCTGCAACCACCCTCAGACGTAGCACATAGCCCATTTCTGATTCTAGATGTTACACACAAAACCCTCCACTGAAAGAATGCTATTGAGACAGCAAAGTAAAACATCAATAGTTAGGAAGTGCCATATTAACAATTACCTCTGCATCTTTAATTCTGCCCCTTATGCATCTTCACTATGGTACAGTCTCTGCTTACACACTCACACATTTTTTCCACGGAATCCCTGCCGCATTCAGGACTCGGGATGGATACACAGAAAGGAGAATTAAGACCACGCAGGCAGCTATAAAGCTGGTCTTTCCTAACTTTGGCAAGCATGACTTTGCAACCTCAATAATATTCTTCGAAGGGATTTTTGTATGTCACGATATAGACGTACCCATGCATACGTACACACTAGAGCTAGATTGAGCTGTTAAATCAATGGTTTTAGGCGCTGAGGCATTTATTTCCGTTAAAGCTGTTTCTGGTGTGGTTTCATGCAGCTGTAGAGAGATTGTGTCCTGCCCCTTGGCAGTTACACTGGGCAGGAGCAGGTAGTAACCAAGTAGCCTGTACACACCACCCTCTTCAACTCCCTCACATAGAGGCTGCGATAGTACAAAGATGCCACAGAGCCTTTCCAAAAGCTGGAAGCACAGAGCCTGGCCTATGGCCTGATCTCCTTCCCTCACTAGACATGCTCCCTCTCCAGTCAGGCTATTTATTACATGTTCTCATGCCTTAGGACATGAGGCAACTCAGATTTTCCACCTCCATCCAGCTAATGCCATGTTCCTTGCTCCGTTATAGTCTGTTTCCACAACAGCGTTACCTTTCTCAGTGGGTTTTTTTGTAGCTCATCTGTTGTCCTCTTTTCCTTCTTCTACCAGGTGGCATCCAGTTCAGGGGTTGTCTAGGAATCCAGTTTTTTGACATTCACACAACACGTCCAAACCACTTTAGCCTGCTTTCTTGAACCATTGTCTCTGCAGTCTGCTGGCCAGTCCTTCGTAATGCGTCAACATTGGATACTTTATCCCAGCGTTTCCCAACAGGTGTGTCATCAGGCCTGAGCTGCTGTGACACAGAACTTTTTGAAAAACTACTTGAAAAGTCCTGGATTGGCTTATGAATATTTATGAGTTCTTTTAGAAACTATACAGCGGTGTGCCTCAAAATAATTATAGGTATCAAGGTGTGCCACGGCAGAGAAAAGGTTGGAAACCGCTGCTTTATCCCACCAGCAGCCACCAAATAGTCTTTGCAAACATCTCTAATGGAATGCATTGTTTCCTTAACTTGGCTGATGCAAACTCTGTAGTGGACATGCCGGAACCATGCTTCCCCATATTCTGCAGAGCTCCCAGAGGTATGATACTTGTGAATATTTTACTTCACAGATTTAACAGTTTGTTTTGCTGCTGGAATTTCCACACTCACATTGCAATTTCCTCAATTTTATTTGAAATGACAGGTTTTGAATGCTACTTTGTCCCCCTTTTGTGGATGAATTGTGCTAAGAGCTGGGTCTGCATGACAAGGTATGGATCACTCAATAATTGCTTTGTTCTGTTCATACTCTCTGAAGCATTTGGCACCGGCGGAAAACAGAATATTGGGCTAGATGGACCATTGGTCTGACCCAGCATGGCCATTTCATGTTAACTACATCCATTTGCTATTATTACTGTAACATGGTGGCAGATTCTGAATCCCTGTATCAGAATACAGGTCTCTCCTAGATTTAGGTGGCTATCAAACCCTGCTTTAAAGACTTAGGGTAGCTACTGCTGAGGCATACTGGCAAGTATATCCGGTTAGAGGATATTCACATATACTGCACCTCCTCGGCCTTAATACTATTATTTAACACAGGGATCACAGGTGTTCTGTATACCCCAGGCCACATACATGGGCAGTGCTGTAATGTTCCACAGGTTCTTTTTAAAAGTAAAGAATGTGTAGCTGATCTTCTTTATTTCTCCCATTGGAAAGGCCAAAGCTGCTCAGAGCACAGGCAGTAAGAAAGTTCTCTTGCAGCTGAAGCCTAGCCTCTCAGGGTATGCATGCCCAAGCCCTAGAAGATGAAGGAGCCTGTTGGCTGGAAATAAGCAAAGGGGAAAGATTTGAGGGGGGAGAAGAGTCATCCAATCTGGAACAATGAAGTTCTTCTTTGCAAATTAAGGAAGTGATCTGAGTCAATTTTAGACTGAAAAGTCTGGTAAAGAGTCAATGTATTCATGTGGTGGAGGTGACCTATACTGTATAAAGGGAATGGGAGGTGTTATGACCGTTCTTTATCCTGAATACTTCCATCACCAGATGCACCTGTTCTATATTCAGGGAGCATCTCTTAAGAAGATATTTAAGCAGATAAGCAAACCTGGATCACCGTGAGTGAAAGTAGTGATCCCTGTAAGAGGTAGATAAATAGATTAGGAGTCTATTTTCTTTGTCTTTCTCAGCAAGGAGAGAGACGTCCTTGAGCTCAGTAGTGTTGCCAACATATTCTTCTCTATGAAACACTTCACCAGTTTTGCTACAGAAATCTCTCTTTTGCTTTCCAAATCAATTTTTTAAAGAGATGTGCTGAAATAGGTGTGATAAGTGGCAGCATCTGGTTTTAATTTGCATAATCAACACTGACTTGTAGAGGAATCTGTGCCTAGAGGCAGCGGACAACGACTGTACCATAGTAAGAAGATTTTAGTGGGTGGAAGAAAGATCATCATCTTTCCAATTTTGTTTTCCCAGCATACGAAAGCACAACTTTTTTGTGTTGTGCAATGTCTCCAAAGCATGTAAGTGGCAAGAGCTCCAGAGTAATGTAGCCACCTGCTGGAGCCAGTATTAGGACAAGTTCTGTTCTTTGTGCAATTTGAATCACAAATTTTCCAGGTTGGATGAAATGAGTGAAAAAGCATTCGTAGAATTTACATGTTTCTTCTAAAATGGTGTAGTGACCTGCATGGTATAGATGTGTACTTCTGCCCTATACTGGATGGAGTTAAGACCGGTCAACTACAGGTCACAAACCCTACACAGATGCACATTAACTCCCTTGGTACGATTCAGAGCAAGGGGAGCAGAGTTCTATGCTTGCTGATGTACAGAAGTTCTGCATGACTGCAGCATGCAGCGTAGTGACAGTCATGAAGTGCTAGATAGCCTCTGATCTGTTACAATATTTTCAAAATTCAATTTATCCTGCAAGAAACCATTGATGGTACATGTTACGTCATGCCAAACATGGACTCTAGATAACAGGGCTAGGGAAAATGTTTGGCTGAACCTACAAATCAGTTTCAACATGTATCCTACCCAGCTGAACCTAGCTGTAGCTTTTGCAAATCTGGATTTTACAAAGAAAGAATTGCAGTGTAGCCTTCCAACATGAAGAAGCTACCACTGAGTGTTGCAATACAATTACTGTACTGTGACGCTAACTCAGAGAAGCCTGCATCTCGGAGAACAGTTCTGAAGGGAGCTTGCTGAACTTTGTAATAACCAAACCCAAATCTTCTCTGGGTTCACCGGTCCCTAAGAAATACCTAGGTATCTTTCTAAACTCACATTCTACATTAAAACTACTGTCTGATTCCATTAAACCAGGCACAACATCTTAATAGGGACAGCAGTAAAAAAAAAAAAAAGTCCCATTTCTTGTGGTTACTCCTACAGATTGACTGCAACGTGGTTGTTTTTTCAAAGCCTTCAATCCAAACAACTTCATTATCTTTCCTGTTGTTTACTTGGGAAATGCACAGAGAGGATACTAAACAAGGATTAGCTGATGTGCTATAATAGGAGATGTACACGCACACCCTTTGCAAGCAGGTGGTTTTCTCCTTCCACACCAGACAGTCCACACAGGCTGTACCTGGTCCGAATCCCCTTTCCCAGTGGAAAGGGTAGGGTGCTTCAGGCAATTGCTGCCTGTCTGTTATATCTGTACATTTGCAAGAGTGCTAATGCAAGACTCCTCAGTCTTCTAAATGGGCACCCTGATTTGTGTGCCTCCCTGTGACTCCTGGGCCACATTCATGAGGTTTCCAGAAGCTGCGGGAGTAGCCTTTTGGCATGAGAAATTCTGACTGGCAGAAATGAATTGAGTGTAAATTGCACTCAGGCCAGGAACGTTCACCTTGAGGGCTCTCACTTGGAGCGATCCATCCTGCTGGGAATCTTACTGAGAGTTTAGAAAGAGGTTACAAAGCCAAGTCACAGCAATTGTGAACCGTTGGGGTGACTGTGCAGAGAAAAGAACAGAACAGGCAGCAGGGCCTATTCAGCAGGAGACCCAAGTGTCACAGACCAACCGGCCCTTTAAGACAAGCTGGGCTCAAGCTTGCCTGTAACTTGGCAGCTGTCCCTCAGCCTCCTCACTGGTGATCTAGCAACATAATGGTAATTAGTGATCCCATATGGGTGTAATGGAGTTTAATTAGAATGATGGACCCCTGCTGCATAGGACTACAACAGAGTTGAACTCAGTCAGGGGAAGAAAGAAAGGAGAGAAAAGCAGGGAGGGTTCCTCTTTGGGAAGGGCCTGGGAGAAGTTGGGCCAGAAGACCCACTGGGAATAGTGTAGATTCTTGAGAGAAAGAGCCCTGAGATGGGGTTTGTAGGTAGAAGTAGCAAGACCCCAGGGGTAAACTGCCAGAGTCCTCGGGGAAGGAAGAGAGTGGGGGAAACCTGCTAGAAGAAAGTAATATAGGAGACACACTGCAAGGCCCAGGAGTAAGGCCAAGAAACAGAAAGAGTATTTAGTTTCGTTTGGACATGTTACCCCAGAAGAGGAGTGAATTTATGCAAATTGGCTGGAGGCCAGGCCACTGAACATCCAGATACTTGGGAAAAGACAAAGTGGGAGAGGCCATCACTGGGCCAAGGAAGTGGCTAGAGGGGGCACCAAAGACAGGGACATCCTGAAACATCGACTCTAGGCAGGAGGGGGTGCATTATTAGGGGCTATCCAAAAGCTACATAATGCATTGGGGTGGGGTGGGGGGAGAACCCTTCATTTTGCACATCTGTGTGTGTTACAAAGGGTGGCTGGGTCTTGAAAGTCACCAAAAAAATGTTGTGGTCATCATGTTGGTTGTAGGCTATTAGAGAAGCAAGCTGGGTGAGATAACATCTTTTATTGGACCAAACTTGGTGAGAGAGAAGCTTTTGAGCTACACAAAGCAGACCTGAAGAAGAGTTCTGGGTAAGTTCAAAAGCTTCTTTCTCACCAACAGAAATTGGCCCAATAAAAGATGTTACCTTACCAAAGAGTGTTATGTAACTTATGGATACCTCCCTGCGCCAAATAATAAAACAAGGGAACATTAGCCAGGACCAATTAGCAATGAGTGAAACTGAAGGCAGGTTAAGCTGAACAAGTGGAATTTTATTAAGCCCTGTGCACAGCTCCATCCACATGGCTGAGTTGCTTCCAGCCTATCGCCCCGCATCCCTGTTCCATGAGCGATTGATCAGTAACCAGCCCTCCAGGGAACATGGGCCTTCTGTCTCCGTGCCACTGATCTTGATAAGTTCCCTGGCAGGAGGAGAGAAATCCTAGCCCTATCACACTGGGTAGAAAGTCTTGCATCCCTACAAGCATCCAGGCCCAGATCCATGAAGATATTTAGGTTCCTAACTTCCACTGAAATCAATGAGCTTAAATACTGTCGTGGACCTGAGCCTGTAAAAGCGTGGGCAGTCTCCATGTAGCCTCCTGTGGGGCTCTGCCTTAATTTCCCCTGACTGAGACAGCTATAAATTCACTTTAACAGCCCCAGGCAAAGAGAAACCAATACACTAACAAGTAGCATGCAGGTTTTCAGGTTAGTTCATAAGGCCCTCACCTCCATGCCCTCATTCAGCTCCCAAACGTAGAGTTCCCAACCAAAATCTCTAGTTAGGCCAGTCTCCTAGACCTTGCAAGGAGAACCTCCACTTGCTATCACCTTCCTGATTCTACTCCCAAGTCCCCACTCTTCATTTACCTGTGTACGTAGGCCAGCCCCAGGGTGAGGCAGGGCCTCTTGAGGACACACCAGGCTATCCCAGCTGCAGTCTCCAGCCTGCCTCTTAAAGGGGTAATACATTCCTTCACAAGGCCGTCTTTTCCTTCTCTCCCTCCAGCAGCCTGGCTTATCTCCTTTTCCAAAACACTTGGGCAAGGAGAGGGAAAGGAAAGCTAATGAACCCTTTGTGTATATGGCAGCATGTAGTGCTGCATCACGCCAAACGTCTCCCGCACACAAAGCATGGCACCACGTACATGCTGGTAGGAGTCAGGCCCTTTCTCCCTCTCCCCACTGGAAAAGAAAGCCCTGTTCAGATATGCTGCCCGGTAGGTACATCACGAAGGAACGTGGCTATAGAGTCCAACAATCCTAGTACTGGTACCTTTGATGGCCTGCCATCACAAAAGATGGGCATGACCAAGGTCAGAGGGATTATTAGAAGGTAGTAGTGGTGGGACTGTCACCCATGTCTCGGCTAGACACTTTTTCTAGTATGGAGCTCTCTTGAGAGCAGAACTTTCACACTACTTCCCTCCACTGACAGGACTGCCCCAAGCCACACTTCAGGGGCACTGTTTGCAGGATAGATGCTTTGCAGAAGTCAGTACAGTTTACCGCACAGGAACAGATGCTTTTGTGGAGATCATATCAGTTTGCAGGGGGCTTTGTTGTGAGGTCCCTTATGAGACAAATGATGTACTGTATTCTTATATATACACGTCATACATACACACCCCTTCTCACATACACACCCCTTCTCCCAGTCATGCGTTAGTTACTATGTATGGAGACTAATAAGTTTATAGCAGAGAAAGAGCAGCATGAACTTGGAGCTGCAAGGGGCACTGGACCAGATAAAGGTGCCCAAGAGTAAAAAAGGAATGAAGCCTGGGGGCAGAAAGAGGGCACTTGTGGCATCAAGACAGTGAGAGAAGACAGCGACAGCCAAGCTTTTAAAAGAAGTTGGAATTGAATGAAACAATTGAACAAACACTGGAAGTCTCCTTCACTTCCTACAATGGTTGATGGAATCTGAGCAATCTGTGGCTTGGCTGTATTATAGGTATTGTCATTTAAAATTAAATGATAACGTGGAAGCAACCAATTACTGTGTGATTGTATTGATGTGTATGATGAGTTGCATAGTCATCTCAAAATATAAATACAGCTTTATGGATCGGCTCCAACTCTTGCTGGAGAGAACGGCTCAAGGCCCACATTTCCTTAATGCTGCAAATACAAGTGCCCAGTCCTGTAGGCCAAGTTGAAATGGGAGTAGTTTTCACAATGACGACAGAACTGAGGCCTGATCCTGTCAGAGTGGCTTGAGCTTCCACTGCATTCAATGGGGCATGAAGGGAGCGCGGTGTTTTTCACAATTGGACCCCCAAAGAGCAATATGTTGCCTTTATAAGTTTGTCTCATGCTTACATAGGACCAGATTGTGACTCTGGCTTCACTTCTGAGGAGGTATAAAGAGCTCCATTACACTCTTGCACTGGCTAACCCCTTCATCATGAGGCTGCAACACCTCCCACATGTGGGTGGGGAACGGGCACAGCCTTGACTACAGTCAGAGCCGTTCCTAGGGTACGGTGAATTGGAGCGACTGCTCCAGGCCCCATGCTTGGGGGGTGGAGGGGGGGCTGCGCTTCAACATCAGTGTCGTGTTACATCTCTTCGCATGCACCCATCAGCGACCCCCCCATCCCCACTCTGCAAGAGAGGGAGGGAGAGTCTCTATGCTGCTGTGTCCTGTGCTGCACCGCCCCCACACACGTCACTGATGGTTCAACCACCAGCCGCAGCACACTTCCCTTGCTCACCTGGGCCCAGCAGCAGGAGCTGTCCAGCTTGGCCGTGATTTGCAGTCCACACGGCTTGGGGCCTGGGGTGCACGGCTGCCAGTCAGTCATCCCTGGCAGCGGGGTGTAGGGGAAATGTGACTTGCCCTGGGCCCTGCATCCCCTAGGCATGGCCCTGGTTATGCTGGCCATCATGCCAGGGGAATTAGTGTGCATGAAACATGGGGCTAAGTGCTCTCCCCAGACTCTTCACAGCAAGGGGGAACCAAGAGTCAGATTGTGATCTCACACACACACACACCCTTTTTAAAAAAAACGTAAGGAAATACATAAATCAGAAAATATAGGTGTATTGTACCAAAGTCTGGACATTTTAAATGAGAACTCTTGACCTGAGCAATACTGCACAATAGAAATGGTTTTCCTCAAGTAGACATTCCAATAGAAGCAGACCCCAGGAATACATAAACATACCATCCATATTTAAGCGTGACATTTCGGACCAGAATCTGATGGCAGATGCTATGGTGCTTATTGTTAGGGTTCTAGTAAACTGACAGCTTTCTGCATGTGGAGACAGATGTTAATCTTATGAAAAAAGGGATGATGCACATTGCATGTCTGAGATTAAATGAGTGAGAGTCAAACTCTGCTCGCATTTAGTGGGTACAATTCCCATGGACTTCAAAGAATACTATATCCATTTAACCAAAAGCAGAGTTTGATTCTTAGTATGTATCTAGGCATTTGCTACCCATTTTAAACCCATGAATTTGGAATGGACATTTCAAACTCATTACAGTAGCTGAAAACTTGAATCTTTGTTTTTGCTACCAAATGTAATCCCAGCATTTGGCCAGTTCAAAAGACTAACATTACACCCATTAGTTAGTGTATGAAAAGTGCTTTGAAGATGAGATGCGATAACTGTATCATTATTTCCATGTTATTGCCCAGTGTTGCTCTGATATTGAAACAATGTGTGTCAAATCTAAAGCATTACCTCATGCATTCCATTTCACACCAGGCCCTTTAGCTATGTGCTGCTATTATTCTCTGTCTATGGTTTTCAGATTACTTTTTAAAGGTAGAGCGTAGCAATATTGTTAATATGGTGGCAAGGGCACCAGGACACATCTATACAATGCATTCTGTTCTTGGGGAGAGACTATGACTTGGATTACATGCCTTCCTAGGGGAGAAAGAATTTGAGTGGAGCTTTGGCTGTGCCCCAGAGCCAACAGAAGGGATGGCGTCTGTGTGTATGCAGACGGAGGCATCATAGCTTCTCCTAGTATAAGGCAGCAGCAAATCACCATGTCCCACACCTCACAGCAAGGAGGAAAGCAGGAGGGAACTGTGACATAAAGAGTTGTCTGAAGAACAGAGCCTTTTGGGGGAGATGCTGCTGTTTATGCCCCAGCCTTTGTTCAGGGCTGTGCTCAAAAGTGCCATCTAGCCTTAGTGATTGCTAGAGTCAGACATGAAAAGGCTAGTAAAGACATTTTGTAAATTTGGACTGGCAAAGAAAACTCAAGAGCCACGTGCTCTACTTTTACTCACACCTGCACTGAAATGGAGCATTGGACTCCCAAAATAGTCAAACCTTTAAGAGCTGCTTCATCGCGTTGACCTCTCTGCACTAGTGGTCCAGCCACTAGGGTCAAGGCCATAACTTCCACTGTAGCCTGGTATACATAAAAATAATGAGGGCAGGTGTCACAGATCTCAGAGTCCCCTCTCTACTCCACACACCTCTAAAGACTGCCACTGCCTCTGCCCCGCAATGGGTAGCACACATGCTGTGCTTCTATTGGCTAGCGGTCTACCAGGCCTCTACCCAAATCCCTATCCCCAATCTGTTACAATGAAAGATGGGGCAGTGCTGTTTCTGTAAGCAGAGCTCACGGAACGGGATACAGAACAGAGGGGAAAGGCACACAACATGCTCTCCCACCACCATCTAGTTGCCTCTATTCTGCATGGCCTGTGGAAATGGATTCTGGGAAACAGCTACTTTATGCAGCACGCTTTCCTGTTAGGACCTAATTTGGAGCCCACTGAAAATTAACAGGCTTTGACTTCAACAGGCTTTGGATCAAGCCCTGAAAGCAGCAAAATCATGGTCTATATCAAATTCTGTTCCAGTTAGGGATTATTGTTTTTGGAGGGAGGATCGGGGGGAGCAAGAGAGGGGAGAAGATGTCTTGCCTTTTCTTCTGCTCCCTTCTACCCTACTGTACGTAAGGGGGAAAGGAACATATGGACCAAATTGCTAAACGAAGGGAAAATTTGCTCCTTCATATTTATTAAACCAGGAGAGTTGCATGGGGATAACGGAGGGCAGAATTGGACTCAAATTTTTCCTCTGAGATTATTTCTGATTTGTATCTGCAAAGCTTTTATAACAGCTGGAGTCATTATTTGCTGTAGATGGTTGAGAGACATGACAGGTATTGCAGGACACATAATAAGCTAGAATGAGTAGTGATGTTAATTCAATACCATCAAAGATGAGGCTCATCATAAAATCCCATTATAGTCTACAAAAGCAGCCCTGAGATTGCTGAGAAAGTCTTGAATATATTTTGTCTAAGTGCACACATCACTCAGCATGGAGTTCAGTTCTCAGCCCACTATTGTTCATGTTCAGTCTACTTCTCTGCTCCCAGTAGCATATGTAAAAATTCACTTATCTTTTGGTCCAGTTTCCAAGGCTGCAACTGCTATGCTGCCCTAGGGCGCTTAGTGTCTATAAACTGAAAGTCAGATGGTTACAGGGCCAGATTTAGGGGCATGTGACTCATGCGACTGCCTGGGGTGCCGAGCTTGGATGGTGCCAGGATCAGTTTTTGTTGTTTGCAACAAAAGGTAAAATAGAATGTTTGAAGTAAAACGTTTCAGGTATTCCATATGTGGATTCCTCTTTCACTAACCTCCTAGAATGTTCTGGACCTCTGCAGAATCTCATGGAACCTTCCAGACTTTCTGAGAACTACATTTTCCTCAAACTTGTCATCTACTATAACGCTATTTAACACTGCTCCACCCAATATTGGTGCACACAGTTCAATTTCTTGATGTCAGTACATTTCAGTTATTCTTAAAATTAGAAAGTTTCTATTACCTTAGAAGAAAAATTTTTTAATTTGTTTATATATGGCATGAATACATAGACTGTTACCAAATCACCCCTTAACCTTCTTTTGTTAGATTAAATGAGCTTAATCTATTATATTTATCACTAGAAGGCATGTTTTCTAATTCTTTCATCATTCTCATAGCACTTCTCTGAACCCGCTCCCATTTATCAATGTCCTTCTTGAGTTGTGAATACCAGAACTAAGCGTAGTATTCCAACAGCAGCTGCACCAGTGCCAAATGTAGAGTTAAAATAACCTCTCTACTCCTACTCAGTATTTTCATTTATGCATCTAAGGATCACATTAGCCCTACAGTGTTACACTAGGAGCTCATTTTATGCTGATTTTCCACTATGACCCCCAAACCTTTTGCAGAGTCACTGTCTCCCAAGTTAGAGGCTCTCATCCTGTAAGTACATTCTTTGTTCCTAGATGTATATCTTCAGCCATATTAAAATGCATATTGTTTCCTATGTAAGCATATAAACATATTGTTTGCCTGCTATGTGTAACAGCCTGCTGTTTTACATGGTGTCAAACAGCCTGCTGTTTTACATGGTGTCAGTCTCTGTAACAGTCTGCTCAATCAATAAAACAATTGCAAATCAGAGGCAAGACTCCCCAGTACTTGTTAAACATTTTGCACTGCACCGGTGATGTAAGGCAGTTGTAAGCCAGGCTTAACTGGCTAATGTTTTCTTCTGCTGTTTTTCACTGCTCTGGTGTTCCAGCAAGTCTGCCCTTTAAAGTTCTACAAGAGGTATTTAAAGTATACTTCATAACGTCAAGCCATTAGCAATAGTGCATGGTAGCATTCTATTTGAATCTTAGTATTCATGTATAACGTATTTACTAATTTATACGCTAAGGAAATTCCAAGACAAAAACCTATGTTAACATGGAGTGAAGGTTGAAAATTCACACCAGCAATTCAAGGGTGTTAAAAACACTTTACATGGACATCCTGATTAGCCCAAATCCAGACATTACAAATCCAGGAAATTCAAAGTTAAGGTTACACTTGAAAGAAATCTGAATGTGTTAAGATACAAAATGTATAGTTAAGGCTCCCAAACTACCTTAACCTTGCTCTGTTGCGACAAGTCTTTAAAAAACAAACCAAAAACACAGTCTAATGCAGGACCACTAACATGCCTTATTTATAATTGTATGGTTATTGCACTATAGCCCTACCAGGAAGGGTTCAAGTTGTTTGAAAGACTTAACTGTGCTTTACCCACTGGGATTTCTTTCAAGTGTAACTAATTCTGAATTTCCTGGGTTTGTAATGCTTTGTTTTGGGATAATCAGGACAACCCTGGAACATTTTTTAACCTTTGAATAAATAATATTAACACTTCATCTTAACATGTGTTTTCTTGGAATTCTTCAAGGTCTGACAAAGCAGGTACAGGACTTATTCAATGATAACGCTGCACATTCTCCACCAGGTTAAACCTTCTTCATCCCAGTGCTGGTTTAGAGTATAAAATTCCATGATATTCTCCATGATTTCAGTTGATCTGCGATACGCTGCAATTTCCAGAAAATAAAATAATCTTTATTAGAAATATTGCCTGTGGTCAGCATTCCAGACTTACTGGATGTTTCACATAGCTGTTACTAGTGTGTAAATCTGTACACAGAACAGTCAGCCTGCTTCTCAACAAAGAAACAGGAGTCTCTTGGTACCTGGCCTCTTCCCCTCCAGTTATTTTTGTGCAAGTCTCAGGACAACTCTGATGCCACCTGATAAAACATGGGCACCTTTTGTGGCTGTAGATATTCATCTCAAGTATTTATTTAAGTCTAGAATGTGGCAGCCCACTTCTGAGCTCAAGGGGGAGGAGAGCACAAAGAGCATCTCCTGGGCAGGAGTCAGCCACAATTACTGTCCTCAGACTCACTTGAAGAGGCAGCAAGAGTCCAGCAGAAGAGTTTTCCCAGAGCTGCTTCTGGGACAGGAGCCCGGCACCTTCCTCAATGCAGGTTACACCAATAATCAGTAGAATCCATGGAAACTGAGCTCGGTCACATGACAGGGGTCTTGGCCCTGGTCACTTAATCTGGGGCTATATTACAAAGGTCCATACCAATCACATGACAGAGTGATTAATGGTACATTAGCCTCTGCCTAGTAGGCATGACTGAACAGTCATTTATTGTATCCAAAGCATCTATCCATCCAAATAGCAGTTCCCAAGCCACTGTACAATAGAGTGCTTCTCGCCCTTTCCAAATAGCTTGAGGTGCTTTTACAAGCAGTTTGACAAACAAGGACAAAAAAAAAAATCTAGATAAACTACCTATCCCAACCCCCAATGCTCACCGATAAAAATGGAAACATGCCCACACAAGCCATCCTTTGCATTTCAACCTGCTCCCTTCACAAAAAATCCATCAAAACGAGAAGAGTGCCTTGCTCTGTGGTCTGAGAGTCAACAGACCTGGGCTCTGACCAACCAAGTGGGGCCAGTGAGTTTCAGAGCCAAGAAGCATCAATGGAGAATGCCCTGCCAGCAGCCTTTTGCACCAGGCTCTGTTACTTTGAACTCCAGTGCTACTGCACAGGGAGAGAGGGACAGTCCCACATGGTTCCAGATCACATAAGACTTCTTAGGTCAAAACCAACCCTTTCAATTCCACCAAAAGGCAGCCAATGCAGTCCATCAGGGACTATAAGCCAACTGCAAAGCATATGGTATTGGGAAAAGAGCTTGATCTGTGTGTCTTGACACCCAGGCTGCTACATAGAGAGCTAAAGGGGTTGATCTGCTATTTTTACTAGAGAGACCATTTAAATGCACCCCATGGGGATGACATATTGCATCCTGTGGTAGTTCTCTCATATAAAAGCTAGTACAGTATATACGGGCATTGCCACATACCCTGAAAAATTCAAAAGGCAGCTACTAAATATGAACAAAGAAACTAGTTGCAGAAGACACAGTGTATTTAAAGCCTCAAATGAGTTATCCTGATAAAGGCTCATCATGTCTGAAACACTGGCTATTCTGATGCTTTCCAGGTAAGCACAGTGCCTCAGGTTTGAAAAAAGCTTTTTAAATTAACAATTAGATGGACTGAGTACATCCAACATAGTTGTACAGCTCCCTGAGTCCTGCCCTTAGCAAGCTCTGGGTAATGTGTAAATCATGACAGATTCTTCAGGGGCCAGCTCTGCTGTGGCCATACCAGAGTCCTGGTTTGGGACAGGGAGAGGGTCTACCCAAAATATGAAAGCAATACAAATATTACACAAGCCAAGAGGTTATCTCACCCTCCTTTTGGACCTGGTTATAGGGGGAGAAGAATGAGGGTATTAGAAAATAATGCAATTAAAAATAAACTGTTTACTGGGCAGGAGTTTATTCCCTATAAAAGCCAGGGGCCTTTATGAAAAGGAAATTGATGGTTTCTCCGTTTCTTCCATACCACCATCTCTGAGAAGTGCCGTGATTGAAGCTGACACCTTTCTGTGAGCAACTTTCCTCTGCTGCCACGTACAGTTTCATGATCAGTGCTCAGACACTTTTCATTACTGCCCCAATGGATTCTTTCTTTATTATTATTATTTTGGTGGCAGTTAGGAGCTGCAGGCATCTGAATGTATGCACCCTTCCTGACCCTGCCTGACTCCAATTCCAAGGCATCTCTTCTTTACCTCTCCAAGACAGAGACTCCAAACGTGAACAACTCCCCCCTTTTCTACCCACCTCTTTCCCATACACAATACAGTTCATTTTTTTTTTAGAATCTTTTATGCGAACCACATCTCGACATGACCTCCAGAGCTGAATAAAGGACAGCAGACAACATATAATGTAAATCCTAGAGAACACTGATATAAAGGCCACTGCATGGGAAATAAATTTAAGCACTCATTCATAGAAGGCCAGTGACAGAGGAAGAGAAGAGTTAAGAGAGACTCAAGGGAGAAGAGATGCAATTTAAGATGAATACTGAAGAGCGATTTAGTGAGGTACAATACGTGCAGTCCCACCCTCCATTCCACAGAGTATACAGACTATGGGCTGCAGAACGCTTCACTAAAGGGCACGTAAGGACTCGGTACCAGAGCTGTGAGAACAAACAGATTTTTTGGTTCCCTGGCAATTCCAAAAATACTGAAAAAAAGTCTTTTGGGATTGAACCAAAAACTATTCTAAAAAATTGGTGGATCAAAAATAAATCTGTTTCAGGTTGAATGACAAGTTTCACTGAGATTTTCAAAATGAAAATTCTGATTTGGATGTTTTTTAAATAAAATTAAAGGACATTTTGAAACAAAAAGCTGTTTCAACCACCGTGCCCCAAAAAATCAAAGTATTTTGTTTAGAAAGTGTCAAAGCAACAATTATTTTCAGAATTTTGTTTTTTTTAGCACATGTCGCCTACTGAACAAATTGGGCAAAACATACATAAATTTTCTAAATGTATTGGTGTCACCCAATCTGCATTTTTCACCAAAAAAAAGCTTTGGCCAAAATATTTTGCCCCGTTCTACCTGGTAAATAATGCAATCCTGATGCATGGGAGGAGGGGAATAGGACAATAGTGCAACAAGGTTGGCATCCCAGGCAGCTACCCTCCGGGAGGCTCTGTCCATAGCAGTACAGAGAACATTCTGGGGACAAGGATATGCTGTAGCTACACGGTCACTGGCCAAATCCCTCCCTTATGTACAGTAGGAGGGCTCAGTGCACCACAGAGTCATCAGAAATCATAGCAGACTCCAGCAGGTGTTGCCCGTTGCCTTGGTGCCCGTTTGGGCTTGGCATAGGGAAGATCTGGTATTTAATAGCAAGAAAGCAGTCAAAAGCTGCAGTGTTTTTTCTGCATGAATTTCCACATGTGAAAGCTGAAGAGTCACACAATTCATCAAAAGGGAAACACTGTCTGTCTTTTCTACTTATAAACTTTTCAGGACAGGGACTGTCTCTTTCTAGGTATTCACACAGCACTTAACAAGACACGGCCCCAGTTTCAATTGAGGCCTCTCAGGACACAGCTTACCTCCTTGACCTCACGTATGCCCATGGCTTGGTTTCCCTGTGCTGGCTCCTGGACTCACTCTGCTGGTAGGGTGATGTTGCCTCCCAACTCAATTAAGGGAGGAATGGGCTTCCCCAGAGTCCAAACAAAAGACATCACAAGCCAAACATTCTCCTCTCAGCATAAGGGCTTCTCAAATGTCCCTTCACCCCTTGATTGCAGGACTGGCCACAGCTGAGGCACAGGAAAGCCTATTATGTCCCTCTGTTGCAAACATTTCCTTATGGCCTTAACTAACAAAGTAAATATACACGACTCCAGCCTCAAACTTCACTCAGGATTGCTTCCTATACTGGCTGTCTTACCTGTCTCTTAAGCCTTCACTTCAGTCCCACCAGAGGGGTCTTCATCTGAGAGTAATTAAAGTAAAGGAAAAGCTAACCAGCTTCAACTGAGAGCATGGGCTCTGTAATAGAGTCTTCTAACCAAGCATGCTCACTGTAATTCTAGTTCTGGATAATGCTCAACTCCACTATCTGCCCAGGCTGATAAGAAAGGGAACAAAATATTTCCTGCTTCCTTCTGGCCAGACCAAAGCCATTTGCTCCCAAGCTCTTCCTGAGCCCAGCTGGAAACTCTTTCCTCAATTAGCAAGCACAGCTTGTTCCATGGGAATGGGGAAGGCGCACTCCTTGGCTCTCTTTGCTGGGAATTAACCCCTCCCCTGCCTAATCCAAAGTGAGCTATGTTCACCCCATCATGGGGCCTGTTGGGGCAACTGGAATACAAATCAGAAATATAAAACAATGCTCCTAATGTTTTGGGGTTTGTTTTACTTTTTTTATGGAGAAAAGTTTTTCTGCTAAAAAAAGTGTATCCTTCTCTGGTCTATCCCTCTAAGGTGCTTATGTGGCTCCATTTACCACAGTATCTAGGCACTTCTCAATCTTTAATGTATTTCTCCTCACAACACCCCTGTTCAAGAAGGAAGTATTATTATTCCCATTTCAGAGATGGGGACGTGATGCACAGAAAGACTAATCCAAGCAGTCTGAGGCAGAGGAGGGACTTGATGTCTCTTAAGCACTAGGTTAGAACCCAATGTAACCCACTAGACCATCCTTCCGATTTGCTTGCTAAAAGTTTATTCACAAACTTCTGTGTCATGCATCCACCCGCAGTTTTGCATATATGGAATCTCCTAGGAAGCAGGAACACTGCTTCCCTGTAGCAGCAGCTATGGGGAATGGAAGAATATAGCTAGCTGTATGAAACAAGCACCTTGTCTCTGAACAGTGAGTGCATTTCAGTAATGTCATTGTCAGTCCATGGTAGAGCATGGACTGTCACTGGGCAGCCTCCACTATTTGTTTCTGGCAGCACCCACAATGTGTAGAAGTGTAGAAATGCAGGCCTAGCCTCATGTGAGTACATAAGTGTAGAAATGCAGGTCTAGCCTCATGTGAGTAATTAAGCATGGAGGAGGCCTCATTTCTTGGAAGACTAGGGGTAGGTTGAAAACAGAATGTTTATGCTAACTAACATAGGTAAATAGATCAGTAAGCTAAGAGACAGAATGTCTGAGCTAGTCATGATACAAGGGAGAACCATTTACTACAAACAAAATAACAACAAACAAAATAAGTTAGGAATGTAAAAATAAGGTAAAGATTAGTTTGAATGTGAATAGTGAATGAACAGAACATGCTGAAGAAGGATTTCTTCCTTTGTAGGAAACAATCCAGTCAAAAAATGTGTAATGGAATGTATAATAAATGCACTAAAATGTGTAAGTGTATAGGAAGAAAAAGATTTGCTGTGTAACTTTGGATGTGTGGCACACCCTATACCCACCCCCTACGCTTTAGTGTGATCAACTCAGTGTAGCTTTGCTGTACGACAAATAAAGAAACCTGAGTGATGAGACTGAAGTCAAGGTAAGTTCTTAGAAACCAAATGGAAAATGTTTTGGGGGAACCCCAAACCTAGCCACTGTACAAACATTAAAGAAGGCACAATTCCTGCCTCACATTGCTTATCACCTGAGGCTCTAATCATGGAGACACTTACACATGTGCTTAACTTTGCTTCCATGGACCAGGAGTAGATGTATGTATGTGTTTCAGTGTTCCCAACTCTTGCAAATTTATCCCAAGAAATGTGATTTTAGCCGTTGCTGGAGCTAGTCTTGTAATGTGCAAGATGTTCCAGTCTTCACATGTTTTTTGAATTGCCCAGAAAAACACCCTTCTGATTGGTTGTCTTCCTCACTCCCTTGCTGAACAACAAGTCACAGCTACTACAGAAGACAGGTGAAGGGCTTTCCCCGTCTCCTCAGGAGCTGAGAGAAGTTTTTGGTTGGGGAGAGGACAGAGGGAGCAGCTGATACCATTTCCACAAGGCGGGACTGGGGACAGAAAGATGCTAAACAGATCAGGTTTATGGCTGCTTTGTATCACCAAAATGGCAACCAAAGTGTACCAATGAATCTATTCCCTGGGTCTCCTGCTGTGTCAAATGTGCTCTCAATGCTTAGCACATAACTATTTGCTCTTTCTTTCCTTGGGAGAAGGAATGTGGGCCAAGAAGAAACAGAAAGAACTTTCCATTAGAGGATGTAGCTCTTTGCCTCTCCGACTCAGTCCCTATCTTGAGCATGCCTTGGCTTTTTCATTCTCCCTCAACACACTCCCACACTAGATCCATTCCAGATCTTCCTGCATCAGTGGGTTTGTTATTTTCCCCTTAACTGAGTTCGCAGACTTCACATGCACTGGTTTGGTTTGGTTTAATTTTAATTGCATTTTTTAAAAAACGTTTAATGGTTAGGCTTATCACACTGCTTGCACATGGGGAGTTGGTCCTGGATCAGTGAGCTGATGCTAGATGGTTTCCAGGCAACTTCAGGAAACCACTTTGGAACGGCAGTTCAATATAAAACAACACAACAAGCCAGACAAAACAATGAGTTGCAACTCAACACAGTTTTCATTGATTCATATGGTTATATGAGGTCTTTTGTGAGGTTAATACTGTTTCACTCTAGTGGAGAGAGACGCTGGCACTGTTGAGCTAGAATCTATAGCACGAGACATTTGATAAGTGTGTTTATGTAGAACAACATAAATAACATTTGTCTGATAAGAGGCCTGTCGCACCACGTCAGTGAGATGAACACTAGATGATAGCAGAAATGCCACAACTCAAGAGTTCCAGGAATACCAGCCAAGGAGCCGCAGGAAATTCAAGAGCTGGAACAATTTAGATTTTATTCTTGGTTTTATTCCCATTCCATATGAACCTTGCAATGTATCTGTCAATTAATTATATCAGTTTCCTAAGGACTGGGAATGGTGCAAAAAGCAGTATTCCTGGAAGAATGTTCATTTTGACGGTTTCGCTTCTGCCCAGTAAAGGTAAGAGCAGAACATCCTGTCTCTTTAAATTATACTTTAGATTTGAGGAGCTTTTGCTATAACTTTTGAATCTCAGCACATGCAATCTCAGCAAGCAACACAGACAAATCAGGACGAGGGTGGGACCACCTTTATTCCCAGTCTCATTCCCTCTTCCAAAATCTTCACCACTTCACTGAATTACAAATGTTCATGGCCAAATTCTACTCCATTGCAACGGGCATGAGAAGAATTTAGCCCCACTGTTTGAAATGAAAAATTATTGATGGCATGCTCCAACTTCTCGACTTCCCCTCCCTTCCCCCCCAGCCAGCAGCAGTGAGGAGTTATGGATATGACATATATACACCACATTCAAGTTCTGGGTGAGCAAAACATGATTTTAGGGGTATAATTAATTATTCAAGATTCAGGGCCAGAGTCTGATCCTGGATTCACTGCTGTAAATGACATGTAACTATAGAAGATAATGGATTTGCACTGCTTTGATTGAGTTCAGAATCCAGCTGCTCTACTTAGATAGTACAGAATTCTTAAGAACCTGCATTGGACAGAAGACAACTGACAAATACTATTTTAAAGACAGAGGGTCTGACACACCACTACATTTCTCCAAATGTGCCCCAGGCTCAGTAACTGGAAATCTGCCTCCTGTAAAAGAAAGGGACTATAGTTAATATGTTTTGATGGTAAGAGTCACATTGGAACCTGACCTTAAGGATAGCTGATAATCTTCTCCTCCCCCCACTCAACCCTTGCTGCCCAATGCATTTTAACATACTTAGTGCAAGAATGTCATTTATCCTGCTGTTCTTTTTAACATGCTCTTAAATTTCCTCTACAAATGTCCCTTTCCATCTCAAGGATTTGAAGTAATAAGCTGCTCAAGATTCACACTCATGGCTTATGGATCCCCAGAACTTTTTCAGGCTCATCTGTGAATTTGTACACAGGTCCCATCTGCAAATCGCAGTTTAGAAACTACCATTGAGGAGGATTTCAGCGTAAAGCTCTGCCTAATTATTCATGACAGGTCAAAATGAGCAGCTGCAAGTGGAACTACTGTATTAGTTCATCTCTTGAGCTACAAATAATTAGTCAAAAGAGATTAAGATGGAATAATTTTTTAATCATTTCTGTGTGGAACTTAGACTTGTAAAAGCTGAGGATTTCACTTGGTGCAGACACACCAAATTTTGCTGAACCAAACTCCAGAGAGAGTGACAGCATGTTTCTGTGGCATATTTTAAATAATGTATTTTATGTTTGGATGGACCCAAGCCAAAATCCCAAATCCAAACATACCCAAACTTTTGGTAGTCCTAAAGATCCAAATCCAATTTGCTGGACTGAGCCCACATCTAATTGTATGTGTACTTTTACAGTGCCTTTCCCTATGGCTTGATCTTGATGTAATTCTAGCTTTGTGAGGAAATTACAGTATGCGAGGTAAGTAGCTGGACAAGACTTAACTTCATGAATCCAGTGGTGGGGATGAAGACATCTGGACAGATTATAAAGATGCTGTAAAGGACAAACCAAGAAGATTTGGTAACAGCCTGTACATGAGAGATGAGAGGAAGAATGAAAAGAGGTTGTGAGCAGAGCCAAGAAGCGTAGCCAAATTTTCAATAATGCTGAAGTCAAGACGGCTAGAGATGACAGATGAGAGTGTCATTTTTCACTGTGTGGAGTATGACTTGGTGGTGGGATATCCAGGCCTATTAACAGAGGATTCGTTCCATTGCATTCTCTATTCAAAATAGAATGTTAGGAATATATAGTCGATCTGAGCTAATACCCAGCTTAGAAAGTAGTGCTTGCTTTCAGCATTTTCTGCCATTCCCCTTATTAGCGAACAGTGGCCTTGTCTCTGTATCAGAGAATTTATTCCAGAGGTAATGCCTGTAACTTTGAAATTTTAATGATCTAGTTTCAGTAGCAAATCAATCTTACTACAGCCAGCCCGTTAAATTTTTGTGCCCACCACTTCTATTGGTGCAGTCTAATTGGACAATAAACTTCTTTATTTACTAAGAAGACTAGAACTACAATATCTTTAATGAGAAATAATGTGAAGAGTTTTGTGTGAAATATCACTGCAAGATGCTTTGACAAACAGCATCTCAAAAGGTCTGCAAAGTACTCCAGGCCAATTTGTAGTAGTGTGACCATCACATTAAGGTAGCATAGCACCGTCTGGCATGATTTGTTGTGGAGTGTTGATCAGGAACATAAACAAGAAGGGAATTCACTTAATAATACAAATATCAATGTATCAGATATCTTCTTGAGAGGACTTTTCAAGCTACCATAAGAATCCTGTGTACATTTTGAAAGTGAAGGAAAGACACAATTAACTAGTGTCACGAGCTGGTACACCCCGTCATGGGCATTGGGTCATTTGAGCTGGGAAGGCGGGGAGAAGCCATCGTGTCAGGGTCAAAAAAGTGGTGCTCCCATTCACGGCAGTGTGGTCTACCACCAAAGTCAATAAAGCATCCTTATAGTCAGGCAGCGTGGCCTAATAACCAGAGTCAGTAAAGTGGCCTCTAGTCGGGGCAGTGTGGCCTAACAGCCCAAGTTAGCAAAGGGACCCTCTCAATTAGGGCAGTGCAGCCTAGTAGCTGGAGCCAGTGAAGCAGCCCTCTCAATCAGGGCGGCTCAGCTTGGAGGGTCTTTGGGGTAGTGGGGTGCCACCTAGGGGAGTATGGTACCTGGGGTAGGGGTGCTTGGGCCTTCCCTGCTCCTTCAAGCCCCAGCCCGGGGCCCTGTCAGTGGGGGGTAGAGGGGTGGGTTACACGCCACAAATTAGCAGGGTCCTCTGGAAACATGCTGAGTGGTACCCCGATTCACCCACCGTAACATCTGAGCTGACCTACATCTACCCTGTCTTCGGTGGCGAAGATCCATGATTTTTCAGGGCTTCCAGGGTCCCTAGCCGGTGTGGCTCCTAGCAGCTCGGTCCCTCCTCGGGATTCATCTGACAGGCTAGGATCTGCCTGGGGCTCAGCGTGGCTTAGCTCTGGGGCCGGAGTCTGCAGCAGCTCCCTGGAGAGAGCTGATGGTCTGCATCCTTCCCTTTCAGCAGCCAGCCCAAACCAAGCTGGGTTGCTTCCTTTTATACCTGTCTTCAAGGATGAGCATGCCCAGCAAAGATAGAGGAGTGTGGCCTCCTCAGCCTGCAGCGCATCTATAACCCTCTGCAGGCCAGAGGAGGGCTGGTACGCCTCATCACAACCAGCATAAGAAGTATATTAATTTTAAAGGATAAAATGTTAGTTATGCTCTGTCACACAGACATCATTCTGGAGCAGCTCCACTGAAGTCAATGAAGTTAGTCCAGATTTATACCATTATAAATGAAAGCAAAATTTTGACTATTTCGCTAAACAAAGAAAGCCAGATTCTCTTTTCTCCAAGAGGAAAGCTACCTCTTGGAGGTCAGAACATGTAGGGATAAAGTGAGAAATGCCAAAAGCCAAGCAGAGTTTGACTTTCAAAGGGATTTAAAACCAATAGTAAAAGTTTTATAGCCATATAAATCAGAAGAAAAAGAAAGAAGTGGGACGACTAAGCACTGAGGATACAGTGGAGGTTAAGAATAATCTAAGCATGGCCCAATATCTAAACAAATACTTTGCGTCAATTTTTAATGAGGCTAATGAAGAGTTTAGGATAGTGGCAGGGCAGAATGAGGATATAAAGGTAGAAATGATCACATCTGAGGTAAAAGCCAAACTCGAACATCTCAATGGGACTAAATCAGGGGGCTCAGATAATCTCCATCCAAGAATATTAAAGGAACTAGTACATGAAATTGCAACCCCATTAGCAAGGATTTTTAATGAATCTGTAAACTCAGGAGCTGTACCATATGACTGGAGAATTTCTAACATAGTTCTTATTTTTTAAAAAGGGAATAAAAGTGATTTGGGTAACTACAGGCCTGTTAGTTTGATCTCAGTAGTATGCAAGGTCTAGGAAAAAATTTTGAAAGAAAAAGTATTTAAGGACATCGAGGTTAACAGTAATTGGGACAAAATTCAACATGGTTTTACAAAAGGTAGATCGTGCCAAGCTAACCTGATCTCCTTGGAGAAAATAACAGATTTTTTAGAATAAGGGAATGCAGTGGATCTAATTTACCTAGATTTCAGTAAGGCATCTGATACGGTTCCACATGGGGAATTATTAGTTAAATTGAAAAAGATGTGGATTAATGTGAAAACTGAAAGATGGCTAAGGAATTGATTAAAGGGGAGACAGCAATAGGTCATAATGGAGGGAGGTTACTAGTGGAGTTCCTCAGGGATCAGTCTTGGGACCAATCTTATTTAACCTTTTTATTACTGACCTTAGGACAAAAAGTGGGAGAGCGCTAATAAGGTTAGCGGATGACACAAAGTTGGGAGGTATTGCCAATACAGAGAACGACCCGGATATCATATAAGAAGATCTGGATGACCTTGTAAACGGGAGTAATAGAAATAGGATGCAATTTAACAGTGGAAAGTGCAAGGTCATGCATTTAGGGACTAATAAGAATTTTTGCTATAAACTGGGGACGCATCAGTTGGAAGTGACAGAGGAGGAGAAGGACCTGGGCGGATTGGTTGATCACAGGATGACTATGAGCCACCAATGTGATGTGGCTGTTAAAAAAAGCTAATGTGGTCCTAGGATGCATCAAGTCAGGTATTTCCAGTAGAGATACAGAGGTTTTAGTACCATTACACAAGGCGCTGATGAGACCTCATCTGGAATACGGTGTGCAGTTGTGGTCTCTCATTTTTAAGAAAGGTGAATTCAGACTGAAACACGTGCAGAGAAGGGCTACTAGGCTGATCCGAGGAATGAAAACCTACCTTATGAGAGGAGACTCAAAGAGCTTGGCTTGTTTAGCCTAACCAAAAGAAGGCTGAGGGGAGATATGATTGCTCTCTATAAATACATCAGAGGGATAAATATCAGGGAGGGAGAGGAATTATTTAAGTTCAGTGCCAATGTGGACACAAGAACAAATGGCTTCAATAACTCAGTCAGAGGTTAAGGGTCCATTACAGGAGTGGGTGGGTGAGATTTTGTGGCCTGCATTGTGTAGGAGGTCAGGCTAGATGATCATAATGGTCCCTTCTGACCTTAAAGTCTATGAGTCTTTTATAGTAAGGCCAGATTCTCGCTTATAAGAAGACCTTAGTGTAAATGAGAATCTGATCACATATAGTAAAGAAGTCATAGATTTTAAAGTCAGAAAGAACCATGTGATTTGTGTGATGTAGGTCAGACTAGCCAACATCGACAGATCCCAGTGAATACTTGCTGCCAGCCACCCACTAGAATTGCTGTAAGGGAAATCCAGGCCTCTGTGCTCTGTCCAAGTGTCTGTGCTCTGGATCCTCTGGGGTGTATTCAACTTTTAGAGCCTCAGTAGGCTGAAGCAGTGGTTCTTTCTTTGGCATCTCTAACACATTTTCTGGGCACTGACTCTCAGTCTGCTACCTTCTCCTCAGTCCACTTGCCCTAACCCACAGGATCATCACTATTCCTCAAGACACCCCCATTACTTAAACACACCCTTCTCCCAGAACTCCTCCCCAAAGGTGTGAAGCTTCTGGATACAGCTTCACGGGCACATTGCAGCTGTAAAGCAGTTCTCTCACACACACATACACACACACTTTGCATCGTTTAACACCTTTATGCTCTTTTATACTTAATCATGCAAAGACTCCCTATGTTCCCTGTATACCAGTCCTTTCAGAAACACGGGCCTTCTAACTCCAGTTCCATTAACCATGATACAGCTGCCACATCAGTCAGGCGATGAGCAATAAGAGGCAAAAAAATCAGTGATAGTCTGGAGAACAACGTAGAGAAGAACGCAAACAAAGATTTTAAAAACATTTGCAAGTCGGGGTTCTGCTTTTAGCTTCCTTAAAAGAATGTAGTTTTCTTAACAACTGCTTTGTGCAGCAGGCACTTTCTGCAAATAAGATAGAAAATTTATTCTTAAAATGCTTTTAATGAACTAATATTAGCAGCATAACAATTCTACACTGGCTTAGGAAAAAGCATTTCATTTGTTGGTTTTTGCCCCCTGCTTCTCCCCTTTTGCTGGCTATGTGGTGTCTTGTGCTCAGCAGGACCGATGTGGAGAGCTTTTTGTGGAGGAATACAGACATTTTTTCCTCACTACAGTCTGGCTGTATTTATAGATTTTAAAGAAAGAGAGTTTTTATCTCTACTGTTGATTCAGAAAAAATATAAAGAGGGGAAAACCAGAATTCAACAGACAGCTAGCTGTGATTCTAGAAGTTATAATATAGCATAGAGTGAGAGCATTGCTGTCTGCATGGTTTGGATGGCCACAGTTTAGTTCCTGGGTTTTAAAATGATTCATTTTGTTTTTGTATTGCTTTGCTTGCTAATCTCAATGCCAAAGGGAGGGCCAAGTTCTGAATCTGGAAGGTTAGCAGCTCTTATATCACACGGTGATGGTCCCTTAGATGTATAGATTAATGTATAGATTAATGAGCAAATAATCTGTGAAAGAAGGAGGCTGACACTGATGCCAGGACCCATATGGGACACTGAGGATCAGGCAGGATGAAGAGTAGAGGAGTTTGGAGAAAGAGAAGTTGAGAATGAGAAATGTGGCAAATCTCAAGGCTCTTGCACCTATTAGTTTAACTAATGTGATACTTGTAAACTCAAGGAGAGTTATATGCACACAAGCTAAAATAATGTAAGGATTTAATTCGCAAATTTATTTCTAGTATTCAAGTTAGCACTTGGTTAAAAGGTTTGTTGGGTGGCATCACCATTCCCCTTATGGCTCAGCAGGTGTCCAATTTCCACTGTTCCTGTGAATGGTGAGTCTCTTGCCACTGCCTTCAGACCCTGCAACTCGGCCTAGGATTTCCCCTATTGGTGAGCAGATGAGAGTGGGTGGGTCAGAAGAGCAGTACTGGGGAAGAAAGACTTCCAAGAGAGACTTGTAAACCACAGGTGCAAACCCAACAATCAAATGTCATTCGTACCTGTTCATCTACTGAGTTGGTAACTCACAGTCCAGTTGCCAGTTAACAAATGTCTCCACTGCAAAGATCACGCCCCAGACAATGTAGTTGTTGTTTTACTGATTGGGGGAAGAGAAGGGGTGTTTTATTAGGCTGTTGTTACTAGGTTACCTTGATGCAGGGCTACTCCATTCTGTCCTCCCAAACCCATTATAAACACCTCCTTTATCACATTCTTCAGCAAGCCTGCCCAGATATTTGGCTCTTGAGAAATTCAGAGTGTAACTCCATGAGCTGCAGAAACTGTTATTGTTTGATCCATGCCTCTTCCCCCATACCCGAGCTGCACCACATGCCGTTTTTAGTGAATTTTAAAATTGCCTTTCATTTTACTGGCTATTTCCCTTTCCTCCATCCTACATGTTAGGTTTAAAGGGGCAGCAGGTCCTTTTCATCATTGATTTGTTTGTCTGACCTTTTATATACATGCAGAGAAGATCAGCAAAAAGGCACAGGCAGCACTGGGAAAGGAACAGAAAAAACAAACATTGTGTATACTCT
>ML675603.1:72743698-72865935 GCA_007922155.1 Mesoclemmys tuberculata | reverse complement strand
GTGACCAGATGTCCTGATTTTACAGGGATAGTCTCAATATTTGGGGCTTTGTCTTATACAGGCGCATATTATCTCCCACCCCGTGTCCCTATTTTTCCACTTGTTATCTGGTCACCCTATGTATAAAGAATGAATACCGGGCACATTCATGAGGATGAGAAAGTTAATTAAGAAAGGACCATCAACAATTGTAAATATTCTTATTTATAGCTGCAAATTTCAGACCTGGAGCCCATTTTCTCCTAAATTCAAAAGAAATGTATTTGTCTTGTATTTTAAAGCACCCAGAAGATCTCTGCCGCAGACTTCCAGCATAATCTTAGGCAAGTCACTACATCACTTTGTACTCTGTGTGGATAATACTTCCTTCCACCATCCTCTCTCTGTCTTGTCTATTTGTAAGCTCTGTCTTCAGGGCAAGGACTGCCTCTTCCTATGTGTTTGGGTCCCTGTTGTGCTAGACACTGCAGAGTCTTGGTTGGAGCTTTTGGCTCTACAACAGTAATACATTATTTATTACTAGTGTGCAGATCTGGGGTTTTGGATTGGGCCCACTGAAGGGACAAGTAGAAGCAGCAGGAACTGGCACTCATGATTCAATAAGTGGTACTCTTACTCTTCCTTTCAAGTCAGTATTAAGCCAATTCCCTAGTGTGGTACAGTGGACATAGTACTTTGGAGATGCTGTGGTTTTGGTTAGCCATAAAACAGACATCCTGATTGCTTGTGGTCATTAAAGAACCCTGGCGTTTTTATGAGTAGGGGAGTCAACCATGATGGCTTGGCCAAATTCTGAACTGGTCTATTACTTTTTGCATACCTAAATTCCTTCTGCACGTATGGATCTCTATGCCAACTTTACTCTAACTCTGTACCAAGGGAATGCCCTGTTAAGTGTTTTAGTTACCTACCTGGTCATAGTAGGTTTTAGGAGTGAGAACTTTATGCCTAGTTTTGGTATCACCAAGACTTAATGGTATGACTTTCTCACAATGGGAGTGATTTAACTGTTTGAAGGCCAGAATGCCAACCCTCATACTTTGGAAGAGGGACTTAATTCACTCTCATATTATTTATATAATCTTCCCTCACAATAAATTGGGCCTGATTCTCTTCTCATTTACACCATTATGAATCATCTGTAACTCTGCTAAAGTCTGAGTTATACCTGTGTAGATGGGAGGAGAAACAACTATTTAAACTGACACCCACCCAGCAAACAAAGAACCAACCACCCAATATGAAATGATCAACACTATCTTTGTCCTGTGCCCTGATGTATTGAAATCCTGTCTGAGAATGACATTCTTTTAAGTTAATAGTAATCATATATGAATATTTGCCTTACATGAAACTTGTGACACAAACAGTGATGACTTGGGATGAATGCATTTATTGTATCCCAGTTCATGTCAGGGCAATGTAATTACTATATAGAGGAACTTTGTAACTGACATAAAGGAAAGGCCTTAAAACTTAGCTTTTGCACACAGTTAAATCTGTTTCTCCACAAGGGATTCACTCAAGGGAGCCTAAGGCTACATGCCACTCATGTTTATTGAAGTTAGGATGGATCTATTCACTTATAAAATTTTTCTTAGTAAATATGTTAGCACAATTCACATAAACTTCTAGAAGATGCTTAGGAGATGTGCAGGTTTAGCACATGTGCAGAAAGGTGTTCAGTAGGTTTACTCTTCAATGAAGAACTTAAGTGGTCTGCATTCTATCTGAGACGAGTAAATGTACTGTACTGGCAATCCATTCTAGAAGTATATTTTTGCATGTGTGTATGATATTAAACAGTGCTTTTCCCAGGGTTTTATCTTTCATATTCCCTCGATTCTGTCTTTCTACTCCTATCTTCTGTGTCTTCTACTTCCCTTTCTCTTCTCCATTATGTTTCTTTCCTCCATCTTCCTTCCTCTCCTTCCATTTCCTCCCTTTGAACAATTTTTTCCTTTCCCATCTCCAGTTGCCGACACTCGGTTCATCTCGAGGTTTAAGCAGCCTTACTGATACAATGATGCCTTCTTGAGCATTTTAAATGAGCTAAGAAGGATGGCTCCCTGCCCTCACCTTCTCTCAGTCTTTACTAGCTCAGATGATGGTTTCCCCTTAGGCCCTCTGCTGATGTAGCACACTGTACGTATATAGACATTCAGCCCACAACTAGGAAGGGGTGCGGCCCCTACAAAAGGCTTGAGATTTATTTTTCTGTTACTATTTGCAGACCCAGGCCTGGCATAACTAAAATCCAACAAAAGGAAGGCAGGTTTCGGAGACAAAAACATTTCCTCCCCGGTGGAGGCGACATTCATCTTTATTCTTGTTTCGATACATGGAGATTGCTCATTTGTATGTGGCTTTTGGAACAATGATACTATGTAAAGTCCTTCTCTTCTTTTGAAACTATAAGCTAGCTCTGTATTAAAGCTGCTGTCAGCTGCACAAACAATAATCTATGCATTTTTGAGGACAGGAAACAATTACTGTACAACGCTGCATATGTAGTATTCAAACTCCTTAAGCAACCCAGCTGGCAATACGTGCATACAACAAAGGAACAAGCATTTTGCAATAAAACTCATCTTAATTGAAACACCAAAGAGTCACATGAACCTTTCCATTTAGCCTTAAGGAGAGCAGTCAAATTGGCTTCATTTTCTGAGCCTGTTTTACAAAGGAAAAAAAAAAATCATTCTTCATGTTTTAATTGTCAAGAGGGCCTTATTCTCATTCAAACTAAGGTCCCTCTATGCTACTCTGGCATTAGAAAGGGAACTTGGTTCAAAGAGAATCTAGCCCTTCATAATTTGCCTCTTATGAATTATATTACCTGCCCATTGCCATGAATGTTATTAACAAAACATTTGTAGAGGAAAAAGCACAAAGCAGAACAAGAGCTTGGTTCTCCTCTCACACTGGTGTAAGTCAGGCGTCTCTCCATTACACCACAAGTGTAAAACTGGTGTGAGAAGAGGAACAGGCCCAGAATATTCTTCAGGTGGGAAAAGCCTTGTTAAAACTTACTTGCCTTTTCTTAAAAAAAAAAAAAAAGTAGGGGGTAGATTTAGAGGCATGTGTATGTGTATGTTCTGAGGAAATAGCTGTTGTTTCACTGACATATTTATTAAACTGAGAATGAATCCTATGGATAGATTTTCATCCCTGATTTCTCTTCTAGTGACACATATCACTAGCAACAAGTCACTAGATGCAAATTTTTGCACCTTCGATTATTTGTGCCTGAAATTAAGCCCCCAAGACATCTGAGTGGCCTAAACTGCAGGCACAAATAATTCCAAGCACAAAGAATTGTGAGAGCAAATCTTCCACACTCAAAAATAGAGGCCCGGGATAAGCCAGGCTGAGTATTTGTGCCTTAATATACAAAAACATATGTAACATGCACCATCTCCCACTTGCACTCTTTTATAGTGACTTGCTTCTATTAATAGTTTGCCACTGCCAGGATTCAACATGACATATTAGAGCAAAATAATTTGCTCCTTTTGGAAAAGACACAGAACTACAGCGTCCCATTCTTTTCATATTCCTGCTGTATTGCACCCGATTTATCCTGGGGTGAATTTTGCTCCCCTTTACATTATGTTAAGGTGCTGTACAATGGACCAGCTAAGATGGAAATAAAATGCCAGGTCTGCAATATTGGGAGGCTTATGGCAGGGACGGAGTTGGTGCATGGCACTGGAACAGCATTTATGTAAATGAACAGTCTGCACTGCTGCAGATCAGTTCATGGGTTGCCATTGCCTCTGGGAAGCTGCTCTCTTGCAGCAGGGAAAGAGATTATTTGCAGAAATGAGCTTTGACACCTTATTGGGACAAGTTCAAATAGCTGACCTGCTAGAGTTTGACTACAAAAAGGGTTGTGTTGGAGATTTCCCTGCCCTTGGGCATATTGGGGGGGGGGGTGTTGTTTTGCTTTTTTTGTTTCAGCTGGTAAGGTCACATTCTTACAACAATTAAGTTCTAACCTTTGATTTATTTGGCTGGATTCCCAGTGCCCCGTATTGGCTGGTGTTACAGGCATCTGCCTGCTCTCTCTATGCTCCGAGCCAGCCCCGGCACGTGTCATGACAGTGACATCAGCTGTATGATCTTACATCACTCAGGCAGAACACTGGGGTGCTGCTGTAACTTGACACTGTGCTCTGGTTTCTGCTTCCAAAGGCTTCAGACATTTGGGATCTTAGAGGGAATCTCCCAGGCAATGTGGAGAGGTGCAGAGTAAGCTTTTAGATGCTGCCATCTGTTCTGAACCTAGTCAAAAATGACATGGGGGCATATTCCCTATGCCTCAGACGATTGCTGGAGCCATGATCATGGACAGCTCTGCAGTGAAGCACAAAACTGATAATGATGAGGACATTAATCTCCCTTCCTCTGGCCCTCCCCATCCCAAATGACCTCTCTGCACAATGTTCAGGAAATGAGTGCTGAAGTTTCTGCTTACAATTCTTCAACTTCCAGATTTCAGTAGGATTGTGCAGGGAAGGAAACGGCAGCCATCACAGAAGAGTAGGGGTAGGATTGCCACGGGTTGGTTTGTCTTTGGTCTCATGAATGGTATTTGCTTTAAATTTGAAAATGACAGTGCATGATGCCATTTACTTGAAAAGGGAGGAGGGAAGAAGAGGGGCCTTGCTGTAACTAGTGCACAGCAGCTTCATTGGATCCGGGCAGTCCGTGGCTTCACTGCAGACCAGTTGACAGACGGACCCAAGTGATAAACTTCAAATCACATTCAATGGAAACACTCACTAGAGGCTAAAATTAGGTTCTCCGGACTTAATTTTCATATGTGGGCACAACACAGGCACACGCAAATATAGGCCTGGACCAAAACACTTGCAGATGACACAACGATTGCGGAGAATGGCTAACAAAGAAGAGGACAGGCTGCTGATACAAGGCAATCTGCATCATCTGGTAATCTGTGCTCAAGCAAAGAATGTGTCTTTCAGTGAGGCCAAATGTAAAGTCCTATGTCTCAGGCGAGAGAAAGGAGGCCATAAACACAGAATGGGGGAATCTAGCCTGAGAAATAGTGACTCTGAAAAGGACTTGGGGACTAAAATGAATAATTAGCTGAACACGAGCTTCCAGTGAGACACTATGGCCAAAAGGGCTAATGGGATGCTTGGACGCATGAACAGGGGAATATCAAGTAGCAGTAGAGGAGTTATTTGACCTCTGTATTTGGCACTGGTGCAACCGCTAATGGAATACTGTGTCCAGTTCTTATGTTCAAAATTCAATAAAGATGATGATGAATTGGAAACGGTTCAGAGAAGAACCATGAGAATTATTAGAGTATTAGAAAATATGTTTTATAGTTAGGTAGGTACCTACATGGAGAAATCTGATAACAGAGGGATTATACCTAGCATAGAAAGAGATGACTGTATCACATGGCTCTGCTACTCACAGCGAGGGCACCTCCTTGTGTTGCATCTGGGGATTAGCTCACCCCATTTCTGATGCCCCATCCTTCAGTCACCCACCCATTGCCTTTCCCTCTGGACTAAGGGTGCTCCCTTTTCATGGTTGGCCTTCCAGCCAGGTCACTATAGTCTTCCCCTTCTGGGGTACCAAAGCCCCAGGAAGTCTTCAGTTCCACTACCCAGTCTGTGCCACTTCCCCAGCCCCTTACTCCTCTCCCCCAGGTGCAGCCTGCCATAGGGTTAACTAGTCTTTTCTCTCTACTCAGGCCTGGTCTGAGGTACTCACTGTATCATAGGCTAGAAGTTGAAACTAGATAAATGCAGACTAGAAATAAGGCACAAATTCTTAACAACGAGGATAATTAACCACTGGAATAATTTACTAAGGGTTGTGGTGGATTCTCCATCACCAGCAGTTTTAAAATCAAGCTTGAATGTTTTTCTAAAAGATCTGTTCTAGTTCAAATAGGAATTAATTCAGGGAAGTTTTATAATCTGTGTTATACAGAAGGCCAGACCACAATTGTCCCTTCTACTCTTAGAATCTAGGAGTCGGGGAAGGGATTAACTCACCATTGTGTTACACCAATTCCATGACAATGTAGCTCATTTAATTTTAGTAATAATTAAATGAGTAATAATTAGTTTTAATTATTTACAAAGTTTGTATTTGAAAACAAAATACTAAAAGGATCTTGATGGCAATCTTTGGGCCTCTGAAGCTAGAGCAATAGTGAATTATTTGTGTCAATATCATCATGCTATTGCAATCCTGGAGCATCTCCAATAACTAACCTTCCATATTTTGTGATCTCTGTTCTGTTAGCTTGTCAAATATCTTTTATCGTGTTGCACATGCTTAGCGTTTACAAGCAGAAGGACTCTTAGGCCATAGCATGCATAATGCAATGTGAATATTACCCATGTACCTACAGGACAGCACATATTATTTTGTGAGGCATTGATTTACTGATCATCTAAGCATAGTATTTAGGCCTGAGTCTGCTCTCATTTAAGTCAATAGCAAAAATCCCACTAGCTTCAATCAGAGAAGGGTTGGTGGTTTTTTTTTTTAATCATGTCCATTTGTGCAGAGGGCCAAAAGGAGGGCTATGAAACACTGGTGTTTCATTTAAGCCACACATTAACAATTACAGTGGTACATGGGCTTTGTGTGGGCTCTTGCACAGGGACTTCTTCCTGGGAAATTGCTTATATAAACTGAACTGAGGTTCACTGACCATAAAGCCATAGTTCTGTTTTCGTGGGTGTGCACATTCTGTAGATAGCGTTTTATTTTCATTTTCCAAAACTCTTAGCAAGTTTAAATTGACTTGGACTCCTTTTCACTTTTTAAATGTTAGCCGTTAGAAAAAAATGGATCATTTCTGAATAGCTGATTGCAGCATTGATTTTCTCCCATCCCACAGTGCGCAGTGAATATAAATACTGTAATAATGCTCTGTGACTTCTCTGCTGCTGCTGCTGCCCTGTACTGGAAACCACTTTTGTTCTGCTGTGCAAAATATATATACCGTGCTTGCTGTTTGTTGGCCTGTGGTCCCAGAAAATAACAAATGATCACAATAAATTTGAGAGATGGGAGACGAGAGACCTTCTGAATGTGAAGGCACAGCCAATGGCAATTTCAGAATCTCCTCCCCCCAGATCTTTCTAATTCAGTTTGTTCCTCTTGCCCAAAGGTTATCGTCATTCCTGCAGGGGGGAAAAAAGCCAAGCAAATGACAGCTGCTGAACTATGGATTCTGTGAACAGTCCAGGAACAATCTGTTCTATTTCCAGGCCACTTGACTGCTAAAAAAAATGAAATAAAAAACATGTGTAGGAGAATATTTAAAAGAACGTGCATGCCTCAGTAGCTTTACAATGATACTGTGGACAAGGATAGTGGCTGGTAGTAATGGCTTCTGGTGGCACATAAGACTCCTTTTTAGGGAAAAAAGGTAAAGCCTCTGGTTTTGTTTTAATCTCTTTGCTGCTGAATGATTCCATTATATTCAGGCAGGATGTATATGTTATGCTGCTGAGTGCACCAAGTGCAGTCTCTTCCTCTGATTTCATTGGGCTGTTTAATGAACCATGGCAGCACAGCAGGTCTGATGGAGAATCAGAAGGGAATTGGGTGATCATAAATACTTTTCCATGGAGAGATGTGCACACACCAGGACTTCTAATGTTATTACACACGAGAGGAGGGAGGGAGCCAAAAATAGGAGGAAGCTGAAGAAACTTGCAGGGTTTTACCCTGACCAGCAAAGAGGCTCTGAGGTATGTGGTACCAGCCTGATCACAGATTCCAACCAGCACAGCATGAAGACATTGCTACTATCCCTAGATCATTGACACAACAAGTACAACCACCCAACGTGCTGATCACAAGATATTCTGGATTATCTGGTGCTGTCTCAGCTTCTTTGTTATTTTTTCATGCTCCCTTACTGTCCCAAGTGTCCGGCTGCACAAGCCCCTGGGAACTCTGTTGTTCTGTCTCTGAGCCTCATATTTTCCATAATTATAGGAAAGTAGTTCTGCTAGTTTTTTCCAGTAGCGGCAGTCATAATCTCTGGCGAAGCTCTGAGATGACGATGAAAAAGGGAGCCTGAGTAGCCAGAGAGTCCTCTGTCCAGTGTGCAGCTCTCACACGTGTGCTGCAGAACAGTCTAAATGCTACAGCACCAGGGCTGTGGCTGCCCAGCAATTCTTACCAAATAAATTCCTCCATAGAGAAAAGATAAAATAAGGACCATTTTCATTCATATTGTCCAGAGTATTCATTGAGTTCAACTCACAGCGTTCAGGGGCAGAATGATTACAGATGATCTCAAATGTCTTCTAATGTTCACACAGCCACAAGTAAATTCACCTCTTGTAATGTTTTCTAGGGAGCACTTGAAAAACTATCCCCCATGGAGTCAGAAAAATAATCCATTTTCCCACTCCACATTTTCAAATTAAGTCTCCATTTTCATTTCCCTAGATTGTAAAAATAATAATACTTGATCAGGATTGTTAATGTTCAGGAGATTCTCTCAGCTGAGTAGTAGAGATGGATGACGGTGTGGAGGAAAGAATAGTAGATATCTACCCAATCCCATACTCTACACACAATCCCAGAATAACTAGATATTTCTGCAAAAACGATCAGCTGGGAAACAATGAACCATGTCGACACCTACATTGTTGTTGGTAGTCTTCAGAGTTAATAGCCTATTGAATTGAATGGCACACAACTCTCTGATCATTGGTTCTGTTTGGCTGAAGACTTGGTCAGACAGCATTTTTTTTATAAATGAAGACTTAAAAATCCTGTAGAAACTGATGGAGCCATCAGAAAATGCGAGTAGAGTGTACTTGTGCATAACGCTTCAGTCCAATCTCCCAGCAGTAGATAAGCCGCATCTGGGACAATGGCATTCCCAGTCTCCAGTAGGTTCTCTGGGCCCGAACAAAGACAAGTTACATTCCAAGAGGGAATTCCATTGACCCAGGTGGGTATTTTCAACGGAGGGAGGGAATATCAAGCAACAAATAAACAAGAATGAAAGAAACAAGCTCAAACCTCTTCTTCTTAAAGCCAATGAAATGTCCTCCTGCTTCCAGTAAACCACTTGCAAATTCCAGCAGCCATCACTTGATTGCACAAACTTTTGATGAAGCCAATTTATTTCAATTCTTTAAGCAGACTCCATAAAAAGCAGGGAGAGAGCACACCAACAGTTCACTACTGCAAGCACAAGGGAGGAACCCAACCCCAGCTTCTACCAGGGAAATTTTCTGAAACAAAAGAAACTGCCGCATGCATATCATCAGCTTCCCAGTTATTCTGAGCAGTGGAGCAGCACATCCTTGCCAGAAGCACATCACCCCCAGAGACCTAATTTGCAAGCTTCTAAGAGGGTATTGCAAACAATGAAGAGTACCAAAAAGAAAAATCCCTATAAAACGGGGTTGGTTTTTTTAAAAAAAGGATTTGACTGTGTCTCTTAAATTAATCCTCATTTCAGTTCTGCAGCAGGGGGAACATTTTGAAAGAAATGTAAAAATGTAAAAGAAAATAAAAAGAAGAGCGGCCCCGTGATCAGTTGGAAAACAAAGGTTCCATAGAGTACTTGGCCAGTAGGTCTAGGAATATCAGAAATGGTCTCAGCCTCGTGGGGAGAGTATTACAGTTTCACACTGTGTAGCGGCTCGGCCCTTTTGTTACAGACTCAGAGAAAGTTATCATCTGGCTGGCCCCAGGTGGAATGCAACCACATCAGCTGCTGCTATGTGGTAGGAGGAATGATGAGAAGATTTTATAGGGGAAAGGTGATTAAGTGTAGTGCTAGGGAAGAAATATCACATTCCCCCATATGTATCTTCTAACTCTGGCCCAATGCTCCCCCTTAAGTCAATGAAAGTCTCTCTTTGGAATCAGTAGCTGGTCCTCTGTATTGTAGTCACTATTTTAGGTGCTCAAGGCTTCCTTAGTTTGTTGCATCCATAGGGCAAGGGAAAGCCATGCATTAATGATGATTTTCACTAGGAAACAAGGATATTTACTCTTTAATAGAGTTCCTATGTATGCGACATTATATGGTCATTGATAACATGCACCCAGAAAAATGTTACCAAAAAACACTTGAGTTTAGCATCAAGCTAGTGCTGGATCTGATATGTCATTTTTGGAGAACTGCTTCTTGCACTTGCAGGGGCCTGGATCTTGTGATCCAGTAAGCCTTCCCTACATCTCTAAGTTCTATGAAACTATTGTTATTAAAATAAGATAGTGCCCAAAGCCGCAGTCAGGTTCAGGGCCCCATTGTGTTCAAATCCCTCACTACTCCCGAAAGCTTTCAATCTAAGGACAAAAGGAGAAGGAACGAAATGTAACCTACATCCATTTTTTTCACCATTACTAGCCCACTTTAAATATGTAACTGATAATTTATTGTGGTTGCTTCCTTTGATATTATGTTAGTGGTTTGAATCCTTCTGGTAATTATTTTATCAGCAGCATGCAATAGATAATTCCCTGGGACTACTGGTGCAATGCAGCTTTAATATCTCTTGCTTATAAAGTGAAGTGTTTAATGAAACATTTTAATGACCAGGGCTGGTAAAGTTTGAAATTGATGGCAATGTATGGTGAAGTCTCTTAAATAATATAAAATGCCCTTTTGGCTGGAAAAGGCCAGATGAGCCTGTGGTTGATAAATTGTTAAATTATATCCTATGGCTGACTGCTTGTCTTGGGAAAGCACAGAATGATAAGAGCACAAATTATCATGACTACATAGAGTGAAACTTTTCCAAAAGGAGATGATTTGATTAAAGAGAAGTTATCATGATTAAAGATAGTCCATTTGTACTTTTCCACACCCAATGGAGGCCGAACTTGCTATCAGTTTCTACAAGTACTACATCCTGCTGTTAGAGGGTTCTGTGATTGTTTCAGATGATAGATTCTTCTTCCAAAGAGTAAATAGAATAGAATGTTAAAATTGCTATGTTCCCAGGAATTGCTTTCTTCTGCATTGTAGGTAGTTGTTTGATTTCCTTTTCTTTTACCCCTTTATCATAGTTACGTATTTTTAGAACAGACATTTGCATACCCCACTAGGAAACAGACTGCTAAGAGTAAATTGTATATTGCTCTTCAATTGCTAGAAGTAATGATATATGAAGTCTTTGCCCTCCAGGTCATCAATTCAAGCTTAACACAGATTAGTGATGTCTAAAAGTAGTTGTCACCAGCTGACTGTTTGGGGATCTCTGTGAAGTACTCAATTACAACTCAGTACAGTTGGTAGTGACAGTGTCATCACAATTGGCACTAACTGCACCCCTTTTCTGGCAGTCTCACTGCAGAGTAGCCACGTATCATATGGACTTGTAAGAACTTCCCTTTTACGTCTAGTACATCCCTCAAGAGTAAGGTCAAAGCACATTGGAAGATCAGTGAAGTGAAGCTGGCAATGCTCAGCAAGTACCTGTTTTGTGTATAAACTCAGGGCTTTGCTCACCAGGGCTGCTACTCTGGCATCCAGCACCCATAGCAAATCAAAAAATGAAGCAAAAGTAAGCTGCTGCTGGATCACCATAGTTACCACCCCCAACCTGAGCAGCCATCGCTACAATCCAATGTGCAGAGCCTACTGCAATTCCCCAAGAGAGTCTAAAGGTGCCCCAGATCCTCATTTTCCCCTCTGCAGAATCACATGGAAACAGGTGATGTTTTTCTTTGTCGAAACAGAATGTCAACAACATTTTGTGGTACTGGTTTGTGTCCCAATTCAGCAAAATAATGAACTTCAGTGGCACCACTCACACACATACATTTATGCATGTGCCTAAATACCTTGTTGAACCAGGGCCATAGTGAGTTCTTTTTCCCAAATTTCCTGTGTTCTTCTATGGCATTTGTCACCATTTCCAGGCATGTTGGGCATTTTTACTTGCAAGTGCATCAGCTATTTGCAATAATATTGTTTTCAGAGCTTTATAGATTTTAAAGCCAGAAGGGATCATTAGATCATCTGATCTGACATCTTGTGTGTCACAAGCCACAGCATTTCACCCAGTTACCCTTGTACTGAGCCCAATAACTTGGGTTTGACTTATAACATATCTTCCAGACAGCCATCCAGTCTTGATCTGAAGACTTCATGAGATGGAGAGTCCATCACTTCCCTTGGAACTTTGTTCCGATGGTTTATCAGCCTCCTTGTTAAAAATGTGTCCCTTTGATTTCAATCTGTCTATCTCAATGGGACATGAACAAACATCTCAGTTGGCTAATGCCTTGGAGGCTAAATTTGACTTTTATAACCACACCTGGCCCTTTTGGCCCTCATAAAATACCTGAACAAGTCTTCACCTTCATTCATTATAGTCTGCAGCATTCCTATGCTCCCAGTGATTCTGCCACCTTCAGTCACCTGCCTCTCACTGCTGCCTCCTACATTCCTTCCACTGTTGTTATCAGTGTATCTTGGGCAATGGGTCAAGACTGTAGCCTGATTTTAGGGTAATGTATATAATTGAATGGGTTAGAGGCTCGCCAATTGATCTGATCAGAAGATAAGGTTCATGTCCCAAACCAGGCTCCAGGTGTATTATAAAGGATCCCAGGGTGTACGACAGGAAGTTCTCAGAGATAATCAAATTTGTGATTTTATGTTTTATTAAGATAACAGAACACATATACTCACACCCTTCCTTGATGACCTGGTTGAGGTTGACGTCTGGTTCCTCAACTTGGTTGGAGTGGAGGAGCAATCACTGCTTAAGAGCTAAGAGCTATAAGACTAAGACTGACACTTATCAAATAAACTAAGTATAAAATGACGAACTAAGATCTTAACAGTAACTAAAGGAAACTTCAAGCAGGAGTAGCTGACGATCGATCGCCCCAAATGGCTTGATCTGCTCCTTCTTATACCCTAAAGTATGGGTATCCTTCTGACTAGGCCCAAACTTGGATTTACCACCCCAAATTATTGGGAGTACACTTATTCTATAGGCTAGCAAGTTCATGCATATTGCTGACATATTACATCCTCTCCAGATGGTACCATATGGTTTCAGTTGGCCTTTTTCTACTTCGCCTTTTTATTTCTAGCCCTTCTTGTGGGTTTTGCGGTGTACTTTTAAAGATTCTTTGGGGTGTAACCTGCAGCAAAAATCCCCTGTTTATGCCTCCTGATCTCTCTAGAACATTATAACTATTTCTATCTTATTTCAAAGCATTTATCTAGGGCAAAGGTCCCGAGTATATGTATGCTAACTTCGTAGCTGTCATACAGGATGAGGCCTCTAAGGTACCTTGCATTACAGCCAATCTTGACATAACAAAACTTGACATAACTCTATTATTACCAAACTAACAAACTTAAATCTATAAGAAAAGCTATACATATATGATGCAAGCAGACAGGCTGGTTCTATGGGCTACAAGACCCACACTTTGCACCTTCACGTGTCAAGATGATGAAAATCTATTTCAGTCCCCAAAGGCCCGAACTGCTGGGGCAGAAGGCCACTAAGTGCTTGCTCTATTACACTGGAGTCTTGGAGGGGGAATCCAGTAAAGTTGACATAGATACTGAACAAGATTCCGTATTCCATTTCTGCCCTAGGTTACTGTAGGAGAGATGTTGGGGAATTCAAATATAAATAGAGCATGGGATTTTTTTTTAAGTGCATGAGCACTGAAACTATTACTATTGTCATATGGTCTGTATAAGTGAAATTTTGGAATATCCGCTGCACGCGTCAGCCATACATGGTACATGTGCCTAGAGCTAAATTTAATTGTGCAGCTGAATTTTCATGAACATTTCTACGCCTTTAGTTTTTGAAGGGGCCTCCTGTGTTTGAGCATCCCACCTCCCTTCTTTTTCAGCTTTAAGGCCTAATTTATCAAAGCACTTAAACACAGGCTTAACTTTAAGCATGTGCTAAAATTCAACCCTAGTCAGCAAAATTTCCTTTAAGCATATGCACAAAGTTAAGCATGGTCTTAAGTGGCTTCAGTGGAGCTACATCGTCTAAAACTGGAATAACACAATGAAGAATCAGGCCCCAGGTCTCAATTTAATGAAGTCTTAATAATGAGAGCTGTCCCAAGCACTCTCCTATTAGATCCTCGCTGAGAAATTGCCTTCCTCTTCTATGGGTAAAGTATCGTGTGTGCAGATTAGCAAAATGGAAGTTCAAGAGGCTTCACTTTACTAATAAGAGGTAAATGAACATAGCAGAAAGATGGCAAAATGCATATTCTCTTAAAAGAAAATGGGGTCCACCCTTGTGCATGGTGTAATGTGGCTGGTGTGGGGGCAAAGCACACCTCCAGTGTCGCCCAGCATTCTGGCACATCCTTGACAAAGTGCCAAGATTCTGGAATGATACCAGCTGCACTACGAGAAAGTTATCCCCATCAGCTGCAGAACGGACCCCATCGGGGAACAGAGTAGCAAATCAGTTCAAGCTGAACTGGTGAATACATTAGAAACCCACATTTGGAACACTTAAGGCCTAGTCCTAGGGCTGATCCAAAGCCCATTGAAGACCAGAGGAGTCATTCCATTGACTTCCTTGAGTTTTGGAACAGGCTTCAAGGTCCTGATTCAGGAAAACACTCAAGCAGGTATACAAAACTCATTGAGGTCAATGAGATTTAACGGTGGACTTAAGTGCTATCCTGAATTGGGGCCTAACTGCAGAAGTCCCACTGACTTCCACTTTTCAGAGAAACTGGCTGAGTTGGTCCATCTACTCTATCTGGGCCATTTCAGTTCTGATTGTAACTTAAGCTTGCCTCACTGGATGTAAATCTATTTTCTATAAAAATCATTTAAGTACTTTTTCAAATTTCCGAGCTTCAAACAACATAATTTCACATCTGATTTCAAAACCAATTTGTTTTGTGGCAAGCAGTCAGCAAAACAAGGCATCATATTGGGGGGGGAGGGGGCTGGGAAGGAAGCAAGTTAGGGGTTCTGATCCTGCAAACCTTTAACCATGCAGCTGTACTTCTTACAGATCTTGTGAAAGATCAGACCCAACAACATTGCAGGTGGTGCAAATCTTTGAAGTGGATCACCCATCCTTGTGTGACAAACTGTGATAATTGGATTGTTTGGGGTTTCAGGGGAAGGGGAAGAATAATTACAGTGCATCAGTTTTAAAATGTAATTAAGAGTGAGTCAGTATCCTAGTTAATAGCATTATATAAAAATGCAAAATGCCTAATGATAAGAAAAGGAAGTTTCATTAAGCCATGTACCTGATGCAAAAGGGTGTCATTGACTCTTTCAAGGATAGTCGCTGGAAATGGTCAGGCAGCAGAAACAGGTGCAGAAATAAAGGCAAAGTGACTGATCATGTTAAACCCCCCAATCTGCAATTTTAATGAGTACAGGGACCAGCTAGCCAGAGAGGTTATTTCTGGCCATACTAGGAAATTCTCAAGCATTATCCCAGGCAGAACACTCCTGACTGCATTTATATCCTTAAAAGTTTATTTGGGATGGGATGCAGGAAAGGATCACACCAAAAGTTCAGCCCTATTAAAAGAAATGGAAAAGCGGGGGGGAGGGGGAGGACCCTCCTTGGTCTCATAATGAGCCATCCTCATTATAAGATTAGCTGCAGGAATGAACACCGCCCTCTTAATAAACCACATGTCACTATGACAACCACAGAGTTTGACACCCGAGGACATCTTTATTCTGCTGTAATATTTAGTTATTTAAAAAAATATTATTTCTAGTTATTAGACTTAGTTTCACCACAGCCCCTTCTTCTCCTTTTTCATAAGGCAGGATAGGCCAGAGGGGCTAACGGGCCTCTTGTAAGGTTAGTAAATTGCTGTCAAGCATCAGTGTCAGAGCGTGCTGACACAATTATCCCACTGTACCACATGTAATTAGCAATGCAAAGCCTAGACTATATTAATACCATGATTTTAATTATGGTGGAAGCATAAACAAGGGTATTAATACTATGAAAGTATTGGTATAGATATTTGACAGCCCATATGCTTGTCTGCAGGACCACTAGGGATTGCGTTGAATCGGGAGCTGTGTGGTTCCCTGACTGTAATGAGAAGACTGCTGAAAAATTGATGCCGCCTGCAGATTGCACAATCCGCTGAACAGCAGGGGGTCGGCTTCTTACATCTCCTACTCTCGGTACAATATGCTAATTTCTGCATGCATATGAGTGTAAAAGGGAAGAAGAAAAGATTTCACAAAAGGAAAAAAATGCAAATGACAACCACAAAGATCACTGCAGAGAAATCCATGAGCTTTATATGGATTAACTGTGTTGGAGCTAGTGCTGGTCTGAGTTTAACCCTTTCCGTCCTAGAACCTTCAACATCTTTCTTTTGCGGTGCAGAGAAATACTTAAGACTCATTTGAGGGGAAAGAGGGAGGCAAGGGCAAGAAGGAACTGAAAGGATGGAAGTGTGGCCCCCTCTTTTTTGATGCTGGTGACGAGGCTCGCAGGAACTAGTGGGGAAGAAAAAGTGAGTTGGAGGTTTAAAAAGAGATGGTGGTAAAATGTGGAGGGAATTCAAGGGAACACTGCTGGCACACAGCCTAGAATAGGGAGCCTCCAACGTTATTTTAAATAAATATTTGCAATAGACTATTACTCAGGATATTCAAGAGCTTCTTTGACTGCAGGATGGGATATTGTAGTAATGTACAGCAATGTTCCTGGCAATGTATTTGCAAGGTCCTGGTGCTATTACAAAATATCACCACCAAGAACAGGCAGATGTCTAATTTGAAATTCACAAGCCTCCTCTTCCCTAACAAGCTGAAGAAGCAGATGGACTAGCTTGGTGACTAGACCTTCTCTGCACTGGAGCAACGTGGTGTACTAACTCCATGTAGTTTCCCCAGAGCACACCTGTCACATGCCATGCATCCACACACAGATATGCTCCCAACGGTGCCCAGGCAATCACACTCCCATTTGGATTAGACTCGCTTTTGAGAGAAGCCAGCCACTGCTGCCACCAAGCCAATCTTCACCGTTGCCATGACAGGGTGAACAGAAATATTCATTGGTACAATAGCTTCAAGGAAGCAAATGGTCCTCCCATTATTGTCCTACAGTGCACTTGTCACTGCCAGGAATTAGGGCAATTCAGGTCCCTAGGCAGATCCCCACATAGGGGGATTCCACACCTATATGACTCCAATTACATTTTGGGTGTTGGCTGGCCAACACAACACCAGACTTCATGCCCGTTTTCAGGCAGGGCAGGGGCTCTCTTCTCCCTAGCCTGCAGGAGGGAATTACCTGTGTTTCTGCAGTGGGACAAATCAAAGCCTTAATTCTTCTCCAGTCATTAAAGAGATTAGTTGTTACCTCTTTAGGAGCAGCAGGAGCAGCAGCAGGTGCTGTTATGCTTGGTCCTATTAATACATAATATGGCTTCTGTATGCACCCATTGCTTCCAAGCGTGAATGAAACCCTTAGGAAATATTAGTCATTAAAAGTTGCTCCTGGGGATGTGTAGTACAGCAGGTGCTTACCAAAAAGAGATTGCTTGTTTGCTTTCAGTTGTTTTAAAAGAATTTAGCATTCATGAAAGGTGCTGATTTGGCTTTCTCGGGTCTGAAGACTGCAATGCTCGTATTACAATCCCACCCTGTGCCTCTCCACTCTGTACTTCACCCCTTTCCTGGAAGGGGATAAGAGAGATGGGCAAGAGGGCAAATGTGACAAGATATGGGGCTGTACTCCAAACCCAGCCAAGTCCTTAGTCTCAGCAAAGAGACCGTGAACAAAGAGGGCTTGTTATGATTGTGAGGTTTGATTCTTTTGTGAGTTGGACCCTTTACTAAGAACTGGACTGAGAACATTCATTAATTTCACAACCATCCCTGAATGTCCTCCAGTTTTCAGTCAAATGACCAGGGCATACTCAAACCCAAACCTACAAGAGAAAGTCTCTGTATCCCACTGCCTGCCCTGTGCTAACCACTGCCCAATCACTCTCTAGTGTTTCACCACAAACCACAGCCAACCACCCCCACAGTCCTGTGGTTAAACAAGCTGCAATATTCCAAATTTATCATAGAACTAGTCATCTTATATGATGAAATTTAGGGCTGTTTTTTCTGTTTGTGAATGACTGCAAATATGTTTTGATCTTTAACAGTTCCCTATTCAGAATTGGCTGTAAACTATTTTCTTCCCTTATTTGCTGTGCATTATTCACAGTACATGATTGCTCGCTCAGCTCAGTTGTTTTTGTTCTCTGATTGGAGAATGGAAACTTTACAAGCAAGAGAATAATAAATTCTTACCTTGTGAGCTTTTCAGGGCAGGGCCCTTGTCTTCCCACGTGTCTGTTCAGTGCTTAGCACACTTGGATTCTGTTGCTAGCTGAGACCTTTGGGCGCTACCACAATATAAATATCAGTAATAATGAATGACGAATAGCAATTAGAAAACAATGAAGAACAAGTGCTGTATTGTGGGTGCAAATACTCCGAAAGAACTGCCATTCCCCAGACATTTCCTCTGTACGCGGACGACCAAAACAGCAAATAAATAAATGTAATATGAATGCTGTCAAATTGAACAGCCAGTTGGAAAGTTAAAGAACGTTTGCAAACAACATTTGTACAGGAACTGATCAGCAATAACCATTCTGAAGTTACACAGAAGCACAAAAAAGGTCTAGTTTGATAAGACTTTGGTTTTTTATTTTCCCCTTATATCTCCCAGATTTAAACTGTCTGAGAATATGAATACTGAGCTTCAACCGGGGGTGAATGTTTATGGTTGAATTAAGATAAGAGGTAGTGGAGAGAAGGGGTGAGAGGTATTCTTATAATGGACATGCTGACCCAGACTTAATGATAGAGTGGCACTAGAAGGCGTTGCTGTAAGTACTCCAGGAGAAGATGTCTACAACTCAGGTCAAGGGATGTCTTGTCGATGATGCTTAGAGCTGCTCTGTCTCAGAAACTTGCAGTGTTCTCTCAAAGCTTCTCTAGTAGTTGTCTCAAGACAGTCAATTGGGAAAATGCTAATATAACAAAGTTGGATGGGCCAAACCAGAACCCTGACTCAAAGCATCCCTGGAATCTCTGTGCATGTGGGTGTATGTGCACAGCAGGGGTACAGCAGATAGTTCAAAATCTGGACCTGAAGCCAGATCTTCAGCCGATATAAAGCCAGCATGATTCCAGTGTAGTCAACTGAACTACATCATTTATACCAGCAAAAGAATCTGGCTTCCACTTTTTACAATCAAGGTCTCTCTGCCTCATGAGACAAACTGGAACCTGAAATTCAAAGACCCTGAATGTTAAGGGTGTTCAAATTCTGGAACTGAACCTGGATCCAAACTTTGCCATTCATGTCCAGCTCCAGGTAGTTGTAAGCAGGGCGGGAGGGTGGAGGGACACTGGGCTGAAATTGCAGCACGACATTTTCAGAGGCAGATACCAACACCAACAGCACATTCTTTTTAAAGGAAGTCCAAACTTATTTGAAACAGTAGCACTGTGTAATTGTACTTTTATTTACTGAGCTAATGAGCACTTTCTTCTTGACTCACCCAGAGACTTCTGGAATTGGAAGGACAGTAGCACGTCCAGTGTCCACAAAATAGTGTTTTTGTAGGGCCATATTCTGATGTCCTTACTCATGATGAGCAGTCCTTACTCAAAGAGTAGTCCCCCTTGAAGTCAATGGGGCTGCTTGTGGAGTAAGGTCCCTCTCAGGATGAGACTGGACATCACACAATCTGGACAATGGATTTTCAGTAGGGCATAGCCATTCAGAAAGCTGCTGAGCTCAGGAGCACCATATGAGTTGCTTAGCTAATGGCCTAATCCTGCAGGCTGAATGCAAGTGTAGCTATCAGTGAAGTCAATGAGAGGGATGCAGGACTGGGTCCTTACTAAGTAAGAGCTCTGCAAACTATGGTGGTAAATTCACTTATACATCTGTTTGTGCATTTCGAATATCCCTTTTCTACTTCTCAAATGAATTTCCTTGTTTTGGGAACAAAGAGGGACAAGCTGTTAAGATACTCCAGCACTGAGCTGTGTAACAGGGTAAGTGGGGGGGACAGGTAGATGTACTCCGCCCCCGTGGGTCCTGCGCTCTTCCGGCCCGGCCGGTGGTGCAGCTGGGGGGAAGGTGAGCCGGAGGGGTAGGGAGGAGACGGGCCTGCTCTGCCCCTGAGTCCTACTACCTTCCCTTGGGTCAGTCCGTGGTCCGCTCCCTGCTTCTCCAGCTGGGTCCTCTGCCTTCGGTGTTGTGGCAGCAACTGTGGAAACTCCAAGCTTCTGCAGATTGCAGGCTGCAAACTGCAGACTGCCAGCTCCAAATTGCCAACTCCAATCTGCAGGTTTTCAAACTGCAAACTCCAATCTGTAAACTTCAACCTCTACTCTCCAAACTCCACACCTCCTTACTCCAAACTCCTCACTCCACAGCTGCCTGCCTGAACTGAAGGCTTTTAAGTGTTTGGGGCGGGGCTCCTTGATTGGCCCCAGGTGGCCTAATTAGCTAAGCAGCCCCAGCTGAATCACCCAGGGAATAGGGCTTTGCTGAGCCTGGGGCTAATATACATGCCTTTTAGTACTCTTGCATAGCCGTCTGGCCTGACCCCGTCACACATCCTCCCCCCCTGCTCAATACCACCGGGTTGGGCAACTTGGGACGCCATGCAGTGAACCCGGGACAACCCATCAGCATTCCCGTGGCGGCATCCCGCCCTGTGCTGGATGGTAAATTGGAACGGCTGTAGGGACAGGAACCACCGGGTCACCCGTGCGTTCTTCTCTTTGTTCCGCTGCATCCACTGTAGCGGGGCATGGTCCGTCACCAGGGTGAAGTGACGTCCCAGCAGGTAGTAGCGGAGGGCCTCCATTGCCCACTTGACTGCAAGGCACTCCCTCTCCATGACCGCGTACCTTTGCTCCCTCGGGAGGAGCTTCCGGCTGAGGTACATTATGGGGTGTTCCTCATCTCCCACCAACTGTGATAGGACCGCGCCGAGCCCTACTTCTGAGGCGTCAGTCTGCAGAATAAAGTCTTTAGTAAAATCAGGGGCGAGGAGTATGGGGTTACTGCAGAGAGCCGTACGTAGGTCTGTGAAGTCTACCTCTGCTGCTGGGGTCCATCGCACCATATCTGGGCCCCGGGCCTTTATCAGGTCTGTCAGGGGGCTGGCTCTGGAGGCAAAATGGGGAATGAATTGCCGGTAGTATCCTACAACCCCCAAAAATGCTTGGACCTGCTTTTTCCGGTTGGGCCGGGGCCACTCCTGGATGGCTTCCAGCTTGTTAAGTTGGGGTTTCACCATTCCCCTCCCCACGACGTACCCGAGGTACCTGGCCTCTGCTAGACCAATTGCACACTTGGCAGGGTTGGCAGTGAGGCCAGCCTGCCTCAGAGTATCCAGTACCTTCTCCACCTTTCTTAGATGCATTTCCCAGTCAGGGGTGTAAATGACTATGTCATCTAAATATGCAGCGGCATAATCGGTATGGGGGCGCAACAGCTTGTCCATTAGCCACTGGAAGGTGGCCGGGGCCCCGTGCAGACTGAAGGGGAGAACCGTGTATTGAAATAGTCCGTCTGGGGTCGAGAACGCCGTCTTTTCCTTTGCCCCTTTAGCTAGAGGGATTTGCCAATATCCCTTGGTCAGATCGAGGGTCGTCAAGAATCGGGCCTTGCCCACCGGGTCCACCAGCTCATCTATATGGGGCATGGGGTATGCGTCGAACTGGGATACCTCGTTCAGCCAGCGAAAGTCATTACAGAACCTCGTAGTTCCATCGGGCTTCGGTACTAGCACTATTGGGCTACACCACTGGCTGTGGGATTCCTCTATGACCCCCAGCTCCAACATCTTTTTCACCTCTGCCTTAATCTCTTGCCTCTTGGCCTCGGGTACTCAATAGGGTCTCATCGTAACCCTGGCTCCAGGGTTGGTGATGATGTCGTGTGATACCTCCGTCGTCTGTCCGGGGCTTGTCGTGAAGACATCCTGGTAGCGGTTTACCATCTCTGATGCCTCGGCCCTTTGGTTTGGGGTTAGGTCAGGGGATATCCTCACTTGTTCACCTGCTGCAACCTCCTGGGTTAAGGCCAAGCATGCTTCTCGGTTCCTCCAGGGTTTTAGTAAGTTGATGTGGTAAATCTGCTCCTGCTTCCGGCACCCGGGTTGTCGTATTTTGTAGTTGGTCTCCCCCACAGGCTCGACCACTTCATAGGGTCCCTGCCACTGGGCTAGCAACTTGCTTTCAGAAGTAGGCACCAGTATCATCACCTGATCCCCTGGCTGGAAGTGTCGAACCGTGGCGAGGCGATTGTAGTGGGCTTGCTGGACCCCCTGGGCCTTTTCTAAATGTTCCCGCACAATGGGGGTGACTTGAGCTATCCGGTCCCTCATCTGGAGCACATGATCGATAACACTCCTTCCCGGGGTAGGCTCCTCCTCCCAGATCTCCTTAGCTATATCCAGTATGCCCCGGGGGTGGCGTCCATACAGTAGTTCAAAGGGAGAGAACCCCGTGGAGGCCTGGGGCACCTCCCGGATGGCGAACATAAGATACGGCAACAGGGAGTCCCATTCTTTCCTGTCCCTGCTCACCACTTTCTTTATCATCGTCTTGAGAGTCCTGTTGAACCTTTCCACAAGGCCATCCGTCTGAGGGTGGTAGACGGAGGTCCGCAGGGCTCGTACCCGTAGTAGGGAGCACAAGTCCTTCATTAGTTTTGACATAAACGGGGTCCCCTGGTCCGTCAATATTTCCTTGGGTAGCCCTACTCGAGCGAAAATCTTCACTAGCTCGGTAGCGATCACTCTAGAAGTGGTGTTTCGCAATGGGACAGCCTCGGGGTACCTGGTGGCATAGTCGAGAACCACCAGTATGTGCTGATGACCCCTGGCCGTTTTCTCTAAAGGACCCACTAGGTCCATGGCAATCCGTTCAAAAGGGACCTCAATGATGGGTAGGGGTACTAGGGGGGCCCGCAAGCGAGTCGGGGGGCTATGCAGCTGGCATTCAGGACAGATGGCACAATAGCGCCGAACGTCCTCGTATATACCAGGCCAAAAAAACCTTCGTAGGATTGGAGCTAGGGTCTTCTCTACACCCAGGTGCCCTCCAAAAAGGTGACTGTGAGCTAGGCTCAGTACGGCCCTTTGGTGCTTCCGGGGCACGAGTAGTTGCCATACCTTTTCCCCACTCACCTCCGTGACCCGATACAGCAGGTCCCCCTTTACCACGAAATATGGCCCCTGGCCCTGAGCTCTTCCCTCTACCGGGACGCCGTTGACCTCAACCACTTCCGATCTGGCCGTGACATATCTCGGGTCATTGGCCTGGTCTCAGGCGAAGCTCTCCCATCCTGCTCCTAATTGTCCCATCTCTGGGTGGGCGCCCCCCCCATTGGCTTCTGGTTCGGTATGGGTCGACTCGGGGTCTGCTATGGGCCCCTCTCTCTGGGCCGCTTCCCTAGCTGCTGCCCGGGTCTGTCTTCCAACCATGGCCGGCTTTAATCCCTGGGCCAGGATTCTGGTCCCCAGGGCCTTAGCAGCCCTCCTTTCTGCTTTGGTTTTCCGGTTCTTCCCTGGGGCCGGAAATAGATCTGGGGTCATCTCAGAGAAAATCGGGGGGTGGGCGTCGGGGGAAAGGGCTACCCCAGTGGCTTTAAGTTCCTCTCCTCCCCCGGCTGCCTCCGGAGGCAGGAGGGTCCCAAACCCCGGGAAATCCCTCCTGATGAGAACGGGGTATGGGAGCCGGGGAACCACCCCTGCCGTCACCCGTGTGACACCTTCCTGCACTTCTATGTCTACAGGGATGGTGGGGTAGTAGCTCACGGCCCCATGGACACACGTCATCCCTGTGCGCCTAGCTTGCGCCAATTGACTGCGCTTTACAAACTTCCCTGAGATGAGGGTAATGGCGCTCCCCAAGTCCACCAGCACCAGGGTCTTCACCCCGTTTAGCTTCACCGGCCTTGTATATCTATGCGGGGTTAGGGCCATCCCCACGAGATGGATTAAGCCGCAGGAGCCAGCCCAGGTTCCCACGTTGCATTGCATCGGCTCCTCGGTATTGGGACATTGGGCGGCTATGTGTCCCCACTCCCCACAGGCGTAGCACCGGTAGGGGGCTCTAGGTAACCCTTTGGTCTTAGGGCTAGGGGGCCTGACTCCATCTTCCCTGCCCACGTCACCCTGTCTTTTGGTGGCCTCCAGTGGGCCCTCTATTTCCTTAGTCCTCCACCTGGCCTTCCCTGGGTTCTCGGGGGCCCGGGTCCCAGGTTGTCTTATACGGATAAGGTCCTCCCTGGTTGACCGAGAGAGGCCTCTGGCTGTCACCCACCTTTCTACCAGCGCAATTAAGTCATCATAGGACGAGGGGTCATTCTGCCCCACCCACGCCCGGAGGTCAGCTGGTAATCCCCGCATGTACCGGTCGATAACAAGGATCTCCAGAACCTTCTCTGGCCAGTTGGTCTCTGGCTGCAGCCACTTCTGTGCAAGGTGAACAAGGTCAAATAGCTGCGACCGTGGAGCCTTGCCCTCCTGGTACCTCCAGTCATGGTACCTCTGGGCCCGTACAGCCATCGTCACTCCCAATCGAGCCAGGATCTCTGTCTTTAGCTGGGAGTAGTCTGCCGCAGCTACTGCGGGCAGGTCGTAATAGGCCTTCTGGGCTTCTCCACACAAAAAGGGGGCGAGAATTCCAGCCCACTGAGCCTGGGGCCAAGCCTCCCGGGCAGCGATCCGCTCGAAGGCAAGGAGGTATGCCTCCACATCATCCCCCACCATCATTTTCTGCAAATAGTCAGTGGCCTGTAGGGTTCGTGTCCTATCTGACCCCGGGGTTTGGGAAGACAGGGCCCTCAGCTGGGCTACCACCTCACGTAGAAGGACACAGTCCTGGTTGGCCTGGCTGACCAACAACTGATTAGTCTCTTGTTGGAGCCTCATTGCCTCCTGCTGGGTGGCCATCTGGACCCTGGCGGCCTCCTGCTGGGCTGCCGTGGCCTGTATGAGAGCCTTTACCACATCCTCCATTTTGGTGTAGAAAAGGGAAGGCCCCCCCTCCTTTCTTGTCTTGCCTTTCCCCCTTTTAACTGCTGCGCACACCGCTCCCACTTCCGACACCAGTGTAACAGGGTAAGGGGGGGGACAGGTAGATGTACTCCGCCCCCGTGGGTCCTGCGCTCTTCCGGCCCGGCCGGTGGTGCAGCTGGGGGGAAGGTGAGCCGGAGGGGTAGGGAGGAGACGGGCCTGCTCTGCCCCTGAGTCCTACTACCTTCCCTTGGGTCAGTCCGTGGTCCGCTCCCTGCTTCTCCAGCTGGGTCCTCTGCCTCCGGTGTTGTGGCAGCAACTGTGGAAACTCCAAGCTTCTGCAGATTGCAGGCTGCAAACTGCAGACTGCCAGCTCCAAATTGCCAACTCCAATCTGCAGGTTTTCAAACTGCAAACTCCAATCTGTAAACTTCAACCTCTACTCTCCAAACTCCACACCTCCTTACTCCAAACTCCTCACTCCACAGCTGCCTGCCTGAACTGAAGGCTTTTAAGTGTTTGGGGCGGGGCTCCTTGATTGGCCCCAGGTGGCCTAATTAGCTAAGCAGCCCCAGCTGAATCACCCAGGGAATAGGGCTTTGCTGAGCCTGGGGCTAAAATACTTGCCTTTTAGTACTCTTGCATAGCTGTCTGGCCTGACCCCGTCACAGCTGACATGTTCAAATATAGGACTCTGGCACCTTCAATCTACCACCGCACTGCTGCTACTACAGTAGAACCCCAGAGTTACGAACACCGTGGGAATGGAGGTTGTTTGTAACTCGGAACAAAATGTTATGGAGGTTCTTTCAAAAGTTTACAACTGACCATTCACTTAATACACCTTTGAAACACTACTATGCAGAAGGAAAATGCTGCTTTCCCTTTATTGTTTTAAAAATTGACATTTAACACAGTCCTGTACCTTATTTGCTCTTTTTCCCCTCTTTCTCTACGGCTGCCTGATTGTGTATTCCTGGTTCCAAATGAGGTGTGTGGTTGACTCGTCAGTTCGTAACTCTGGGGTTCTGCTGTACTACAAACTGTAGAACAACTGCTGTGGTACCCTCACAGGAGAGGCCATTGCAGATCCTGCCCCAACAGAAGAATTTGAATGTGGGTTACTAAGGAATGGGCTGATGGTGGGACATTGCTGAGTCCTTCTTCTGGAAGCGGCATCTATGCAATTCAAGCCACTAAAGACATGAGTCCTCTCTCAGATGTGCTGGTACTATGGTTTAATTCCAGTTTAGGTAATTAAATGTCGCCTCCCTAAAACACCCCTGCATTTCCAAGTGTCTTAGACAGTCTTGTCGCGTTGCTGTGTAAACTGTTAGAGAGATGCCACACTAACTGCTGCAGCTCAGAGGAGACTGCATATCATGGGGTTCTCAAATACCCACAACATGCTTTAGTGTGTAAGTTGGTTGGTAAAGTGCTCTGAGATCCTGCTGGATGACAGGTGGTGTGTAAATGTAAGTTATTAATCATTGTTTTCCCGGGCACCTGCAGATCTCTGATCTCTGTGTGCAGTTACATGCATACGTCGCAGGGCACACAGACCCTGCAGCCTGAAAGGGGACAAAGGAGGGGAGGGGGAAGCCCTGTGGCCAAAATCCACAGCAGCCCTTGGGTTCAGGGCCAGGCCGCCTAGTGGCCATTGAAAAAGGGTGGGGGCCGCCACTATGGGGGTGAGCGGCAGTCAGGGTAGTGAGACCCAGGCCCTCCCTGCTTTACTAGGTCCCAGCCCAGGGCTCTGTAGTGACTAGAGTTGTCACTGCAACAGCGGGGCTCAGGCCAAAACACGCTGCAATTCACAGGTTGCTCAATAGCCTTTCCCCTGGGCCACTTCCTACCCTGATTCCTGAAGCCTCTGTCCAGGCGTCTTCTGAGTCCCTGCCTCCAGCGGCAGGTGTAGTGGCCTGTGGAGCGCCCATGGGACCTTCTGGCTCCCTGGCTGGAGCCACCACCACGCATCCTTCCTGTTCCACGTCCCACCCCAAGAGTCTGGGCTGCTCCCTCCTCCCTCTTACACTGCAGCTGCAGCAGGGTCGGGGGGGGCATGGCTTCTGCTGCCAGGAGTATGGGCTTAACCTCTACATCCCCAGTGCACAGCCGGTACGCCCCATCACAGGAGAACATGACCTAAGTCTTTAAAAGTGTCCCAGTGGGCCCTCGCCTCTAGCTCAGTTTGCTGGCGTTTACCCAAAACAACACAGGCTGATAGCTAGGAAAGAGCTGTTGCTGGTTTCCCTGCCATGATACGGCCATTGATCCTGCAGCATCTGTCAGCTCATCAGCACTGACTCTAATTCCCGGCCCTCCAGGCAATTATTGCTTTGGATGAGCACTTTCACCATCATGATGTGATCTGCCAATTACTATGTCTCAGTGTTCAACCTTGGGAGCGATCATGACCACAAACTGACCTTAGACTATGGTTTTTCCAACCTGTCTGGAAGGGTGTCTTGAACCAAACTTAACTACAGCTCCATAGCTCTAGGCACAGCGCTAGAAAACAGTCTCTATGTTAATTCACTATAAGTTCTGAAATATACAGTTGCCTGACATATCATTGTCCTCCTTCCTCATCTCTTCCTAATGCAATCACCCACCTACAAGGAAACAGGAAAATCTGCTACTTTGCTCTGGTGATGTGTGAATATTTTGGTAAGATAGCTCTCTATCTTACTACAGAAGGATTTACAACACAGAAGATTAGAAATTTATAAAAGAACAAGCAGCCCAACATATCATGGCCCAAAGCATTTTTCTCTGCATCATGCTGACAAATGAAATAAAAGAAGGAAAAAAACTGCAAGGAAAAATAAAATGAAACATTATTTAAACAAGATTAAGTTAAGCTCAGTAATTGCAATAACTGCTCCAAAAGCCTAGACTATTATGAAGCATCTTAAAATAGCCTTTTTGAAAAGCATGAATGAACTCTGAACTAAGGAGCATCTGTTGTAACTTGGGAGATTAGCTGAATAGTAATGTGAAGGGGGTTTGGCCTGTGTTAGCTTATGCTACTCCATTATGCAGTGGGATTCAACACACAGCATTCTGCTTGCAAAAAACCTTAATTTCATAATTTAGAATCTCAGTGTTTGAGCAAAATAAAAAATAACCTAGGAAAAAGATGCAGTTACTTTTGGTTCCATCTCATAGTGAGATGTTCCTAATGCAAAGCACAGTGGTACAGAAGGGTGCGACAGTTTCAGAAGCAGTAAGTGTAACTTACACTGGCATTACATCGGATGTTGCGTGCATCAACCACTGAGTTCACTGACATCACCGCCTTCTGCCTAAGCTCCCTCCCCTCACAATCCAACAAAGAAAAAGAGTTGAACTGATTTTTGGCTAAAATGTAGAGCTTTAACATTATATTCCATGTAGTCAAAAGTAAGTATCAGCTACTCTCCATGAATGTCCACTGAGAGATGAAATATTACAGAGTGTCACTAGTTGTCATAAGATTAGAACCACAAGAACAACATTTTACATGTATACCAGCTTTTGCCCAAAGTACTTCATAAATGGTACGTCAGGTTCTCAGCAAGTATAGATCAGCATCACTCCTTAGAAGACACTAAAGCTATGCTGATTTACACCCACTGGGAATCTGGCCTGGTAGATATACTGCTTCACTAAGGGTGACACTCAGATGCACAGCAATGGAAGAAGAGGACACCTGAGCCAAGAACAACACAGAAAACATTTACTCTTCCAAAGAACTGCTATAGGATCTTTAATGCCCACACGCACCAGATAGCACCTGTTGGTTTGTTTTTTGTTTTGTTTGTCCATCATCTCACCCAGGAGACCCAAATACAGAACAGATCACCTGGACTTCATTTTATCATGGTGTGACGAGCTGAGATCGCTGGTAGTGCCACCTAGCGGTTAGTTACCTGGGTCACAACTCTCCCTGTCTCTAGATTCCCCTACTGGTGACCGCTCTGGCATAGTGGCAGTCTCCTTTCGGGGGAGAAGGATAACTCAGCCTTCCAGTGAGGGCACCAGTTGAATCTGCCACCTTTGCAGGGGGGCTAGGGGTTAACAGAGTCCAACAAAATCAAAGGAAAGAGCCTTCAAGCCGCATCCCAGCCTCTGTGCCCTCATTTCAAAGCTCACAGTGTCTCTATCCACCTTAGCTCCAGTGGGGAAGGGGTTTGTGCACCCTTCATGTAAGGGGGGTTGTTAGGGGAACCCAGGCCCTCCCTCTCCACTGGGCTCCAGCTCAGGACCCGATAGGAGGCAGCGATATCAAACATGCAGGAGTGCTTCAGAGCTTCCTCCCTGGGTCACTTCCTACCTCTGACCCACCCTGTGTGGGGCATGGCCAGAAAGCATCACAAATGATCCACCAGGGTTAGGGTAAGGTTGGTTCCTCCTCTAGGAACTGGGGCAGATGCTGCTTGCAGACTTCTCTCCTGCTGCCATGGCCCCAGCTGGGCCCTTACTCCAGAGCTCCCCAGAGATATCTGTCCACCCGTCCCAGTGGTTCTCAAACTTATTTGACTGTACCCCCCTTCTTTGTGTGTGTGGTAGTTTATGCCCTCGCCAGGTGCCCTGCCAGCAGCCACTCTCCAGTCGCCCAGCTCTGAATGTGAGCAGTAAGGGTATTTTCCTAAAACTTCTGAGGCCCCCCCAGAATACATTCCATAGCACCACTTAGTTTGAGAACCTCTCTCCTAGCCTGCCTGCCTCCATTTTTCTGAACTGTCTGGTTCTCTTTTAAGGTCCTCCAGAGCAGGTGCAGTGGGGTGGAGCCATCTGTGCCCAGAACTGCTCCTTAACCCCTTTGGTCCCAGTGTGGGTTTTTACACCCCACATCTGGTCAAAAGTGCAAAGAGCTGAGCTGACCCTCGTGGGATTCAAACCTGGGGTTCCAGCTGCCTTATGTATCACAAAGTTGACATGCACATCTCGAAGCCATCCGCAATGGAATTATCCAGCAGACAATGCAGTTACACCAACAGACTATCCCATGAAATTCTGAGAGATTTTTTGCAAGCTTCCTCTCTCCTAGCCAGCCTCTCTTCATCCCTCCTCTCCCGCACGTCCTAATCTTCTGGGTGAACTTGGTAAGGGAAGGCACCATCTGGCACCACGAGCAAAGAAATGCCACAGGAAATGTGTTTTTATCAGGTCATGTCCACTTCCCTGTGATGTGTTCGCTTCAATCCGCAGAGATAACGATCAGGTAGCAGCGGTGGCTGCAGAGGTAATGGTATTCTGCTTCCAGAGATTCTGGGTCTCTTAGAAGTCAGGAATTTTAAATGACTGAATTTTAATGTCAATAAAGTTTGTTTAAAGATGTAAGACCAGCCCAAGAGGGAGAACAACCATAGGGATTTAAGGAGCTGGAAAAGCTAAAGGCAAATAACCATTTTTAAAAGCTTAATAGGTATCACTAGTGATTAGAAAGTGACTCCTTTTTTCAATCCCTGTGGAAGGGAGGATGCTCTAGAACTCCATTTTGGAACCCCAAGGGTCCTGGTTTAGTCCCTCTTTCTCAAATGCCTCATAATCTGATGGCAAGCAACCTTCCTTATGACAAGGAGACAGGGGGCTGGACAACATAGGGTTCATCAATACCATTCTAAGCTTCTACCACAAAGGGACTAGTGAGCAATCTTTCCCCAGGTGCTACATGCTTTCTTCCTCCAGGAGCTAGGTGAGCTAGTCTCTGCAATGCTCCAGAAACAAGGGCTCATGTTCGGGAACTGAACTCAAATTGCCTCAACCAGATCGCCATGCCAGTCTAGACAGAGGCTTCAAAATGCCCCTATGTTCTTGGTTTTATCTATTGGCCAGATTTTCGAAGTTAGGCACACACATGCAAACTAGCATGACTGTGCTCTTAAGGCAAGTATATGCCCATGCAGTTGGGCCGTTATGTATCTAATCAGCCATTTGCAAATGCAAAAACTCAATTTGCACATGCACCACCACACACACACAAAGTTGCCATATCTGCATGCACAAACTGAACTCATGAAATTGCATGCACCTAACTTTGAAAATCTGTTCCATGAAGTGTCGTAAGTTAATTTTATGCTTATGAAGGTGGTGGATATTACCTAATAGCTAAATTTGTGCAAAACTGATTTCAGTTCCCAGAATTCATCTGAATCTTTTTTTTCCCACCCAGTTTTAATTCATATGGGCTAAAAGCTGAAAAGCTCAAGATTGAACAAATCCAGTATTGCCAACCTTACTTCTTCAAAAAATCATGATCCAAATGCTCCAAAACCATTACACTGGCTTAAAAAAAATGATGAAATTTTTTTTTAAATAATTAATTTGGGATTATTTCATTTGCCTTCTGCTTTTTCAGATTTTACAGTTAAACTTTATAAGTTTTTTTCTGCAACAACAAGGGCTAGAAACTTTTTTCTTTTCTTTTTTTTTTAAAGGAGGGCTGAGATTCTCATGTCAATCAGTTGTTTCCAGGAGCTGGGACTTCAAGTAAAACATCAAATATTCTGAGACTCATAATAAAACTATGTGAACTGGCAACACCTCAGTGCAATGGTTGAAATAGCTAAGGGCAAGTCTACACTACAAAATTAAGTCGGCATAAGTTACGTCAACGTACAGCCACCACAGTAATTAAATCGATTTTGCATGTCCACACTACGCTTCTTGTGACAGCGGTGTGTGTCCTCATTAGGAGTGCTTGCACTAATTTAAATGGGGCATTGTGGGACAGCTTCTGAAAGGCAGCAACAATAGATGTAAGGAACTCAGTGTCTACGCTGACACTGTGTCGGTGTAATTACATCGACCTAAGTGCTACGCCTCTCCACGAGGTGGAGTTATTAAGTTGATGTCATGGGCAAGTTACATCAGTGGGAGCGACATCGTAGGCCATGTCTACACTAGAAAGCTTTGTCGACAGTAGTTATAGTGGTGATAAAAAAGCGCTATAATTATAGCGCTCACACCCATCCACACAGCACTCATTTTATCGCAACAGAGCGTCCACAATTGGCGCTGTAGTATCTGCAGTGAAAGCAGTGCATTGTGAGCAGCTATCCCACCGTGCAACTCGGCAGCTTCCTCCGCTAGGAATTCAGGGATGGGGGAGAGGAGTGCAGAGCACCTTGGGTGCCGGCTCAGTGTCCCATGATGCAATGCGTTTCTGTGCCGTTATTCATTGTGTTGCCCGTAGTGACTCACGCTTTTTTTCAACAGCTCCCTGCCGTTTCCTGTGCGCCCGCCATCTGAATCTGAAAAGATAGATCCTGAGCTACTCTCCACTGTTACTTGCAGCATTCTGAACACATCGCGGCTGGTTGCGCAGTATGTCAGGAGCTCCGAATTAGAAGAGGAATCCGAGGAGCCTGACCTGCTAAGTGACATGCAGACAAACAGTGCCGCATTATTTTTGTCATTCATGGAGCATCTGCACACGGTGAACCGCTGCTTCTGGGCATGTGAGACAAGCACTGAGTGGTGGAATCGCATCATTCTGCAGGTCTGGGATGACAACCAGTGGCTACAGAACTTTCAAATGTGCAAGCCCCAGAAACTGCTGCTCTTTCAGCCTGAGCTGTCCCCACCCCCGCAGCTACTGCAGAGCCTCCTGATTGTCTGGTGGTTCAGTGATGTGCGTGTTTCTGTAAAATCCCAATGCCACCCAGGGGAGCGGTTTTGCTCTAAGTCTAACGAAAGACTTTACGTCAGCAGGGGGAAACCAGACGCAGGCTACCCAGTTTCAGATGGCAATCAGCTGTCCCACGGCTGCTGCTGCTCTTCCTCCTCAGCACATTGCACTGCCTCAAGCCAATGGCCTTTTGCTTGCCTTCCTTTGTCACTTGTTTTCCAGTGCTGGGGAGAAGCAGCACTCTGCTTTGCCCCACACTCCTCTCCTGTCTCTTTCCCCATTGACTTGTTGTAACAACAGGAGCAAATGGAAGCAGCTGGCTGCACAACTGGCTGCCACATTTTGGCCTCGTTGGGCTTCACGGAAAGGTTTTGACTGAGTACTGGATTGAACTACATCAGAATGGCTTGTGAGCTGCACATGGCCTGTTGGCTGCACTTTAGTCACCCTGCACTGCAGCTCGTGTTGAAAGGAAATGTCAACTGCCATTTTATCTCAGGCTCAAAAACCTCCCGTGAAATCTGAAACTTGCATTTCATCCAGACAGGCCACTTATGTTGTAGCAGACATTATTGACATAACCCAAGAATGTTGACGTAACCCAAAAGACATTCTTCCTAGCGTCATCTGTGTGTGCACAAGTGGGACCCTTAATTACACCTCCTTGTCAGGGTCCAGGCAGCAGGTTAAGCAAAGCTAAATTTAAGACAAACAATATGCATAAATTACCCTAATGTTATTTTCAAAGCATAGCACAGAGGTTTCAGAAAACCTGAACAGCACCAAAAATTTACCCTTGGATGAATCTTTTAATGAAATATTGAAATAAATATGTTTTAAAGGAGGCCTATGAAGGGAGAGGGAGGGGAAATTGATATTGTGTCTGTTTGGACATCTTTATGATGAATAAAGAAGGCATGAAAGGTAATTTTCTATTTGTCTTTTCACCTTACAAATATCAGGCATGTCAAGACGAGTCTTGCATGTCATTGCTGGAAGACACAGTGGAGAGTTCAGAGATGTGCCTTGCGATCTTCAATCTTTAATTGGTGGCTTTGTTGAGATATTTAACAAATACATCTTTCTTGCTAAGTGTTCTTTGAGTATTTGAGTTAACTATGTGTTAATGGAAATAATTTTCTTATTAACATACCTGAGGAGGAAATCTCCACCTATTGGCAAATTAATTTAGATTAAGTGCACTTTCTGGAAATGTTACCTTTTTTCCTGAAAACATATACTTCTTAGTATAGTGACAGACAGAACAATGTTCAAAGTATGTAGCTTGAAATGTGAGTAAGTAAAGACCCTGTAAAGAGATCTGTGCACATCTTTACCTAGGATTTTTTTTTAAAATACCAATTTGATGCAAGCTAGTTCATTCCATTGGCAAATATGCTCCTCAGAAATATTTTTGTGAACCCGAGGGATACCTGCTAGAGACAGTTTGTCATCCAGTGTCCAGAGAGGGTATAAAATCCATTGGGCCAAGGAAACTACCTCAACTTTCTCTATAGTGGAGGGAGGGGTGAATTTTAAGCAAAGATCTCCCACGACCCGTTTCCAACACATACCTGGAGACACTTCAAGTCTGATTAGATAATAAGGCAAGCACCTTGTTCTGCACAACACGAAGTTCACTCAACAAATAAATATAATAATAATTGATAATATCAAGTATGGGATAGATCTTCAGTTGGTGGAAATCAGCATAGTAGAGCTTCAGTAGAGCTTTGCCAACTTATACCAGCTGAGGACCTAGCTTGTATGTATACCTAAGGATATATGTAGTGGATACATAATGGGCTGGTATGACATAAAGCTATTATTGATGAGTTTGAGATTCCTCCTTTGCTAATGACTGATGTGGCCACAAGTGAGTGATACAAGTCATCCCAAATGGGTGACAATAAACTTTTATATTATGCCACATTGTCTTGTTTTGTTTACACCACAGAATTTACAGGAGGGGAAAAAAGCAGAAACATTATTAAAAGGTATTTTCCTAATCCCTCCACCTGTAAAGCTAAATTGCCTTAGCAGAGGCCTAAGAGGGAGAGGAAATTATGATCGCTACATTTTAGAAACCTCTAAGCACTCTCTCAAATAGCTTTTCTATCCATCACAATGTCATGAGTCTATTGTCTTGATGTCTTCAACCTGCCATAGCTAGTAACAATCACTGTACTGTGAGGGGGTGTATAAACCCCACACTAATGATGAAGGGGTTAAAGAGCTGCTGTGCAAAAGGCTGGCTCTTCCAATCATGTCAAGGGTGGAATAAGGGCTTAAAATCAAGACGTTTCCAGCAGTTGCTGGAAAAAAGCAGATGGTGACCCGCTAGTTCCCAAAGGTGTCAGGAAGGCTATTTACCAGCCCCCCCTGTGCTTACAAGGAGACAGTAACCCTGGTATGCTGGCTGAGTCAGACAAGTTCAGCAAGCCCAAGGGCAAGTCAATTGGTGCTGCTATCAAGGAACCAAGGGCCCAACCCCAAAAGACCATCTAACAATTTGTGTTGTAGGGACTCCTATTTAGGCAGGTGGGGTGTCCTAAAGACTTTTCAGTGCCTGTCCAGTAGGAGGCGCCCAGCAGCAGCCTGAGGACTGAAACATATATCCATTTGCAAAGGATGTGACCTAGCTTTCCTGTGACGTAAAGCCTCCATTTCTAGCCTCAGTGATTCATGAGAGCTTTGCCCTTATGGCTGTGAGTGGTTGAAGACTGACTATTGCTCATGTAACAAAACAGACTAGTGAATTATTTTGTGAGGGGGAGGAGGGATTTTGCATTTGAGGGGAAAGATTTTTGTGGGGGAGTTAAATAAAGTGGCTGCAGTATAAAAAATTGCTCAGAGAATTACAGGGATGGGGAGAGGGATCCAAAGCTGCCTAAGGGTATGTCTGTAGTGCAGCTAATCACCTGCAGCTGGCCTGTGTCAGCCAGCTTGGACTGTGGGGCTGTAAAACTATGGTGGAGATGTTGGGGCTCCGGGACCCTCCCCACTTATGGGGTCCTAGCTCAAGCTCTGGGACCCTGGGAGGAAGGGTGTCCCAGAGCCTGCCTCCAGCCTGAGCCCAAATGTCTACACTGCCTGGTAACTTGAGCCCTGCAAGCCCAAGTCAGCTGACATGGGCCAGCTGTGGGTGTTTAATGGTAGTGTAGACATATCTTAAGGGAATCAGATATGCATTTCCCATTGGAAATCCAACCCAAGAAGTTGTCCTTACAGGGAATGCCTTAAGTGAACTGAGGGCAGGTGAGTGAGGAGGTCATGATATAGGAAGTACAATGAGCCCATGGTTCTGCAGTTTAGCACATAGACATCACCACCATATATATGCTATCAATGTGCGTGTACATATCATATATGTAATTATGGGGCAACTTTTCCGACACCAACTTCCAATATTACAAGTGCAAACAATTGTGGGAGCCATTTTTCACCCTTCCTATTTTGCACCTGTAGTTTAAGTCACTCGGGTGGCTAAGGGCTTGACTGGAAAGCGATACTAGTATTAACTAAGGTGTGAATAATGGTATAACTCTTCTCTCCCCCCAGTCTAGACACTCTTATTCTGGTAGACAAGGGCCTTTTTCTAGTTCAGCTTAGGTCAGTTAGGAAGGCCTTAAATTAAATTGAAAAAAAAAAAAAGCCACTAGCATAAGAGTGTCTACACAAGGGGTTATGCTTGGTAAAACTTTGCTGCATAGACAATCCCAAGTCCCTGACTTAACTGCAAAAAATGATTTAAGTCCCTAAATGTCCTAAAATTCCAGCACAAAACTGCATCTAGTTATTTATGCTGAGTTTTATGCCCACAGATATGGAAGGCCAGTAAAGGTCAAACTGAAAAGCTGACCATCTATGTCTATGTATGTTGCTGAATAAAGCTATATTATATTTACATCCAGACATACATTTCCTAAAACTTATACCATGTAGGTGAATGTGCATAGCAACAACCCTGGTATTTTTCTTCCTGAGTTTGCATGTTTAACAAAGAAGGGCCATGGGGAAGGGGATTGAAAAGCCGGAGAAGATGGAGGCTCATAAAAGCCATTTCCAACAGAGTGTAAAACATTTAATAATTACAGCGTAAGAATGGTTCAGGTTGAGTTTGGCAGTGCCCAACCTTGTGTGTGGGCCAATTTTTTGGTGGGGAAAAAGACACCAGAGACGTGGCTAAATAAAGTTTCTCTGAAGGGCCAAGGCTGCTAGAATGTTCAGATATTATTGGAGAGGTGAGAGAGGCTAGCTGTGGCAGGGCTGGTAAAGTTTCCAATGGAATTAAAGGTATTTTATTCAGTTACAAGCTCCTGTGACAACCTTTTGGCCTCAGCCCCTCCTGGGGTTGTTCCTTCTGTATATTACTTAAAGCAAATTTCTTTTCCAGGAGCAAATGTCTCAACGTTTTGTAGTTTGCTTTTGTAGAGGAACAGTTCAGGCATACAGAATAATCTCAGTGAAATGAAGGATGGAGGTAGGGGAGGGAAGGGTGAGGAAAAGGGCAGCTAAGAAATATCAAACTTGGCTAATAATAAAACAAAAAGTGTCTAGATGATTTACAGTCACTTCTTCTCTTTCTCCTTCTTGCTGGCCTCTTTTCCCACCAGTTAATATCAGAGGTGGCCCTTGGCCCAAAACCCTGATTCTAACACCCTCAAACTTTTGAGAAGTTCAGATTCAGATTGAAACTTTGTGACTTGGAGCCCCTTTGATGTGAAATTAAAAAACCTCTCCATTTGCCAGTGGTATTTCCTCAAGCAAATATTTTTGTAGCAGTGACATTTGCATTATGTTGGCTCATAAGCTTTTTCACTCTTGGGATGTCTATGAAAATTTTCAGCCAGCTTTAAGTTGGTGTGTTTCTTACTGGTGGAAGTCAAATGGTTGCAGAAGTCACATGGTACTTCTTCTGGTTCCCTGATCAGCTGAGTCTGCCTCCTGTGCTTATGGAGGGTCAGCAAAATTAGCCATTTGACTCACTTTCTCAGAAGGAGTGGCTTTAATTTATTTGCACTCTGAACCAATCAGGAAAAAACTAATGTCTTAGGATTTTTTACAGTAGCCTGAGCTTGGGCATTTCCTTAACAGTCACCCAGAATAGTTTATGGGATATGTCACTGCCCCAGGCCTCTGTCTCATGGTAGCAGGGAATGGCTCAGTATGATCCATGGTACAATACGGGGGAGGAAGAAAAGCAGTCTGGAAATCAGTATGATACAGCCTGATACACAGGTAGGTCTCTATAAAGATGGATTCCATTCACATGAGCTTGAAATAGTGGAACAGTAAGTCAGACACATGGAGTCCACAGTATGCAAATGCAGACAATCAACAAGTGTAAAAGTCGCATGCAGAACAGAAGTACTGGCAAGAACCTGAAACTTATTTTCTGACCCCAGTCACATGACCTGGGGCAGTGTCCCAAGGGGTAATAACCTTCTCACATGACAGGCATCAGTCAGGTCTCCAGGGAGTGCCGTTTCAATCAGAAGTGTTTAGAGTTCTCAGAAGAGAGGTGTCTTACTGCCAGTGCCTAAGGCCCCAACCCTGCAATGAATCCTTTGCAGATTGGTGCATACACCCACTGTTATAGAAACGAGTGCTAAATCAGTAACTTCTGCTAAGAACTGTCCCAAATGTCCAATGGATCAGATAAGCAATCAGTCATTTGGGACCAGCAACTTAAAATCTATTTACTATTATACTAATAACCCTTAAGATTGCTGTAAATGAACGACATCAACAACAAAATGCTTTTTTTTCAGGTTGTTTTGTTTGTACATTAGACAGCACTTTGTGTACAGTCCGCTTCACTTCACATACACACACCTGTAGCCAGACTGAGAAAGACACCAGGAGCCGCTGAGCAGGGCACTGGAGAAAGAACTATTTTAAGAAAAAGTGTATTAAGAGCTGACGAAAGGAGTTGCTCAGAGGAAGTTGTTTGCAGTGTCCAACGGGAAGTTTCATTGGCTCTTCAAAACCCCAGGAACTATGCTACTGAGCACCATCTACTGGCACCATCTATTAACTCACTGTTTACATATATACAGATACAGAGCACTTCTGTAACAGGCTAGCTTGAGGTTGTAGTGTAGTTATAGGTGTGTCGGTCACAGGATATTAGAGAGACAAGGCAGGAGAGTAATATCTTTTATTGGACTAACTTCTGTTGGTGAGAGAGACAAGCTTTCCCGCTTCAAAGTGAAGCGGTCCCTTGAAATGTGTATTAACTACTTATGCTAAAAGTCTGTTCCATCTTGTATTAGCTGTGAAATTCTGAGTAAATTTCACAGACCTGAAGAAGGCTCTGTGTAAGCTCACAAACTTGTCTCTCTCACCAACAGAAGTTACTTCAATAGAAGATGTTACTTCATCCACCTTGTTTCTCTAGTTTGAGGTTGTTGGTTTTGCAGTAACCACTGAGACCAGTAGTACAACAAAGGTATTGGAACCCAGTCCCAGGTCAGTTGGCTGGGGCCAGGAAGTTCAGCTTCTTACCAGCACTCCAGCATGTCATATCTTAATTATGGCAACCAAGGAGCACAGGAAAGGCAATTAAGCTGCCATCTCTGGAGACCACAGCCCACTGGAAGCAGAGACTTAGCTTGTGTGCCTCACGTAAATGTCTTTTCTTTGTACCTTTATGAAAGGTTTGAAGATCAAGGGAGAGAATCATTTCCATTTCCAGTAATATTTTATTGATTTACTCCATATAATGCAGTTCAATAACTCATCCTCAAACAGATGAAGCTTTAGCTCCATATAAATAGGTATTAATATAAAGTAAATTACTGAAGAGTCTTAATTAAGCAATAAGATAGGACAGACTGTACAGGGAGGCTGATTAATGACATCCCTTGGACATGCATTGAAGCATAGGGCAAAGCCAAGTGTTTCCAATACACCCATGAAATGTAATTAATCAGCGTAATAATAGCTTCAAAACCTTCCCTGGGCATTGGTGCAGTCCAGGGCTAGAATGCTGATTCAGTCATGATGACCGTGCGACTTTCAACTTTGAATTAATAACTAATTAATAATCATTTTAAAAGCCTAGTTTGGGAGCTGCTCCCATTTTCCAAAGCAGCAGAGGTTGTAGGTTTATTTTGCTCCCTCCCCCACCCCACACCCAGTAAAAAAAATGAATGTAGCAGCAGTGTAGGTGTAGGGGGGAGATGTGTATGGTGGCAGCACTGTATAGAGTCTACAGAGGCTTTTAAAAATCATTGTGAAAGACCGAACTCTGAGCCTGTTTACAGTGGTGTAACTCCAGAATAACTCAATTGAAGCGAATGGGCCTAATGCTAATTCAGTTTAGACCATTGTGAATTAGGAGTGACAACACTAAGGCCAGTGGAATTAAAGGAAAGTAAAATAGATGTAAGAGAGAAAAGGCCCCGTGTGTTTCTCTCCCTATACAGTGAGGGCAGAACTTGTTTTGTAGAAGCATACTATATCCCTTTATATTTCCTCCTAAAGGGCTGGAGAGGTAATTAGGACACAACTGCACTCCAAAGGAGAGTAGAATGGAAAGAACTGGGTTTTTCTGCCTTACACTGAGAAGAAAAATCCATACAGACAAAGCAGATTCTCAGCTGGTATAAACCAGGGTAGCGCCACTGAAGTCATTGGAACTACACTAATTTCCACCAGTTAAAGATCTGGTCCCTAGGAATCAGCTGGTTTAGAAATTTGAGCGAGTAAGACCAGAGAGAGAAATCCAAGGTGCAAAGATTGATGCAGCAATGAGATTATCAAGACCCACGTTTAACAAAGCAAAGAATATATATACCCAGCGTAAAACAAGAAGGCAGAGGGGAAAAAAGAAAGATGAGTTACAAGCTGGAAGACGTTTCCAGGCTGCGAGACTCTAGTGGAAAAGGCATGACAGATTGTTGACTTCTTGGACTCTCTTGTCATGATTGCAAGATCTGCTAAAAACCTGCTAGATGAGCCAGTATTGCAGAAAAACCACCTATAAGCAGTGAGTAAACTAGAGCATCGTACACTTTGTAACTTCTATAGGCCGAGCTCCTGGCGCACACCAAGGGCTCCTGGCATCCCTTCATTCTCTCACACAAGTTCCTTGTGTGCCACCCTCTGGCTCCTATTTTAGAAACTTGCTGCAATCCCCACCCCACCCTCATGCAAGGGAATGTGTGCCCTCCATTCCTTATTTCCCCATGCTCTGCATGCCCTTCTTGCCCCATGCCTCCCTGTTTCCCCCTTCTACCCTATACCATCATCCCCTATCCTCCTTCCCCCTATGCCAGGGGCTCTGTGTCTGCACTCATTAACCCAAACACCTATCATTCTTGTTCTCCCTCTTCTTTTTTCTTCTCTCTCTCTCCCTTTCAGGGCGTCAGCATTTTTAAACTGTATGGGAGGATGGGCAGTGCTGAGATAGGTAATGTTCTTAGGCTGGTGGGTATGAATGGCTGCCATGCCATCAAGTGGTTCTTGATCTACAATTACAAAGGGGGTTGAAGCTGGTAGCTCTGTAACCAGATGCAACGAGATCCATGTGTTCCCCATTTTCCCCTTCCACTTTTCACCCAAATTAATAGGATTCTGCCCACTGAGGCCTAGGACATTCCCTGACATTTTGGCACTGGTTAGACGCAGCACTCAAAACTGATCACGTTACACCTGAAGAGGGAAATGCCGGCGAGTTGAGTGAAGGCCTACTAAGCTGGGCCCAAAACTGGAATTTTTTCAAAGACTGACTCTGTTAGGAGAAACCCTCCTGAAACAACAGTCCTGTGTCTGAGGCCAGGTCTGCACTGTGGACTTCGGGGTGAGATGAGGAGTGACCACTGACAGACATAGCTGTGCCAGTGAAAACCCCTACTGTACATACAGTTATACCAGCAAAACTGCCCTTTGGTGCCGCTATAGCTTATTTCACTCAGAGGCAGCGTGGGGGGAAAGGGGAGGCGTGGCACAGGGGAGGAGACACTAAAAACCTAATAAATAAATAAAAAACTAATAAAAACCCAGTTTTGCCGGCATAAACTGTATCCACGCTAATACTGCTATAACCATACAGGCAAAGTCCTAATTGTGTAGATGTGGTCTGACTACGAAACATTAAGGCCTCCTCCATTAACTAGCATGACAGAATAGCATATTCCAAGAACCACGAGAGAGCTAACCAGATACCTAAGGCCTGGTTTACAGCAGAAAAGGTTTGCTAGTATAGCTATATTGACAAACTCTGCTAGTGTTGTGCTAGCAAATAGGTGTTTTTGCCAGTATCGTGTTTAGGTTGGTTTGGTGAGCAAATAAGCTGTACCAGCAGGCATACTTTCATGCCAGTATAACTGTGTCTACATTAGACTTTGTGCCAGTATAGAAATGCCACTAAAAAGTCACACACTAACTGACATGGCTATCGCAAAAGTTGCAAGGGTAAACCCAGCCTAAGAAAGCACCTGGGATCACTTTCCAGGGCAAAGTCTACCCACTGGTATAAGACAGGCAGGAAAAAATAAAAATAAAAAACAAAACCACACACACACCTGAAGACAAACCAATTCCATTATTAATAGAGCCATTTCCTGATGTATATTAACATCCTGGTTAATCAGATATCTGCATGTTGCCCAACTCATCACTGAACACAGAGGATTTAACTTTTTACCAATCACTGTTAGAACAGGAAGAAGACTGTTTTTGACTGTGTACAGAGCTGCCAATTGTTGAATGGAAAAAAGCTCCAATGAAAATATTTGGCTTTGGTGTAGACAAGGCCACCTACTCGTCTTTTCCTTTCTCTTTCTCTCCCTCCCCCCTCTCCTCCAGCCATTCATTTACTAACAGAAGCTGTGATTATCTGGAGATATGGAGAGAAGCATAAGAAGACCACGCCTATGCTGTTAGTTCAGGAATATTAGGGGGATTATTTTTAAGACGTTTTCCTGTTGCTGGAATTGAAAAAAGAGGAATTTAAGAGGATTTTCATGCAGTATATTTGTTATTCATTTTGTTGTTGCCACAGCATGTGGGATTTGTGTGCATTTAAGATATCAACTTTACTGTGTTCCCTTCACTTCTTTACTTACATTTGCCAGTTGATGAGATGCCAAGGCGCAGCAACAGAATCAAAGAAGATTTAAAGTAAACACCATTTAGAATATAGGCCAAATAATGTATTGGTAGGGAGGTGGGGGGTAGAGGGTGTTACATGCCGTTTTTAACGGAGCAAGCATCCCCTAAATGATTGGACTGGAGTCAACTGTGGCCTTGACAGAATAAATCTGCATATTGCCAAATACTTGAATTGTCATCAGTTCCTTATTTTGCAGGATTGTTCTATTCTTGTTTTCTTTTACCTATGTCTTTTATAGTGTTTTAAAGGGGTTGCAGTCATTTGTTATCATTATGAGGTTTTTGCCTTGTTTGTCTGCATTGCGCAGCTGATTATTTTGTTCCCTTTTTCACAGTTCCCTGAATAGATTGAACTGATCAGTGCATGCCTGGTGGAGTTGCCCTCAAATTCTGCAGTTTAGGACCAATCTACAGAGCTTTTCCTCTTCTTGTTCTCCTCCTCCAGGGTCCTTTTTTGCACATACCCAGCAACTGAGTGACACTATGGCTGCAGGTAAAGACACATACTATAACCCTTTATTTAGGAAGGCATCATTTTAGACCACACATCTTTTATCATGCACATCCTTGTTCAGGGACATACTATGTCACCTTCTATTGTCTCCCGTTTCTAATTAGAAACACGTAACTTATCAAACCAGTGGTCTGTCTTATCTCACAGTGGCCAGTAACAAATGCTTCTGAGAGAGGTGTAAGAAGTTGTAGTTGTTATGACCTAACCTGCCCCTAGTTCTTTGGGTAGATCTTGCTCTACAGTTTTATTCTGTCACAAGCTCTAGGTCTCTTCCTTTTACATAGGGTGCTTTCCACTTTGGCTTACCTAGTTAAATTCTGCCAAACAAGGACTCATATTTGTCTGCTGGGAACATGCTTAGTCAACAGACAGAGTTTAAAACGACAGTCTCTCTCTCTCTCTCTCTCTAAATTGTCATTTTCCAAAAATTGAATACAATGACAACTTAGAGACAAACGAGTTGAGGTCAAAAACATCCAATCAATATCATAGTGTGGGAAAATATTCCTGCCATAGTCTTAAGAGAGCATGAATTCTCTGCTCAGCTTCCCTTAAAAGGAAAGGACTCCAGTCTGCTTCTTGGATGCAACAGACTCTATGTCACGTGTTAGGAAGCAAAGGCTAATTTAACCTGGTCTATTTTGATTTCCAAATGTCTTTCTCTCTTTATGTTCTTAAATAGCCCCCCACCCACTGGAGCTGAATACTTCCCAAGAGTTCATGGATTTATCCTCCCAGCAGTGTTGTGAGACAGGGAAGTATTCCCATTTTACAGATGGAAAAGGTCACATAGAATGTCTAGGGCAGGGCCAGGAATTGAATTAAGATTTTCTGAATGCAAGAATAGTGCCTCAACCACAAGATCATCCTCCCTCCGCAATAGCCCTCTGAAAGGTGCATTGTACCTGATAGTTATAACCATCAGCGTTCCAGTGCTTTGTCTCAGTCACTGCTTCTGGTCCAGCATACTGGACTGGAAGTCAAGAGACCTGAGTTCTGTCCTGGCTCTGCCTGTTACCTTGAGCAAATCACTTCACTTCGTGCCTCTGTGTGCATAGACAATACAATACTGCTATTAATGATTTTTCCTTCAGCATCCAAAACTTCATTAATCCCCTTTCTGCTCCTATTTGCAGTGCAGCTTAAAAGGACACTGTCAAGAACTCTCCAGTAGTTTTACTTTTTAAACTCTCTATTGTTTTCAGTATCTCATTTAAAAAGCTCGAAAATATAATTTCTCCCTCTATTGATTTTTTTTCCCATTTGGCAAATATTGATTTTGTTGTTGTTTTTATTGGAGCTTGAAATTAACATGAATTTATTTGTTTATTCCCCTATTCACGTTAAGACAGTTCTAGTAATAGTTGCCTAGGTAGATGTTAGCACCAAAGCCTAAAACGAGAGCTCAGCATTGCTAAACCTTTTTGTATGGGGCCAACACAAACAGAGGTATTAAAAGAAATTTTCTTTGCAGTAGATTGGTGGATTTTGTTATCAGTCAATATTTCAAACCTGTCAGGCATTCCCTACAAATTCTGAGAGTTTTAAAAGTCTGTCAGATTTGGGACCTTGACTATTTTGCTATGTTTTCTTTAGGTATTGTAGATAATTTTTAATTCCTTACATAATAGCATTATGTCATCATTCAGCATTATGGGTGATGTGCTCCTGAACAAAGCTGATATAAGTTAGTTGGCACAGCTGTATGTTGCTTAAAAGGTAGAGACTAAGAGCATGTGTTATGGTTCTATGACAATATAGTCTTCAAGTTGCCATGGCCACATGGACTTCACAGTCATCAGCCGGGGGCACAATATTCTGTTTCAAAATGCAGGCTAAAGCTGTAGTTAATTCACTGTAGAAATATTTGGCCTTATCCTCTGCTTGCCACTAGAGGGCAACAAAGACAAAAATGCTTAAATAGGTCTGACACTAGAGCCTTGTAGCGGGATTGGGATCCTGCAGGTCCTGCAGGATCTGCGGCCATAATAGTGGGAGCAGTTAAAATGTACTTTCTTGCAGGCAGGATTGGGTGAGCAAAAAAAACCAGACTGTGGTAATTTGTGGGAAAACACTACATTGCTCATCAGTTTGTAATAAATAGAATTTCAGCAATGTAAAGCAAGCTTTTCTGGTCAGCTGGCTCCCTTCTTAGCTACATTAACCCCTTTAGGGCACATGTGAGGTGAACACCCCATCACACAGCTCCTTTCAATTTCTAACAAGCATCCTCATTTTTATGTATTTCTCCTTTTCAAAGTTAAATGTTACTGAAGGGGGGGGTTTGATATTACCCACCGTACAAGGGACGTTTAAATTTAATTACATTACAGTCACTGTTGTGTCACTAGTACTGAGTGGTTCTTGGCCCAGATCCTGTGCTCCACTTAGGCCTAAATCAAGACTTGTGTCTCTCCTTGTGGGTTCCAGGTCTAGCTGCTCCAAAAAGCAGTCATTTATGGAGGCTAGAAATTTTATCTCTACATCACACCCTGAAATGACATTTACCCAGTCCATATTTTTGTATATTTAGAAACAATTCATCTTTCTCAGTTTCCAGCAATTTACAGCTATGCAGAAGGTATAATTTTTTCTTCTAGAGGAAGTATAGCACAAAGACACACACGTATATATACACACATCTTCCCCATGTAGCTATTTTTAGTATTTCCTTGAAAAGTGTCCTTCATATATGTTCAAATCACTTTTGACCAGGAGGTTAAAGGTGATGGTAATCTGCTTGCTCAGATTTTAATAAAATAAAACTAATACAATGCTGAAGGAGGGATGATATGCGGTTCTGCTGAAGTTTGGTTTTTGTGATTGTCTCTGACCCACAACTTCACATAGGATGAGAGATTTCTAGCTTTACAAATTGCTGACTGCTGGTTACTAATTTACTTAGGTATATCCTCAGTGGATGGGCACCGAGACAAAGAACAAATGATAATGCTTATGGTAAACTCTGCATTAGAGTATACAGTGTAATTGATGGTTAACAACTGCATGTGAAGGGCGAAGTAGAAGTGATATGTGTGCATGATGCAATTACAGCAGTAGTTAAATAACATTCCATGTTACATTATTACAGAGTCTATTCTGCCCTTGACAAGCACGCATAAGTCCCATTAATGCTAATAGAACTTGTGCACGTGAATCAGCAGCTGAACAGACACCTAAATTAATTACACATAAACTATTGATTTAGTTGTTATAAAAGCACTGATATATTTGCCCAATACAAATATTTATAGTCATAGGCAGACCTATCCAGGGGAGGAAGTGAAGGGGTGAGGAAGAGATTGCTGATTTAAATCCTTGTTGAATACCTGGATTGTGACAAATGGTCTGGATGAGGATCTGCAGAAATGCTGGCTCCTGGCCATGCCTGCCGAATGTTTTTGGCATATTCTTACAAAAACATGGAGTTCCATTTGAATGAATAAGATGAGAATTCTACATTTCCATAGCACCTTTCATGGATGAGGTCTCTCAAGCTTTTACAAACAAATGAGCTTACCGGTGACAGCACAGGGAATGCCTAGGCCAGAGGTAGTCAATTATTTTTTTTCAAGGTCCAAATTTATTGGTCAAGATATAGTCAAGGTCCAAACGCCAGAGAAAATAAGAAAAAAAATAAACAACAATAATGATAATAAATAAATAAAAAGATTTTGGGGTCCGTTCAAAAGTGTCTGGCAGTCCTGATTTGGCCTGCGGTCCACCTGTTGACTACCCCTGGCCTTGGCAAATGAGGTGGCCACATGAACAGCAATTATTGTGCACCGGTTTGGATGTGACATACCACTATTTTTTTACTTAGCTCTTGCAAAATACAACTTTTTTTACAGGAGCACTTGGATCAAGGGGGCTTGATGGTGACTGGGCAATACAATGTTGAAGCCTACGCATGAGGTAGGAGATGCTTGTGTCTGAAATATAAACTTGTGTTTTAATGATGGGCCTGATCCTGTAAACATCTTTGCATGACTGTCAGGGAGGGCATGCTGTCTAGTGCACTGAATTTATCCTCTCTCTTGCTCTCTTTAAAAAAAAAAAAAAAAAAAGGACAGGCAATCCTAACTTTCAATTTGATGAGCACTAGAAGTAGAAACCAGGATCATTGTGAAAATGTTTCATTAGAAGGCTGACACTGAACCCGCACTGATATTAGCACTAACATTATCCCATTTATATCCTGTAATTAGACTACAGTAGTAATCAACCTTTTCCATACTGGGACTTGATTTTCCATCCCAGGACCCCCTGGAGTTCCCTTCCCAACTAACCATGATCTGATGGGATTCCCCTCCCATTTATGGGAATGGCAGAGTGGTCGTAACCCTTTGACACCTCTTTGTGACCTCGGTTGGGCTTGTGGCCCCTGGGAAGAGAACTCCTGAAATAAAGCTAGTGTCATGCAGGTAAAACAGGCTCTCTTTACGCTATTTTTGCATGCAGGGCTCTTGTAGTCATGTCGGTCCCAGGATATTAGAAAGACAAGGTGGGGGAGGTAACATCTTTTACTGGACCAACTTCTTTTGGTGAGAGAGACAAGCTTTCTCGCTTTGAAGCTTCTTCGGGTCTGGGAAGTGTACTCGGAGCGTCACAGCTAAATACAAGAGGGAACAGATTGTTTAGCATAAGTAGTTGACACACATTTCAAAGGACCATTCAGTAAACAATCTGTTCCTTCACCCACCCTGTCTCTCTTTAGTCTAGGGAACGTCTAACCAACAATAAAGAAGGTACCTGATCCTTCAGACCCACAGCCAGGTTACGCTTAGTCCTGGTAAATAGCCTCACGAAGTCAATAGGAGCTAAGGGTACTCAGCACTACTGAAAATCAGGCTGTGTGTTTATCTGTTAGTAGCATTAAATCTTTATAATCTGATTGCACCTGAGGCCCCTTATGCTAATTGGGGGTATGTCTTCACTGCCGCGGTGGCAGGGATCGATGCAGCAGCATCAACTGAGCAGGTCTACATCTCAATTAATCTGCCTCCCCAAAAGGAGGAAGGTAGCGTCAACAGGAGGGCGGCTCCCACTGACGCAGCACCAGGAAGACACCGCGCTAGTGAACGTAAGTACATCGATGGGAGATACGCAAGCGACGCCAGTGCAGACAAGCCCTGGCATACAAACACAGAGATAGGAAGAGGCTCTGCCCTAAAACGTTTAGTGTTAAAAACCTACAATCTAAAAAGATTTAGGTTCTAAGTATGGATGTTTAAGTGCCTAATTATGGATTTAGATGCCTAAGCTCTCAAGATGAAAAATGTTGGCCTATGTAGTTGCTTGACAAACCAGAATGGCATCACTTGCTGGTCTGTTGGTTTTTATTTAGGTTAATAAGCCACATTATAAGAAAGTCTCTGAAGAGAGTTCACAAACCCTGGCATAGAAAGGCATTTTACGATATATAACAGATTTAGGCCTGAATTCAGGCAAATCCTTAAACACATGCTTAAGTGCTTGGCTGAATTGGGTTTTAAAGAGTTGCTACAGTCCTGTCATGCCAATTCTCAAACACTTGTTTGGCTCTTGTTTCCATTAAAAAATGCAATGAAAAATAAATTAAAAATGAGCACATCAAAAATCCATAGTTCATGGATGTGGCATTATTGCCACAGCACGATCCAGTGAGAGTCGGGGGACATAAAAGTGAAGGCTGCACTCTGCTCTCTTCATGTCCTGTTTTGGGCTAGAATTGGAGCACATCGATGCAATCTTTGCAAGAACCAGCTGCACCGTGGCACCAGGAATTTAACACACACAGCAGAGTTGTATGTACATGCATGGCAACAGTTATGGGCCCCAATCCTGCTCCAAGTCAACGGCAAAAGTCCCATTATCTCTAATGGTAGCGGGATGACGCCAATGGCTTATACGTATCTGGAATGCTTTCTACATTTAAGTCTCATTTATGACAAGAAAGCACCACCCTGCACAAGGAACAGCCTCCAGTGGGAGCCCCAGGGGGGCATCACGCCTCAAGCAGCTTCAATGTACCCTGCAGGTCCTGGTGAACACAGCCACTGTCACGTCGTAGTGGGTGCAGCATTAATTTCCCTCTGCGTATGATCCTTTCTCCTCTTTACCTTATTTTTGGGTGACTAGAACTATTAACAAAGTGGAGCTGATTGAAATTTTTTCGCAATTCACATTAAAACAAACAAAAAAGAATCATGGATTGTGTTCCTGAATATTGTTTCCCAAATTTCTGATCAGAAATAGAGCCCCTGTGGAAAATACTAACATTTCCCCTCAATTTCACATTTTGAGGATTAAAAAAATGGGGGAAATCACAAATGTATAGTGTTTTTCTTCTGCTTTTTTTTAAAATCACTGTACTCAGGAGAATTTATGGACAGCCGTTGTGTCTGGCTTTGATGTGACAGCACTGGGGATCCTTTGCTCCTTTCATGCACCCACACAGAAGCTGAATGCAACGTGTCTTAGCTGCAGAACATGAGCGTTGCTATATATCAGTAGCTTCATGTTACCCGAATTATGTTTTCTTCTGAATGGAAAACTACAAACACCTTTCTGAAAATGTGAAATGCAATAAAAACAGTAATAGTGCCTAGCTTTTATATTGCAGCTTTCATCTCGAAGCATTTTCCAAAGGACATCAGTATCATTAATCCTACTTTACATGACACCCAATGAGAGACTGACTTGCTCAATGTCAAGAATAGAATCCATGTCTCCTGATTCCCAGTGCAGTGCTCTCTCCACTATGATACACTGCCTGCTATATATAATCTCTTCCTAGAACAAGGCTTTGGATTCAAAGATATGGGACAAAATTCATCCCTGGTATAACTCCAATCACTTCAGCCCATGATGTTTAAGTCTTATCATTCTCATCTGTCTTATATTCAGACAGACCTGGTGTAAGCACATTATGCATGGTGATCAAATATCCTTTTATCAAACATTCAGTGGTTAGAAATTTAACTTTGTAATTTCACAAATATCGATAAATTGATTTGAACTCCACTGCTCCTTATGATATAATGCACATCACATTTTATTAGAGCTTTCCCTTTTGCATGACAAATAGCACTTCAGCTGATGTTTTAAATATTTAACTCTGGTTTGTTTCGCTTAATAAAGTGCTATGCACATCTGTGCTGCTACATATGTCATAAATAATCATGACTGATAGGTCAGTTCCCTCAAATATAACCAGTCTGATCAAAGGGAATTTGACTGATTTAGACATTCATGACGGGATGTTTTAGACAGCAGCAAACATATAGGGCTGCATTTATCGTTTTGAGCACTTATGCAGGTAGTCGCAGGAAAGCCAAAAGAGACTTCTAGCATGAGTAAGTGCTCACCAGTGTGTGTAAGGGTTGCATAATCCAGCCAAGAGCTAGGACCTGGCAGGTAACCTTTATTAGGACTTGATAGAGGAAGCCATTATTGTCCTGGCCATCACCTCAGTCCGCATTCTCTTTACAGTATTTTAAGGCTGTCTTGTTGAGCACTGGTTTCTTTTTTTTTTATCCTTATTTTCCCATCACCCCTCAATTAACTCAGAAGCCACCTGATGTCTGTCTCAGGGTGAGAAACAATTAGGCTTCTCTACTACTGCCAAGTTGACTGTTCAGTGACATAGGACAATGCTTGGTGCCTGTATCATCCACTCCCATACCTGACTAACCCATTGCTATAACACCTAACACACCCCGAGTTTACTGTAAAATTCTTCTCTGGCTCATTACAGCAGAGGAGCAGGTACTATTACCCCCTGTATAGCATGTACCTTGCTATAACACATGTCAGTGTTTAAGAACAATCTTCCAGAAAAAGAGTGCACAGCAGGCCTCCTGGGTGCTACAAGGAATTCCATTTTGCTGAATCTGAACAGAAAATAATAATACAAATACATAACCCTATAAAAAGCTGACATTTTTTTATCTCAATACTCACAGTACTTTGTTCCTCGTTCATCTCAAATTAAATAAAACCTAAGCAGCAGGTGTTACTGTAGATATGGGGGGAGGAGGGAATGTACGATGCAACTCTTATGCTGAAAATCCTAATGAAAAACACACTGCCTTTCCAGAACCCTCTTTCTAGTCAGACCCCCTGCTGAGATAAAAGGTCAGCAAAAGGAAAGCAAGCAAGAAAAAAAGGTATTTCACTGGGAAGACAAACGAAAATTTAATACAAGCCAGTACCAGCACTGATAGTCCAGAGTGATTATATTCTGTGAATGCCAGCTATTAGCAGCTTTAATAAAGGAACCCCAGATATAATCCATTTAAAAACAAATACAGCCTAGGTAGATTTCCCCTGCTGCAGAGGAGAACTTTTTGAGCTCTGCAGTGGAGTATTCCTGTGGAATGGAAAAGATGGGAGGCGGGGGCTCCGTGCTGGATGGTGTGCTGCTGCCACCTGCTGTTTGTTAGCCTCACTGCAGGAGGGGAGGATGGAAAGGCCTGCCGCTAACAATGCAACCAGGGCTATTTCCATTTGACTGAGCCCTGGTCTACACTAACTGGGCAATTCGGCAACCGTCAATGGGAGTCACTCAAGCTATGCAGAGTAGCTTGCGTAACTCCTGTCGACTGCTGTGCTTCCCTTCTGTGCGCCGTCTTCACTGCACTGCGCTGCTTGAGGGGGTGGATTTAGTGCGTCGACTTCCTGATCGATTGAACGAATCTACACGGACCGCTCAGTCGATCCAGAAAGGTTGATCTGACGGCGGCGACTTTGCCACAGTCACTGTAGACATACCCTCAGAATCATACCTCTCAAATGTCCCTCAGTTCAAGGGGCATCTTTTGTTTTTATCACGAAGTGCCTTGTGTTGCGTCCCCTCACTTTGATTGTTGAAAATGATTCACATTGGAAATAAAGAATCATGAGGCTGAGAGTATAGAAAGAGTGGATTACATAAAGTTGGAATCCCACGGCCTTTTAAGTGTCCTGCATCAGTAATTTTTTGTCCTTCACTTTGGGCCATTGGTACACATTGCATCCCACATCTGGGTCTTGACTAGTGGAGAGGTACATTCACAATTTCAAGTTATTGTCAGGAAGTAAGAATGAATACAATATAGTTGCTCCCTTTTTCACAGTGCTCATTGGTTTCTGATACTGAGTGGGACACATTCAGTGGTATTATATTACCACAGATTGGTGGCAGGAACTACTGAGCAGAATTATTGTGTGAACCACTTCCAAAGAGTGATTTATTTCTTCTCAGATGGCGGTGTTGGTGCAACAAGCCAATGACAGGCAAATGACTATTGTCAATATTACTATGGTCCAGTGACTTTCTGAGGGTCCAGGCCTTGCCAAAGAGCCATTTAGCTAGAATGGGGATGGGGCAGGGCTTTTCCCACCTCACTTATAGTGGGGGGAAAGTTACAGCTGGACTTGCAACAAAACTCCTGAATCTTGGGATAGTTCATATCTAAATCTGGATTCAAACTTTGTAGCCCAGTCCTATCCCTACATTGAATGGGGCAAACCTATACCCAGTACCTGACCCACCCCTGAACTTTAGCTAAGTAAGGATCCTAATCCTCACACAAACATGACAGCTTGGTCACATCTCTCGGAAAAATGTTGATTTCTTTCCCTTCTCTCCCCAGTCAAAGTTTTATATAAACAAGGCAAGAAAACCTGTCCACACAGCTAAAATTCTCCTCTTGGGCCTCACTATCTCCCATGTTGACAACTATTGCAAACTCCTGCTCTCTGGCCACCCTGACACCCACTTCGCCCTCTCCCCACAGCCCATCCAAATGCGACCACCAAAATCATCTTCCCTGTCCATGCTTCTCTGACCAAGTCACCATGCTCCAAATCCTTCTGGCAATCAGCACTTTAGGGACACTCACAGCAGGGGGTTGTGTCCCTGACCATCTTGGCTAATAGCCATCGATAGATCTATCCTTCATGAATTTATCTAATTCCTTTTGAACCCAGTTATACTTTTGGCATTCACAGCATCCCCTGGCAAAGAGTTCCACAAGATGGCTATGCATTGTGTGAAGAACTTCATGTTTGTGTTAAACCTGCCGCCTATTAATTTCATGGGGTTCTTGTGTTATGTGAAGGGGTAAATAACACTTCCCTATTCACTTTCTCCATGCCATTCATGGTTTTATAGACCTCTGACATATCCTCCCTCAGCTGTCTCTTTTCTAAGCTTAAAACTTTTCCCACAGTGTGTTTGCATCTTCTTCCATGTCACCCTTACATATGCAGTGCTCCCCCTGTATTAGTTCATCCAGTCCTTCAGTTCCCTCCCTGAGGCCCACCTGTACTGTTAACCCTTCAGAGCGCTGGCAGCCAAAAATCCTGTGAATGCTCTTTACCCATTCATATGCTCATTACCACTAGCAAAGAAAAACCTGGACATGGGTAGAAGCAATTGGGACAAGAAGGAGGAGCCAGACTAGCTACTACCACTATGGGCTGCTGCAACAAAGAAGAGAAAATAGGCACCTCACCCAGGAATCAGAACCACCAATGGGACTGGAGCTGCCAGTCAGCAGCAGGAGCCATCTCACTGAAAATTACTGGAGGACAGATAGTAGGTAAATTTTCATTGGTAATAAACTGCCATTTAAAAAAATAAACCAAGATGGGTCAGATTGCCATCTGGGGTAAATCTGCACAATGGATTGTGATGGAGCTACACAGATTTACACCAGCTGGGGATGGGATCTGGCCCAAAATGTTTTAGGAAAAATTTAATAAAGCTCGACAAGATGCTCGCTCAGTTAAAAAATATTTGTTCCTCTACAGTTATATTGATTAGTTTGGGGTATGAAGAGCAATGCTATTTCCCTCTGCAGAGCATTCATTCCAATCAATACCAAAATTAATTTATATACCAACAATTCTACCACTGTCCAGGAAAAAAATGAATGCGGAAGGAGGGAGAAAGAAGAAAAAAGAGACAATGAGTGTACACATAAACCTACTTATAAGAATTATTGATAAAGGAATTCAATGTTTATAGGATTCAATTATGTCCCAAAACATTTTGATGTACTTGGTTCTCCGCAATATCGGCAACTGTTTCAGTGATTGCTGTTTGGTGACTAAAGTGGTGAAAAGTCCTTTAAAAATATTTTATTCATTTATAAATTATTATTTGTATTACACTGCCAACCCAGAGGCCTCTAAAGAGATCACTTGCTGCAGGCACCATCCAGTGGTTGGGCAGGGCATAGTGGGTTCTCCCCTTTCCTGGTATTCCCCTGTTGGCAGCCACTCTTGTTCTACAGTGGTCTGCCTCTTCTGTGACTCAGCCTGGTGGCCAGGTCACATCTATTATGTCGGCCCTTTTCAGTGTATATAAAAATTCCAGCAACAGGGTTGCCTACTGGGCTAGGCAAGAGAGCTCAGTGGCTCCCTCACCTCCTAAGCTGAGGTCTCAGGATTTTGTCCTTCTCTCCTCAAGGCCTTCTCTTCCCTAGACCCCCCATATCAGTAGTTGGCTTCTGTCTTCAGCACCCACGTAAAGGTTGGTAGGGGAACCCAGGCCCACCCTCTCCACTGGGTTCTGGTCTATAGGGCGCAGTGTAAGCAGGTAAGTCCTGCACCACCAAAGTGCTATATAGCTACCTCCCTGGATCACTCTTTCCCAAAGGGTAAAGTACAAGGAATCAAACAAAGTCTCAGGTATTCTCAAATTCAAAAGTCCCTTCGCTTTGAGTTTGGCAGTGTCACTACAGCCAGGCCTCAGGCAGCAGGTACTCCTGCAAAATTCATTCTCAGGAGCTCAGAGTGTGGACCAGTTCATCTCCACTGGCTGATGCCCCGCTGAGCTGGGCTGCTCTTCTGGTGTGCTCCTCCTCCAAGCCATGCAAACTTTGTAAGTGTGGCAGGGTGGGGCTGACTGGGCCCAAAGCTGCTGTTTAATCCCTTGCTTATCAGTGCATGTATACCCCATCACAAGGCCCTAGCCCAGATCAGGGCTTCTCTATGAAAGGTTCTGAACAATCACATTGTAAAAGACAGTCCCAAAGAGCTTACAGTTGAAATAGACAAGAGAGGCAAAAGATGGGAGAAAAGTATTATTATCCCCATTTTGCAGTTCATATGTTAAATGGACACAATGAACAATTAAGGGGCTTGCTTGGTATCACAGGGGGAGACTGCAGCAGAACTAGGAATTGAACCTCGATCTTCCAGGGCTCAGTTCAGTTTATGAACAACAAGACCATCCTTCCTCTCAAAGGCAGTGGTAATAAAAGCACAAAGAACCTAATCTCTTTGTAGCCAAATTACCCTATTTGATGTGCAGTGCCCCCAGGAAAGGAAAAGTAAAAGTAGTGCAAGTCACATAAAAAGGAAGCACTCATCCCTGAGTGAAATTCATCCCTTTGTGGAAGGCCAGGACAAGGCCTATGCACCTGAGCTGGGACTTATGGGTTGAATGGACTTTGTGCAGGCTCACTGCACAGGGATGAATTTCATCCCCCAAGCACACTGAAGCACAGACAGTTAAGCATGAGGAATGCACATAGGAAATGCACAACTAAGACGATGATGTGATCTTGTGGGGAAGGTGGCGGTGATCTCGACAAAACTCTGCATGGTTTGTCCTGCACTCATCTCCTGGAAGTCATATTACAAAAGCACTTACACCTACTGCTGGTCTAAAGTGAAACAGACATAGCAAACTGTGCTCTTGGCCATACATTCTATGGGCCTGTCTAAAGCCTATTGAAGTCAATGGGAATCTTTCTCTATGGCACAAACATCAATGAACATGGCCAATCTGCGTGCAAGAGTCAAGGAAGACCAGTGAAGCACAGGGGAAAGGGTGGCAATCAGGCCTGCCTTGTGCGGGAGGTCAGACTAGATGATCATATTGGTCCCTTCTGACCTATGAGTCTATGAGTCTATGAGACTCTAAACTCCAGTGGATGCTGCCACCATTATGGTACTTATAAGAAAGCAATGGTAACCCTCTCAGTCCATAGAAGATAAGACAACTTGGTGACAGGACTGCTGCCAACTTCTGCGATATGCAGTGTTTTTTGTAAAGCCCCAGCTCCTGGAGCCGAATGATTTTGTGAGAGAGAATCTCAGTTGCAATTAATAATTTAAAAAGTAAGTTTCTAGCCCTGATGGTTGTGGATAAAAGCTTGAAAACATGATCCCTAAAGGCTCAAAATTAAATAAAAAATCCAAAATGAATTACTGTAAAAATCTCATCGTTTCAAAGACAAGCTCATCATTTTAGGGGCCTGACTCATTATTTTTGAACACTAAAGATCAGCATTACTGTGATTGCCACTGGAAAACCATAGGCTGAATACAGAAGCACCACCAGTCACTAAAGCCAAGTTGCTAGATGCTCAGCTTGTGTAACTGGTGTAGCTCCACTGATTTACACTAAATGAGCATCTGGGTAATGCAATATAACCCTAAAATCAGGGGAAAAGAGAAAGTGTTCCCAAAAACACAAATATTTTAGCTGTCTTCCCCTCTATCCCTTCTTTTTATTTATGTCATTTTTTTTCCATTTGCAGATGCACTGAAAACATGCCAGCATACTTTTGCAACACTATGATGAAGAGAATTCAAGCTGCTCTGCCTGATATTAAAAGATGTGGCATTTGGTAATATTTGGACAGAGTCCAATTGCTAAACTGCTGAACTGCAGTTTGTAACATAAGCACAGCTTGAAGGGAAAGATGCAAAAAGGAGACAAAAATGAAAGTTATCTACAGGAATAAAAGAACATGCAACAGAAAAGCAGCAGGAGGAATAGAAACTGTTTGAGGAACGAGGCGGTGGGAATGTAGTAAATGCATAAAATGTGATATTAGTGATTTCAACACAGCCACATAGTGAAACAGAGGACTGAAATTGAACCAGGAAAGGAAGCAATGAAATAAGTGAGTGGAAGCATAGCATGTGGCCAAATGCATGATAGCTTAGTAAATGAGATTAACCCCACCTGGAATATGTTATATGCCAAAAAATGATGCTTATTACCTCTATTATTTGAAGAAATAAAAGCAAGGAAATTCAGATAATACCCTCAGCTCGCAAAAGATTCCAATCTCAGTGATACTTGTGTAAAGCTGAAGTAACTTCAGTACAGGGTGACCAGATCGCAAGCGTGAAAAATTGGGAGAGGGAGTGGGAGGTCACTAATAGGCACATATATAAGACAAACCCCGAATATTGGGACTGTCCCTATAAAATCAGGACATCTGATCACCCTATTCAGTACTGTTACCCTGTATTTTCATCAGTGTAAATGAGATCAGGATCTGGACATAAGTGATCTTGTTGTATAACCCTTAAGTACTCCGTCTGAGAACAATTGGTTGTTTTCTTCTAATTTGTACAATGTATACTGCAATTCCTATTGTATGGTAGGCATGATAGGTTATTTAAGGATGGAGTGCCAACCTTAAGCCTTAAATTTCCTAGATGTTATCAGATTCCAGACATTGTTATAGCATACTTTGTCTTTTAAATTTAATGGAAAGACCACATGAGTCTTCTTGATCATAAGAACATAAGAATGGCCATACTAGGTCAGACCAGTGGTCCATCTGGCTCAGTATCCTATCTTCCAACAGTGGCCAATGCCAGGAACTTTGGAGGGAATAAATAGAACAGGTAATCATCAAGTGAACCATCCCATCGGCCATTCCCAGCCTCTGGCAAGCAGCAATTCCTGTGTATCCTGGCTAATAGCCATTGATTGACCTATCCTCTATGTACTTATCTAGTTCTTTTTTGAACCCCATTATAGATTTGGCCTTCGCAACATCCTCTGGCAAGGAGTTCCACAGGTTGACTGTGTGCTGTGTGAAGAAATACTTCCTTTTGTTCACTTTAAACCTGCTGCCTATTAATTTCATTTGGTGATCCCTAGTTTTTGTATTATCAGAAGGAATAACACTTCATTATTTACTTTTTCCAAACCAATCATAATTTTATAGACCTTTATCATATCCTCCCCTTAGTCATCTCTTTTCCAATCTGAAAAGTTCCAATCTTATTAATCTCTCCTCATATGGAAGCTTTTCTATACCCCTAATCATTTTAGTTGTCCTTTTCTGTACCTTTTCCAATTTCAATATATCTTTTTTTACAGGAGGTGACCAAATCTGCACGCAGTATTCAAGATGTGGACGTACTAGGGATATATAAAGAGGCAATAAGAAGTTGGGAACAACCAAGGTAAAGGCTGCACTTAAAAAATCCTTATAAAGTTTTACCTATGCTGGGCAAGGACTTGGGGAATTTGTTTTAGTTAGGTCTTCTCAATATCATAGAATAATAAGGGGCCAGTTTCTCTGCTAGTGTAATTTCACTGAGATTAACAGAGTGACAACTGAGAATTTGGCCCACTATCTAGCCAGAGTAGATGTGTTCAATAAAGTTATTCACATTAAATTGTAGTGTATGAAGTCCAAGCCTGCAATGATCTGACCATTTATTGTGGATGGCAAAGACATGCCTGAACAATGAAACCACCTGAAAATTAAGCTTGTGGCTTGGAGATGTTAATAAACTGGTCTTTGGTTTGATACTATGAAAAGGCTCCAAAATATCGTCTCTCCATGGACGAAATTCACTCTCCTGTGTAGAGGGCTGGCACAACACCCACTTAAGTACAAAATAGGGAAACATGAGATGTAAATGAATCAGAGACCTCTTCTTGGCCTTCTGCCTATGAATTAATTTCCCTCTATATTAATATCCAAAATATGCAGAATTATATTAATCATGTGACTTTTCGTTTGGAATTCTACCATGTTGAAGTAAAAGTGACCTCACTAAAAATTAAAGGGCCTCAATCACTGTATTGTACTATAAGACTGATCCTTTGCTTTGGAAGCAGGGCAAATCTCACAAATACAGCCTCAGACTTATATAAAAACCAAGTCACATACTGATGGGTCCTAACCAGCATTCAAGGCTGATGTTGCACATGGAAGTCTGATAAGAACCACCCAATCCAATATTTGATCACTGTTCTGGGCCCAAAAGTCATTTGAACTAGACTTTACAAGTCAGTATCTTTTAAAATAGAGGCTAAGCAAACTCCAATTAATTTAATTAAATTATGGTTCTTAATTCGTTCTTTTATGAATTTTGATTTTTTCCAATCATTTAAAACCATTGGGCATCATTTAAAGAAACAAACATTTAAGACTGGAATTTTCAAAGGAGCCTAACAGAGTTGGATGCCTGACTCCCATCAAAGTTTCATCAGAGTTGAACACATAACTCCCATAGGTGCCTTTGAAAATGCCTGCCTCAAAGGTTTGATCTGGTTGTTGTCCACTAGATAAACAGCTTGAAGTTTTCTTGGTTTGCCACACAATTTTGGTCTGTCTGCAATAATTTATCACAATCGTAAAACTGATTTAAATTCCATTCAGTGCTCATCAATTGTTTGTAGTCCCTAAATGACAAAACTGGGATTACCACCATGGAGCTGATCAGAATGGTATTTAATTTATTCTCTGTAGATAGCTAGCATGTCAGAGGAAAAAGCAAGAGATTGACAGCTAAATTATATTTTTGCTTCAATTTTACTGGCCAGAGGGTAAATTATGCCCTGTATGTCATCCAGCTAACCCTTGCATCTACAGGGTATTGGGCTCTTTCTCATCCCAGGAGGAGCCACATGCCAATGCAAAAAAGCCTGATCAGGAGGAGGGGGGGTTGCAGAAGAAGTCATGAGTGAGGACACTATCAGGCCATGTGGTGAATCCCTCAACAGATTAAGGTTGGGAGCGGAAGAACCTCAGAAAGAATCTGAAGTCCATATCCTGGTGCTAGATATTGAAGTGGGTACTTGGCTCCTTCAGGAAAGAAACAGGGCTCTTGCACACCTCCTCCTGGCAGAATAAAACAGTATATTCCCATGCTACAGTACCATTTTAACAGTGCAGATCAAATATATATTCCCAAAACAGCGGTCTCATCCCCTCTCCTGTTTCTCCTCTATTTGAGCCTAAAGTGAGCATATCCTAGTTTTACCAGGACAGTCCCCGTTTTGGAGACAACATCATAGAGTTCCAAGAACTTCTTTTGGGACACATGAAATGTCCCAGTTTTCATTTAGTCAATTAAAATATATGGGCTTTTTTATAACTACAAAATGTTTGTTCAAGACCTATTTCTACATCAATATAAAAAATTTTGTAAATCCCTGTTTGTCTTTCATCATGTGATAAGCATCTGTTTCATGCCAGCATTGTTCCAGGCCGAAGGTTATCCCACATACACCCTTTTTCCTTTTAATATATTTAGAGATTTTATTTTTTAGATGTATTTAATTATTATCATATGCTTTGGCCAATATTTTCAAAAAATGACTGGTGATTTTTAGTGCTCTACTTAAGAGGTCTTAAAAGGCTTTGTCCAAGAAAAAAAGCATGATCTTAACTAACATAGGTAAAATCTTAGTGAAGTCAAGGCAGTTTGTATTTTTAATATGTTAGGAGGTGACTGTAAACCCTAGGCTTCTTATAGCCTTTAACTCAACCTGTTAACTTGTGTGAAGACTACAAACTGCTTTGTCTTTATTAAGATTTTACCCTCATGTTAGCGAAGTTGAATTAAGAACAGACTTTTTCCTAAAGAAGATACATCCAAAGTAAACTCATTTTCAGATGGCAGGGCCATGGTCTCAAAATCATACTCCTTTAAAATAGGAACCATTTTTTTTCTGTGTTTGTACAACACTAGCACAACCATGATTAGGGTTCCTAGGCGCTACAGTAATATAATAATTAATATCTCATTTTAGAGCCCCAGGGTAATTAGTTGCTTTAAAAAATCTTGGCCCTCATCTTTTGTTCATATTTTTTCTTTCCTGCTCTGTACGTTACCAAGACTGTCTACTTTCCTTTCGATTTGTGGCATGATCAGGCATGGTTTTCATTATTATTTAGGAATACATTTTCAGCCTTATTGTACTCACCCTTCTCTATGTAACCATGCCACTTTCACTCTCCCTCTTTTGCATGTTTTTGCTCAGAGGTATACAAGCCATCTGCACCTATAATATGATGATTTCCAGGCAGATTGTATGAGTTTTAAGTATTTTACTGTGCCCTTCATTCAGCCTGCCATTAACTATATTCCTCATTGTTTTATAATCTGCCCTTTCAAAGTTCATTGTTACTGTCTTTGTCTCTAAGCCAATAACTCTCTTTCATGATATCAAAATTAAAATTATGCAGTGATCACTGTTACCCGGTGGAGTTTCTACAATAACCTCCTATACTAACTCATGTGTATTATAGAATATAAAACTGTAGCCTAAATCCTCCCCACTGCAAATAGCCCTAGTAAACTGGAATTACACAGGAAGTCAAGGGGGATGGAATCCTCCATCATCAACACTAGAGTGGCAGCAGAACCACTTTACTGTCCGTGTCCTTTCCCCACATGGAGATGGACCTGTGCTTAATGCTACTGCTATCTGTCACACTAGTTCAGATGACATGCTGTCCTGATAAACAGATAGAAAGACATGACTGTAGTAAATGGGATCTAGATTGTCCCCTTTCATGGAAAATCTACTGGTGGGGATTAAGGTGGAGGAAAACTTCACGAATTCAATCTCATGGAGTTTTCACCTGATTGTTCCATGGGGCAAATTGGATGGAGTCAGGTTGCCACCAGGAACTGGGACCCCAGAATTAATTTATCCTTGAGATCTTGAGGGATCTACTGCAGCACACTGCCATTCATACAGAGGTCTTGTTCCACTATACTAGTTCCAGTGGGTAATTCTGCTACCCACAGCACCTGGAGCTCTCCATAAGGGGGGAAATTCTACAGCATAGAAAATCTCTGCTTAAAAATTAATACCACCTCACTATGGATGCAGTTGATATTCCTTTCTGGGTGATCACTACACAAAGGATCCACCTCATGCACGGTTCTTGGCAGGGGAAAGAGGAACAGGGTAGTATGATCAAGGTTCAGGTTATTAACTAGCTTAATTGGAGAATACTTGCTGAGACTGCATATCATACCTCGAGTGCTGTACCAAAAGTAATGATTCACTTTCAAGCATGCCAGATGCCCTTGAAAATGAAATCAGTCCTCCGTAACCAAGTGAATCATCACTTTGTTTCCCTTTTGTGTATTAACTATCAAATGAAACAATGACAGTGCTGCTTCCTGCTTTGTTATAAATCTGCATCTTCTTAACAGGATTATACATTAAAGCACTATAAATGAACACAAAACAAGTACTGGAGATTTTAAAGAAAGAATATTTAAAGCATAGTTAAATACAAGCTACTCATGCTCCTGGCACCCTCAACACACACCCTTCTATCCACCAATTTACAGCATGAGGTGTTTCCTTTAAAAAGTGTAGGTTATAGGAGGTGGAGGAATAGGGTTCTTGTTCAGATTTCTGGTTAGTCTAGTGAAAATGAACATTACAAGTCCTTGCTGATTTGTTTTGTCTTACTTGGGAATAAAATTAGCCTCAAGACAATCTAAATATACGATCAGGAGCTGATTCTTTTGGAAAATGTCCCTACGCTGTTACCATTTACTTATTTGCTTTGGTATGTGTCTTTGTATTTACTTTTAATAAGGCCTGTTCAGTCAGCGTACTGCGGTTTCTCACAGTTCTACTTCTATTATTTCCATTGTCTCACTTTAGACAGAAGTGCTACTGCTTCTGTGGATGGAGCAATCAGCTTCCTTCAAGGCTAGCACAGGGGCTGCTTTGAAATCAACTACTAGGAATTGCTCAAGAAAGGTGAGACAGTTCCAGTTCTGCAACCCGACAGTGAAACACACTGAGGTCCAAGGTAACTCTCAAACCTAGGCATCTATCATAGTAGTGCTGCTCTAACCTGCTGGGCTAGTACCAACTTACTAGTTAAATACAATAAAACTTACCACTTTCATTAGTGAACCATATTTCAGTGTCTCAGGGGAAGCAAGGAAAGTTCCTGGAGTCTTTATTTTAACCGCAAAAAGTGAAACCTGTACAAGAGATTTCCATATTAGGCAACATGTCTTGGGAGTCTGCCCAATAATACCCTCAAATAATATGAAATTTAGCTATTCTATATCACTTTTCATCCATTAATCGCAATACACTCTACAAAAGAGAGATATTCCCTGATTATACAGATAAGGTAACTGAGACAAAGAAGGGTGAAGTGACTCACTGTCCTGGTACACTCTATTGGCTGCTGGATGGCACCTCATTCTTGTGATTAGCTCCGCCCAGTTCAGCACCCCCCTTCTTCTCTTCTACTATTACAACTCTCCTCCTGCTCATGAAGTCACAGTCTGTCTGCTTTGTGACTCAGCCCTCCACCAGATCACACAGTGGTTTCCCCTTCCAGAGGAGTATTTCAAAGTTCCTCAACACAAGCAGCATCAGGCATTCCTCATGTCTGCTGCCCTGACTACCACCATCACACTTCACAGTGCCTCAGGCAGTCTTCTCAGTCAGGGCCCCTAGCAATACCACTCTGCAATGGATAGTAGGGGAATCCAGGCCCACCATCTATTCTGGATTCCAGTCCAGGGCCCTATAGTGAACAGTTAAGGTCTGGGGCTTCACTAACCCTACTGCTCTCTTCCTTGACTGCTTCTTACTGTGCTTCTTTAAATTTGTTTTGCATCAGCCTTCCTAGCCAGACCCGTCTCTTAGGCTACTAGGCAAATCTTTCCTCATGGGTTCCTATCCCTTTTCTCAAAAGTTCCTATGTCCCCCTTCCTTCTCTCTTACCTGAGGGATGGAGCAATACTGCCAGCTTCCTCCCTGCTGCTATTCACAGAGCATGTATCTTCCCCATTCATAGCTTAATTGGTTGATTGGGCCCACTTGGGCCAGCGTGGGGAATACACCCCGTCATACTTGCACAAAACCACCAAGCAGGCCAGTGACAGAGACAGGAATTGAGTCCAGTCCCCATGCACTAAAGTTTGCTTTCCCTTTATTAGAAAGACATCTCCACTAAGTAACTGATTCTTGATGGAACATTAGGCGGCTGCTTAAGACAGTTTACTGTATATTTTAAATGAACAAGTAATTTCCTCAATCACAGGTGTCATGTTGAGCTGATGGTGTGTATAATTCTCTTGGTGTGTCATATTAGAAGTAGAAATTCACTGCACTTAATTAGCTAATTTTTTGTGCATCATTTAGTTTCTAATGAAATATAACTAATTAGTTATAGGTAGATGAACTGGGAGGTGAAATACAATAAATGCAAAGTTCTCCTGCTTGAAATTCTTCAGATCTTGATCAAAGTAAAGAAAAGAAGTTGAGCTTCTACATTCACATTTCCTTTTCCTTGTGTCGCCTCAAAACCAGCATGTACTTTCATTTTGTTATTTTTCCACTAAAACAGATCTGTGAGTCTATTACTGTACCAAAGCAGGAGGGTGAGATGCATGATTTTAAAATACTGCGCTTAATACTTTGAAATAATTCTCCCCTCAATCTTATAAATTTCTTTCACTACATAATAAGCACCTCTATTTAAGTGTATTTATTCACTGTGCTCAGTCTTATTTTGAACATGCAGAATCAGCTGTAAGTTTGTGGGGCTCTTTTTAATTTTTAGGTAAATCCAAATTCCCTCTGATCCCCTGGCAAGCATTTATCTCCTGATAACCATGTCCCCGGAAGTACCTTGCATCTAATGTGAAGAGCTTTCAGGCTGCATAAGAAAGATGTATAGAGAGTATTTTTATGCTGACAAATAGGTCCAGAAAAAGTTAAAGTATGCACTGCTGTACACACAGATTAACTCATTTTTTCAAATGGATTTCAAGTGAGTTAGAGTATTTATTCTTTCAGTCCAAGAAAATGTATGTCGAAATGTTCGTGGCAACATGCTGTAGGGTATCATTCTAAACAAGATATCTTGTGGTCATGTTTAATATTCAAAAAACTGGACTCAAATGAGTTGTAGTGCACATAATTAACCTAGTTGCAGCACTTTAAAACTTACCGTTTGCTGTGATTTTCTTTGATTTATGTGCTACGTATAGCAGAAAATACATTAGTATAACAGTCAGAAAAATTCAAACCACTAATGATATTCCCATTTAAACTACGTATGTTAGAAAGTATAGTTTTGAGATGTCATTGGTACTGGAATCACTGCTGGTGTTGTATGGCAACATATAAAATTTCATCATGCACATATTCACTATTTACAGTGTAAATGGCTTCAAATCAGATAGATTAGGTATCCTGTCTCCCCCACTGAAATCATCATGTAAATGTATTTTGACCATTTATAAAACATGCGCAAAAGAATTCTCACACACATTTAATGTTTTAATACCAATATTAACAAAGTTAAACTAAAAATAGCTGTCTCACACAGCAACTTTAGATCAGCTCCTTAATGAAGCTTTACATTCCCATTCATTTCACATGTTCTGTCACCTAACCAAGGAACTGGGTTCCTGGTCTCGTATCCTATAATTCTGCAACAGTCTACTATCAGCTCCTGGTTACATACGATTACAGAACATACAATGCTTCCAAACGACCTGGTGTACCAATAGGATTTCTTGTTGTTGGAAACCACATCAACTCTCAGTGAGTCCTTTGTGTGTAAACCATTTAAGAATGGTCACTTTCATTTGCTGTATGTGACAGTAAAAGAGTTTACATATTTGATATTGTCCCAGCTACACAACTTCTTGACTTATTTTATATCTCATTTTATAAAACCCAGAACTTTCCCCAACAGTTCCTGCTTACAACAATTCTACTCTAAACAGTTTTCTCTAGCTTAAAGATTAAATGAAGTATTTTACAATAAGATGTCTCAGATCCCAAATCATGAATGCATAGAAAGAAACAATTACAAATAAATATACTTTCTATCCAGTTTTTTATACCTACTCTATCACCATGGTATCCAAAATGGATTAAGTGGCTTTTCCTACATCATATCCAAATTCAGAGATTACTTTCCTTTGAAAGAGCTGGCGCAATCACTAAGGATCCAATCCTGTAACTTTACTCAGAGCAATTCCAATGAAGTCAGTGCTTATAGGCTTGATCTGCATCCACTGAAGGCAGCAATCAAAACTCCCATGACTTTACTAGGTGTTGAGTCATACAGGTAAGGATTACAAGACTGGACCCTAACACAGACTATTGGGGAGGGAGTGAAGGGGGGATGGATGGATGACGGACAACTACAAGTTGTACCTGAGTAAGGGTCAAAGATTTTAACCCACAAGTCTTTATATTGTTTTGACTGTTTGGGAGGTCAACTCTAACAGGTTAAAAATATATAATTAGGAACTCCGTTCTTTGGCCACTAAGTAAACGGGGGGTGGGGGGGTGGAGGAAAATCTGTGGGGAGGATTTTAAATAGAGGAAATTATTTTAAAATATTTTGTTTGCAAATATATTTGTAAATTTTACATCTACACAAGTATTTTGCTAATGATTTGGGATCTTAAATGGCCTTTTGTATGGATTTTTATTTTGAACACATATTTAGGTTCTCTTAAAAAAATAGAGTCCAAAGATACTGTGCATGAAGTACTATCTGAACTGAAAAATTAGGGCATGACTTTCACCTCGTACCAGTTTTATAATGTCTTCCTCTGACATCAGTGGATTTACCTCAGAATAAGAGGAGAATCAGGCCCTCAGCCTCCACTCACAAGAGGCACCTCATTTTTGCTCTAATGCTTGTAAGGGAAAGTATGCAAAACAAAAACATGTACAACTCCTAATCATCATTTTCTTCATCATCAAACGAGAGAAGGCTGCTATTTTTAACTTGTTTAGCTGTGTTCTGAGGGGATGTTGAGTCCCTTTTAGCTTTCTTTGATTCTTTTTTCTTCTTACTTGAACTTGCAGTCAGGCCTGAAAATTTCTCTTCTGATGAACGTTTAGCTGGCTTCTTGAACACAATTTTTCCATCAGCAGGCTCTGGTTCTTTATCTATAACAAAGATACCAAAATCAAAATTTCCTTTTACATGATTATACATACAGAACTTCACTCTTCCTCAGTTAAGATCAGCATGAGAAAACCTCTGAAATAAAAGATTCACCAAATAAAGTGCCCCATTTCCTGTTTACTGTGAAGTCTTCATGGAGTGATTTCCTGGATGCACTCACATGACTGCTCTGTGGAGTGCATCCAAATCTCTGCCTGAGTTATTCCTTCTCCCACAGTGGCATGGCTTCTGTAGATGTTGTGCTGTCATCAACCAGAGTTCTATGGAAAAGAGGAAGCATGCTGCAGAGCTAGCAACCATCTTTTACACACACTGTGTAGCTCCATCCACGTGCAGAAATAGAGCAATTGTGCCTTTAAAGTATCTGCCTCCATTTCACCCTTTGTAAACTGGAATAATACATCCTCACTGATGTCTCACCAATCTCTCTGAAGGGGTATTTTTGGTAAATTTATCTTTGTGCTAAAGGGTAGATGATGTGCATTTCTTCCATAAACTGTATCCAATTGCTGCTTTGAGATTAAATAAACCCCAAACCCGCAAACCTTGACATTACTTGTGTTGTTTGACAAATAACTTTCTAGGGCCTCTTTATTTTATGCATCTACACACAATATATCTGCATGGTCATTACAGGGCACCCTGAAAACGTGAGGACTAATGAATTCTGCTCATCTACATGTGCTAAGGAAGATAAGATTTGAAATGAAAGGGGGATATTCTGGGATTGCCAAGGTTGGGGAGAAAAACTGCTGCATGAATGTACCATCTCTGAAGCATTTTGGTTAATGCAAAACCATTGTTATGAATCAGAAACAAAGCCTCATGCTGCAATGGCTCGCAACTGAAATGACTTATAGATGACAGGACGTTCGCAAATCATGATTCAGCTGCGCACATTTTTCTTAAAGTAGTACAATAGTTTGTTTTAAATCAATTGTGCAATAGAAACTGCCTGATGACATAACAGTGGTGTTTGACAAGGCTGTGGTTTATTGATCCCCATTTAATAATGTTCCCTGTCCTCTCTTAACACCATTATCATGACGTTTATTATAGATAGGAGCTGCATTAAAACTTGTGTTATAGAAAGCCCTGTGATATCTTATTTGAAATTGACCAAGACACTGTTTATAGAGCATGCTCAGATTGTAACAATTGTTACACTGTTATTATATTAATAGTTTTAGGGTCCAAATCAGAACTCAGATATGTATCCACAGAGCAGGTCAGACTCAAGACTGCAGTTTTAGTAATTCATAAGTAATCAAGGAAACATCACCTAAAAACCCCCTCTAAAATCTCTCACCATCACAAATCTTCTCCAGGAATAAACCTAGCCTAGGACTAGGAGCTCCAATCCTGCCAATGACTTCTACTGAAGAGGAACTACAGACAATACTGTGAACAAAATGAATCAATTCAGCAGCTTCTTGTTTTTGGAAGAAGAGTAATACTTGTGCACTGTAAAATATAATGGTGGCTCTTATTAATAAAAACTATTGCTAAAGAAATATCTTCTAGTAACGTAATATCAAAAGTAGATGTGAATAAGATACAAGTTGCATAGTAATATAAATATGTTTACTAGCAGGCCTATTGTGAATTACACCTAAGAGTCGTGTTGTTCACAAATCCTATTGTTTATTAATTTGTCTTGTATTTAATACCAAAAAAAAAACTTAAGAAATGTTCATTCTGACTCTGGAATGGATGGTAAAAATGTGTTCGGTTTCCACCAAAATATACCCCATCCTTGACTAACAAATTGCATCATATATCATCATACCCAAATGCTGATATAAGAGACTTAAAAACATTTCCCACACCTCATTGCTCTATTTTTTACATTTTGTTCTCAGAGACTTAATAATTAAATAATTCCCTTTATTGAGTGCTCTTTTGTATTTGACAAACATTGAGTTTTAGTCTATTTGGAAACACAGCTTTTATTTATTTATTTATTTATTTATTTTTAAACAAGATCTTCCATTACTGAGGCATGTGACAAACAAATAAATCTATGGCCTCAATCCTTCAAACACAAACACCAGCATAGCTTTATACATATGAGTACACCCAATTACCCAATATGTTAATTTTTGTAGGATAAAGGCCTCACTGCATACCAGCATCAGTATACATGTCAATACAGCTTCGGAATAGGATTCATTAGTAAACTGCTGCTGCAAAAGCACAGCAGCATCACAAAATCTGCTTTGCTCAGTCCTACAAAAACAGTGGTTACTTCATTTCTGTGAGTGATATTTGTTTTTAAACAAGACAATGAACAATATATTTACAATCACAATTTGTCCATCATAATATAAACAACAGTTTAAATCAAATCAAGTCTGTGATTTAAAAGCCTTGATAGTTTTTCTGGTCACTACAATTCTTGTCTGTGTTCTCCGTGCATAAGCTGACAGAATCAATCTTAGCACATAGCCTACCCCACAAACTGAACATCAAGGAATGGAGTGAATGTACATAATAAGGATAGGGTTCTGGAGGGACAACTGCATTAGCAGTGGGTTTATTTATATATATATATTTCTTTTTAATGTTTGTTTGAGTCAGTGAAGTATCTCACAAGGCAAAACCTTCACAAAAACAGTCCTTACAGAAATTTTCTTGCCTTAGGGCACAGAACTGGTATAATTTTTTCACCCATTCTGATATTGTTCACATACCATCAATTTGTATTAATAATAGCAGCACAAACTACATGCTTAATATATGGAATAAATAATACAAAGAACAGGTACTATAGAAAGAAATATTTCAACAAATTACTCTGGGAAAAGAACGAACTTTTGGCAAAATCAACGATTCTAGTGAAGACTGGTATTTTATAATAGGCAAGACAGTCCTACAGTGACCTTGTGCCATTAACCTACCCTTCCGACCATTCACTTTGTTACAAGTTATTTTCTTCTATGGATGCACTGACTCAGGATGTGAAGCTCTTCAAGACCTTGAGAGATCAAATTTCTGCTTAGGAGTAGGTGACCACTGCACTTCACATCGAGTGACATTCACTAAATATCATTATATGGAACAATAAATACGTGTTTGCTGAAAACTCAACAATCACTATGCCATCAAATCATGTGAACACACCACCATTTTGATGCAGAAGACAGCTGCAGGTATAAAATTGCTCAAATATTTTCATGTTAAGGAAATCAAATTGTGGACACAAGTATATTGACTCAATGTGAATTAAGCGTCAAGAGTATTACATACTTTTCTTTCACATGCGTTCAAACCAAATCTACAATTAAAATCGACTCTGTATGCGTGGAAGTGTAATTCCTTGGCCAGGTAAAGATATGTTAGACAAACATCACTTCAATGCAACTGCAATGGTAACTCGCAGTTAACCTGCTATCATCTTTTGATAATACTATCAAACTTAGGTTGGAAATAGGGGTTTGCTTTTTGTATAGTCCAGTAGAAGATCAGTTCAGCCACCTCACATATGCCACTACTCAGTAAGCATGCAGTGTAGTTGTAGCCACGACAGTCCCAGGGTATTAGAAGGACATGGTGGGTGAGGTAATATGTTTTATTGGACCAACATTTGCTGATGAGAGACATGCTTTCAAGCTACAAACTCAGAAGTTTGTGTTTCTCACCAACATAAGTTGCTCCTATAAAAGATTTTACCTCCCCCACCTTGTCTGATTACTCAATAACATCATTCAAGGAGTCAGCATATGATCCACATATGACAGTTTCAGTTTAATTAGTTCCAGTGGGGAAATTGTATAATAAATATAGCAAAGAAACGTAGTCTAGTACAGAAGAATGGGGAGTCAGAAGTTCCAAGTTCTATTACCAGCTCTTCTTTCTGCTGACCTAGTGTATGATTTGGGGCAAGTCAATTCACCTCTGTGCTTGTTTTCCATTTATAAAGTAGAGAAACTAGGACATGTCTTTATAACATGGTCTGAGGTCTTTATAAGGAAAAATATGCCAGAGAAGGGGCAAAGGATCAGGAACTCCAACAAAACTGTAATTTCCTTAGCACTAGCTTCCAAGGACTGAACACTGTTTATGGAGTATTCAGAAGTAGCTAGCTGATTTTAGATTTCTGCCAAGACAGACATTCTCAAGTTTTTAGTAGATGTTCAAGGACACGCCTTCCAGCAGAAAAGAAAAATCAGACCAATTTCAAACAGCCCTATATTCTCATTTAAAATGTCAGCAATGGTAGACAGAAAGAATAAATCAGGTGAGGAAATATGGCAAATGTGATCCTACCTAAGCAATCTGTGGAAAGAGTGAGAACAGGAAAATGAGACCCTAAATCAATTTTATCTAAAGTGTTTAAGGAAAGCAGTATGGAGATTTGTTAACACCTGCCAAGACTGCCTTCTTTCAGCTAGTAATAAACTTAATCTCATCCTTTCTCAGATTACATCAGACTGATGCGTCTCTACTGCCTTTTGTATTTATGCTGATGACCTCCAGAAATTGATAAAAATGTGCCCTAGAAAGGGTCAGTGAAAAACTTATTAAAGAAGCAACCTCAGTGTTGGAAATTCTTAAACCAAAACCTGATAAAAACCAACAAACACCAGGACTACAAATCAGGAGAAGTGGGATTTCTGACAATGTGGTGAGAGATTAGAGGACAGCAGAAAAGTCAGCAAATAAGAGCGCAAAAAATAACGTAATGCATTACTGCTGAAAATAAGGACAAAACTGCGTTAACACGCTCTTCTTAAAGTACTGTGATCTTAGACATGGTTTCTTTTTCCTAGATCCCAAATCCATGTTTTAAAAGATTAAGAGGGCTGCATTAAAAAACTGAGCTGAAAATTCCAATTTAAAAGTCACATCTTCTGAAAAATGTGGCTTACCTTTTTGTTATACCACACCTTACAAGGTAACTATAACTGAAAGACAGGGTGGCAGGATGGAAACAGCATTCTTCTCTAATTCGCTTACTTTTTATTTGATCACAACTTGTGTACAGTCAGTTTCATCAGTTTCCTTGTACAGTCAGTCAATTTCTATTTACATGGATCATTCACACAGCAACAAACCCCACAAAAACTCAGAGACTCAGTTATATGTAACACATAAAACTCTTCTAAATGTGACTGAACTTCAAGTTTTACATGTCCCTTTAATGACAATGACTAAAAAGGATTTGTAGCAACCTGATGAATTTCTCATGGTTGCATGACTCTAGGATGTGGATACAATTGTGTTTTAACTGATTAATGTACTCTTATCATGGAGCTTCCTCACTCAGCCTAGAACTACTCTTCAGCTTTCTCCCTACATCTCTGTATTTGCTTCACTAACCTTTTATTACAGGAATTCTCCAAACCACTGGTTTTAACGACATGATACCTGATGTTCCTCACATAACCAGCTTCCCTCATTTAAGAAGCTAATCTAAATGAAGTGAAAAGCTACTGCAAACTTCTGATGTACTTTTGAAAGTCAAAATTGATGTTTAATACAAGGTTATAGAAATGGCTAAAATCAAAGCCACTTACTAAGGCTACAGACTAGCTAAACAGCAGTTTGAAGTGAAATAGTGCTAATATAACTCCTTCAGACCAGAAAGGAGCTTAAATGCACCAGCAAGAAAACAGGAGGAATTTCTCCCACTCCCCCAGCAAACTGAAGAGGCCTGGAATAATATTAAGAGACTTCAGATAAGGAAGGATACAAGGACACTTGCTGCCAATTTTTGGTCATCTGCATATATCAGAATCTCACAGAGACCAGATGAGCTAGGAAAGGAGCAAGAAAAAAGAATTCTAGAAATTATAATGAATGCAGGCAGAAGGTATCTTTTTTACCAATTAACATTTTTGCTTTTCTGTCATTTTATTTTTCATGAAATTTTTTATTACCTTTGACCCTACAGTAATTCTTTTTAAAATTCTGCATGAAAGAAAATGTAAGCAAAAAGATTGTTGGTAAATATATAGCAACTGTTTAAAGACCTCTAGCAAGTACTCCATGGATAAAATGATTTCAGTAGGGAAGATTACATATAAAGGTTAATCTTAGCTAAAGCATTCTCCATGAATGTATTTCCAAAAAGCCAATGTTAAGAGCATTACTACATTTCGTTCTGCCTCAGGAGGCGGCTAAGTGAAGCTTGGACATTAATCAGCTACTTTTGCCAGATTAATGCAAGAGTGTAGTTCATTGGTTTCAGAAAAAGCAAATCACGGGGAGGACTGGGGCTTGAAATAAAAGGTACAGTCATGTCAAATTGGTTAATGAAAAAAGCTACATAGGGAGGAATGTAAATGAGGTTTAGAAAATCCTAGAATAATATTGCCATGCTGGCTGGAAGGGGGGGGAGGCATTTAATATATTGTTTAACATCAGTATGTCAAAATCATAATAATTCATATGAGATATGCCATGTCAGGTACAGTTAGAAAGGCTATAATGTGCTGAGTAAGATGATAATATTTACGTTCATGTGTTGTGTGTGTAATGGAAGTTATGGTATGGTTGATATATCTGTATTTCAAATTGTGCTGTGTCTGGACGACACCCCAGACAGGATGGCTGCAGCAACAGCCTGCTTAATGGCCCATTAAGGAAACTCACAGGTATGATGGGCTAGGGAGAGAAGCCAGGGATATACCTGATCAGTCACCAGTCACTCATGTGACCCTGGACTCCATCTTATTCCTATAAAATTCCACAGGCAGCATGGCAAAGGCCAAAGGACATAAAAGGCAGCTGCCCCACATCCATTTTGTCTTCAGTCTCCAGCCTACCTCTGGATCAGCTCATCTACAACTGAACTGAAGCTATGGAACAAAGGACTGAGAACCCATCCAGGTACTGGATGTACACCAGAGAGACTATACAAGCCTGCAAAAACTCCACAATTCTACTAGAAACCTGATATATATGGACTTTGAAATCAATTGTATTTGTCTGATTTCTTTAATCCTTTAACATTTCTCTTATAGGTTGTTTCTTTTTATAATAAACCTCTAGTTTTATTTACTGAAGGATTGGCTGGCAGCATGGTATTTTGGGTAAGATCTAAACTTAGATTGATCTGGCATCATGGCTGACCCTTTGGGGTCAGGTGAAATCTTTTTGGTAAAGAGCATAGAGTTTAAATAACTGGTCTCTTTACTTGACCTACTGACCAATTGGGATCCAGAGACTGGAATGCAGTAAAGGGGGCTGTGCATATTTTTATTTTGGCTTCTTGATAACCAGTGTGGGGAATCAGAAGCATGGTTTGTGGCTGGTTGGGAAGTCTGACTTCAGTGTCACCCACAAGCGTGGGGAGAATCTGCTCTCCTTTTGCAGCCTGCCCTGACTATGGCATTTTCAGGTGGCTCTCTTAGGCACGGACGAGTCACAAATATCTCAATCTGATGCCTGAGGGCAGGGACCTTTGGAATGAAGAATCACTGTGGCCATATTAAATGAGAAGGCAGAACCTCAAAACTGGGTATTTTTGGTATTTCTGAATACTTTAAAAAATACCATTAGTTTAAATCAGCCTCCATCCAGACCTGGTTGTTCGGCACACAGTACTTGGGATCTACCTGTTTCCCTTTGTTCTGATCCTGGCATAGTAAAATCGAACATTAATTCTGGCATTTACTTCCTCCATCCCCATTCAGTTTTCATATGAATGGAAGTTTACCACCTGTCTATATATTATTCATTATCATCCATTAAATTCATTTCACTGTCAACTTAGAAGTTGACAACTTCAAACATAAGAAATGGAATCAAATTATCCTACAACAAGCTTTTTGTGATATTTTGCTATTTTTTTATACATGAAAAATAACTGGCAAAAAATCCCCCAAACACAATATTCAAAACCTCTAATAAAGAGTGAAGCTAGCCAACTGCCTAAACACATATCAAAGATTAGCAGAGACCTGAGTTTAAATCCTTAACTGGAAATTAGGTTAGCAGGGTAAGGATGAACAAAGGATCAAAGAGAGCTGCAGTACCATCCCACCACAGTCATCTAAAAAGCAGTAGAAATTTTCATGTGGCCCTTTAACAGCACAAATCTCCCAGCACAGAAGAAAATCTTATATTGTTTGTGCCCATTGTTAACACAAGTCAACAGGGAGAAGGCAGATGAACTCACTGATATTAACTGCACTGGCAGTCAAGCACAGTCAGCAGCCTAAGGCAATAGGATATGTAGGAAAGAGAGCGGCAGTCACCCCAATGTAGTGGCTCAGAAACTCAGATTGTAATCACTATGTGGCCCCTTGCAACAGTGGCTCTAGATCTCACTTAGTTGCTATTGCCTATCGGCCATATCACCAAAAGCCACACAATTTGCCACAACTACTAGTCATTACTCAAAAGGCTTAGGACGGGAGATAAGTGCGGAAGTGCTGACGCTCAAGACTAAGCTACACTGGCAAAACTGTTCAGGTGAGTTAAATAGGGTCAGTCACATGCTATGCTAAGAAAGATATTACTTTTATTCTACACAGATTATTATTCTGCTTATTAGAGTAGATCAGCTATTCACAGATTTTTTCATCGTGTGGACCACCTCCCTTTCCATACATGATTGTGCAGACCACTTCTCCTCCCACAGTAATCATTTGGGATTCCTGTGGCAGCTACAGCAATTGTTTACATAGAAAAGTAATACTTGGAAAAGCATCTAATGTATTTTCAGCATGTTTGAAGGATTTGCCATGCTAAAAAACATCACTTTTCTGAAAAAAAACCATGAAACCTTTACAAAATGAAACAGAAAGCACATTGTACTGGAGCAATAAATATCTTTATGAATAAGCCTCAACCTGTTCACATGTTCTCAGAATTGAAGTTTCCAATACTGTAAATAGAGCCCCCAGTGTACAGATAAGGCCCGTCACTTTTTTTGTATTTTTCAGAGAGAGAGTGTTTTCCCAAGTGATTTACTTTAAGTATGTAGCCTGTTATGAAGATAAGACCAACCCAATCCTAAAATAGTAACAAAAAAGTTTAATTGCTTTACTGGCTGGACAGGAATGAAAAACCTTTTAAAAACTGGCAGAACTCTGAATTCAATTGTCTTTTTTTCTATAATCTTACTTCTACCACTTCCCACAATGAACCAAATATTCTTCACAAGCATAGATTTCTACTACAAATCTGTATCTTCTATTTTAAATGGTAGAAAAGAAAGAAATTTTAGACTTTTGTATTTTGGGATGTGTGGGCAAATCACACTAGCTAACAAGAAAAGATTCCTGGCTTCTTTGAATCATTTTTTTCCTCTTGTGCAGTTCCAGCTCTTGGTTGTTAAGAGATTTCCACTGAAACAATAATGTCATCAGCTGGTAATCAGTCAAAACCTCCCAAACCTCCTTCAATTATTTTTACATGTTTAGTTCTTATCTAAATAGTTCCTTATTGGGTAACTGCATGCTATATTTGACTGAAGTCCTTTTCATGCACTCGTCTAGTTTCAACATACTTAGTAGAGCTACAACCTTTGAGAGTTCCAACATCTTTTGTTAAGTTGGGGCATCACTTTTTTTTTTTTTTTTAAATAAACACACCATGAAGCAGCTTGTGATTATGAAGGAATTTTTGAATTTTCACAATGTTTTAAAAACGTGTCCTGAGTTGACAATGTTTAAATATTATGCTGAACACGTATGCAATCAACCTTCTAAGAGAACAGTTATAACTAAGTTCCTTCATTTCGTTTTACTTACATTGTCCAATAAATTAGAGACTTCCTCCTTGGTATTTTCTTCTTTGGATTCCTGGATGGCTTCTTCAACAACTTGGATACAATTTTCCATAGTTGTCTTTACAGACACAGAACCAAAAGCAGCGTTAAAAAAGAACATGGTTTTCCGTACTTATGTTTGTTGCTATTACTGAATCATCTATCATATTCAACCAACCATCTTCAATTAGTTACTGGATTTCTTTAGTGCCTCCTTTAATTTTCCAGTATTTCATCACTTGCATCATCTTACAGTGTACATATGAGTTAAGATTTGTCTGGAGGAGTATATTCAGAACGAATTAATTTCTTTTAAATTTATCATTTGAGCTACGTTCAAAATCATGCTGTTGGGGTCAAAGAAGGTTACAACTTTCTTATTAAATTCAAATCTGTCTTTTGGTTTATTTTTAATGGAACGTTTGATCTTAGGGAGTCTGAAGAAAATGATTTTCTACACTGTAAGAGGAATACAAATATCTTCTATCTTGATTCAAGGTTTACAATTTACCAAAGAATTTTATTTTATTTTTTCAATTTATTCAATTGCTTATTTGCTACCTCCTGCTTTAATTTTAAACCTGTTGAACTGATACTTTCATGCAGATATCTGATAGTCACTACCCACTAATTACCAATATGCAGTATTGATCAGGAGCTTTCAGATTTACTGTAGTTACAATGAGAAGCTACCACCAGGTGAATTCAGCATTGTGAAGACTGAAAAAGATGATGAACTAACCAGTTCTATAGAGAGCCATGCAATCAAGATGCCCTGCCCACCTCCAGATGCCTCCAGATTCTAACAACCCAAATCCCACTAGAAGGCCAAATCTCCACCCACTCCTCTCTCATCAACAGCCAATGACAGTTGATTCTACACACTTACTATACCCTTCTCTTCTATCACCAATAACTCTATCCAGACCTCTTCCCATCTAGACTTCTGGAGAGTTCTATAACTTTCTTATTGTTTCTAGTAAGTGTAACAGGCAAAACAAGTGACATTCTCATCATTTCCTTTTTAGCCGCGGGAAGGGGGCTGGGGGGGGGGGGAAACCGGGGGACAAAAAATGACTTTCACACAACCATGGTATTTTTAGTTTATTGCTATTTCACAGCTAGAAACACAGAGAGGCAGCACATGTAACTAGTCAGCTCTCTGAAGATCATGGGCAAATGCTATGTGGACTACATATCTCAGCCTGGGAACCATTGGGGCAAACTATTTAGATGAGGAATTCTGAATTGTGAATCAGAGGTCACAGGAAAATGTAGAAAATTAAGCTTACAACTTCAAGCTTGTTCCTTTATTTGCTTACTGCCTCTTTGTTTTGAGCTATATAAAGCAAAAGATTAATATTCTATAATCCACTCTATCTTTCTACATACCTGATTTTGAAGCATCATTCATCTCCTCTTTAATTTTCATCACTTCTTCTGAGGTCAGATCCCCTTTTTTCAGTACTACAACTTGTGGCTGTTCATCCTCTTTGTCACTGCCACTCTCACCATCTTCCTCAGGAACCGGGAGCTGCTCTCTCTAGATGACAGACAGAAATAAAAGCAAACTCTAATCATCATATCAAATTAACATTTGTGGTAAGGTCAGTTAGGAGAGAGAGAGACAGGCTTCAGTGTCAAGCCCTCGCAACAAGCGCTGCCCAAATAGCCCAAAGTTATAGCCAAATCATCCAAGAGAACAGCAGACATGCTAATCAGCATGAAATCAGATTCGGAATAACATCAGCTGCCTTTCAACGATGTAGCACATCATCCCAGAAGTATTTATGTTAAAGTCTGATTTTTTAAAAAAAACAAACATTTTAATACCTTTTTTAGATGTAAAGACATTCCTTCCCCTACCAATTCTCTCAATTTTCTATTGGGCAAATATTTACATTTTCAGTTAAACTCTGATCAACATGGCTCCCTTCCCCCTTTGGCTGGTTGCTTGATCGTTTAGTAATGTCAGCCATTACAACAGCAAAGAAACAGATCTTTTTGGTTAACATGCTCCCTCTGCTGGCAAACTGCAAAGGCAGACTACAGAGCACAGTGGTTAATGTAGTTGCGCTTTGTTTGTTTGTTTTTTAAAGAAAAATGACAACGCTGGATTTTAAAATATTGTTTAGAAGCTAGAGGAAGGAACGATCATTTTTATATAAAACTGTTGTGGGGTTGGTTTGTTTTTTTGGTGTTAAAAGTAACACCTTCACTGACTATTTTTCTCTAATCATTCCCTAATAAGATATTTCTTCCTAGCTTGTTTACTTTAAGCCTTATCCTGTGCTACTGAAGTCAACTGGAGTTTTGCCATTAACTTTAATGGGAATAGAATTGGGCTCTTTATGCATTTAACAGCACTTTAGGCATACACAATGTCTTACTTTTTTCCTCCTGTCTCTGGGATTTTCCACACAGCAATGGAAGGAGAATTGCGTGGGTTTTCTGCTTGTTTGCATTGTTTTTAAGAACATCAACAGGGACTTCAGGGCAGGTATAGTACCTGAAATAACTTTATCACTTGTCAGCAATCAAACACTTTGGGAGGCTGATTCAGTTTAGCTGGGTTACTTCCTTTCTCCTCTTCCCTCAGATTTCATTTTACACATTTGGGCCCAATGACAGGCCTCTAAGCAGCCAGGTGCTGCTACTAAGAGCCATTAGCAACTAGAAGCTAAGGGAGTCTGAGTTGCAATGTGTTAGCCCATTAAGGTAACAGAAAATTGTATAGATTGGGTAAACAGGCAAACAGAAGTGAGTGTGCAACTACTGTCTTGATGTTATCCTTGGGTCTAGGTGTTAGCAGTGAGGACCTTGCTGTGTGTGTTTATTACAATTCTGGTCTTTTCCCCAAAAGCTGGAGTAGAGTAGAATATATAAGAGGTGCTTTAGAGACTGTCTTATTCTGTTTGTACAGTGGCCTAGAACAATAGGGCCCTATTCCATTTCTAGGTGCTACAACACAAATAATAAATAATATTTACTCAGCTAACTAGATCACTGGTCTAATACTTACAGGTCAGCACCTGAGGAGGGCTTTAGATAGAATTAACTCAGTTTTTCACTTGTCTACCTTTAAAGATCATAGTACCCCTATAAGTACAAATTACTCAAGAGCTCACTTTAAACAAACAGCATAGTTTCTGGACAACACAATAAGGGGGAGGGGAAGAGAGAGAGAGAGAGAGAGACAAGGAGCTAAACTGCAGCTAGATTTTTTTCCCCTTGGGAGGATGGTAAAACAGGAGAGAGCACCATTTTTGTTTTTAAAAGTAGAGAGTTTGTGTTTAAGTTTCAGGAGAGTTTACAAGGCTGCTTTAAACTATATACACAGTTTTTAAAATAACAGTATTAAATGAAAGTGTCCATTTGAAACAAAGTGAATCAGAAGTATTTCAGATACTACAGCTGCCTGTGTCCCTCCTGCCCATTTGTGATTTCTAGCCAGTTTTCCATTTTCTAAATAATGCCTTTACTCTTCCCTACTTCTGTGTGAACAACCCAAACAAATAAACAGGAGTAACTGACTAAAGAAGAATAGTGAAACTGACTACACACTAAATGCTGTCAAATGTACAAGGTAAACAAATAAAAAAGCAGGGAAAATTATCAAGAAAATCTTGATCTTAGCCAACAGAAGAGTTTAAAACTGAATGGCCCTTTAAAAATTCCCCTATTACACATCTCACGGTTTGAAAGGTTTCCAGTTTCTGTTGTTTTTCTTGTTAAATATTATTCACTTGCTCAGTGCAGCTGGCTGCTGATATAAGGGGGGAAAAGGAGAAACCCAATAACAGCCCTTGGCCCTGAAATAAGCCTTGACCTCAGTTGTTTTCCCGGTGCCTCCTAGGCCTGGGGAGCTCCCTTTCTATGTAATGTTACTGCATCTTGCCCTACAGCAGCGCCAGGGCTCAGGCAGCAGGCCCTTGATAACAAGTGTCAGCGAGGAATGGGGAGCCCTGTCCCGCCGCCGCTGGTCTCACACGGGGCAGCGGGGCTGCACGCAGCCAAAGGGCCGTGAGCCTGCGAACGCCATGCTCGGGGGACCCAGGCTCTCGCACCGCTTAGAGACGGGACGCAGGGGAGGGAGATTTTAGCGGCTCCCAGGGGGCGGCGGCCGTGCTCGCCCGGGCGGGGCTCACCTGGTGTCCAGGGACAGGGAGCCTGGCCCCGGGTCTCGGCAGCGAGGTGGGCTGTGACCGGGCTCCTCGAGAAGCGGGGGCGGGTTATTACCTTGGTCTCCACCGTAGGCCCCTCCCGATACCCGACCTCCCTCTTGAGGCGGCTGAGGAAGGCGGGCTCGGGGGGCCGCACGTACGAGACCTGCGTCTTCTTCTTGCTCATGGCGACCACGCACTGCGCAGCAAGGAACGAACAACAACCGGTAACGGTACCGCGGGCGGCGGCGCGAGATCAATGACGCACTTCCGCCTAGGCCAGCGGGCAGGGGAAACTGACTGCGGCGTGATGAGGCCAGACTCAGCCCTTCCCCGGTCACGTGACAGGAGCCGCCCTCCCTCCAATGGTCGCCCGGTGATGACGTCACAGAGGAAGACCCGCCCCCCGCGTCTCGCCGGACATTTAGCGCCAAATTCAAACAGGCCGCCATTTTGAGCCCTAGAATCATTCCAGGTGCGGGGAGAGGAGGGCCTCGAGCCGCGTCGGCGGTTCGGCGAGAGGAAGCGCCGGGGAGGGAGCTGCGTGGACAATGGCTCCGGGGACCAAAGGTGAGGGGGACTCTCTATTGTCCGGGCGCTGCGGGCGGGGTCCAAAGCGCCCCTGCCTGAGCCCGGCCCTGGCGTAGTGGGTGAGTGGGTTGCCGCTGGCAGCCCCCACGGCCCAGGTCAAGGCGGCCTGGCTCCCCCCCGTCCCGCCATTGCAGTGTCCGGGCCGGACTCCCCCTTCCCCCCGGAGCTGGGGTTACTGCGGGGGGTGCAAAGCCAGGGCGCCCGGCGGCTCGCTCAGCTGTCCGGCCTGCCCCTGCGGCTGATCTGGGTTTGTTTCTATTAAAGAGGCAGCTTAGAAACCGCTTGGGATAGATCCCTGTCGCGTGTGGTGGGGAAGGGCCTTTCCCTCTCTGGGCGTGAGAGATCGGAGCTAGCCTCAGGTGTGGGTATGTTTCCTAACGTCCGTCCTCCCCGCCGATCAGTCCCCCCCCACCCCCCAAAAATCTTGCTGTCTGAGTGTTTTTCAGACCCGCTGTCTCCATGCAGCGCTAATCCGGAGGGAAAGCGGCCCCTCCAAGCTACTCCCTCGTCTCCTCGCGCTGCGTCCATCCATTGCTGTCCCGAGGGAATTGTGAAAATGCCGAGGGAGGAGTAAACCCGTCTGAGGGCTGCTGTCACTTGGCCAGCGCAGTCAGGAAAGGCGGCTGGTGGTTGAGCGTTTCTGTTGTCCTAGGTGCTCTTTGCCACAGGGAGTTGGAGAGACCCCTGTATCAAATCATGAGCTCCATGCTTGGCTGACCTAAGTGAGGCTCTGCATTCAACTGAGGGTTTGTCTTCACTTACCTCAGAGGTTTGGTGGCAGTAGACGGGAGTTACACAAACAAACTTGCATAACTCCCCTCGACTTCTGTTCTGCCCGCTGTCTTCACATCATCTTTCTAACAGTACCTTTCTGACACATGGCATATCTCATATGAATGCATTTGAGCTGTCCCACTCAACTCAGTAGGTTTACTCACATGCATAAAGTTAAACACAGGTGTTTGCATTGCAGCATCCGGGCTTATATTATCTGTCCAAGAAACATGAAGCTGACTATGCATAAACGGAAAATGTTAGCTGAATTTTTTCTGCAGGATTCTATTGCACCTAACCTCAAAATCACTTAAACATTTTTGTTTTATCTTTCCAATTTGAACTCCTTCAGCATCACTTGCAAAACTTTTTTACTCGTTAAAAAAAGTCATAAATTGTTTGGCATTTGACAGCCATAAATTGTTTTCTTTGGTAATCTGATGTATGTTTTCCTTTTTTTTTAAAGCAGGAGATTCACGTGATGCCACATTGCCTCTGTCAAATACAGCTAGGTAAAACACTGTTTGCTAATTATTGTATTAACTTCTATTATTAACTAAGTATTATCTTTTATTAACTATGTATTAACTAAGTATTGTATTATACTAACATTAAAGGGCTGTGTGGAAAAAGGGTGACATGTATATGACATGGTGGTTGTTTCTATTCACCCCATTTGATACTGTAGTTATCCGTCACTTCCAAATGTAGTTATGCCAACCACATTTTTCTCCTTTAGCATTGCAGTGTTAGAATTGACCTTGCTTAATCTATAATCAATCTTTAGAAAAGCATTCAGGAGTGAAGCAATTTGCATATCCAAGTTCGAGGCTGTCATCTCTGCTGACCCAAGAACAGTGATCTACTACCCTAATGTTGGGGGTTTTTTTAATGCACTATGTTAAGCCCTCAAGGATCCCTTTTAATATCATAAAATGATCATATGCAGAACTGTATTTGGACTAATTGTTATGTACCCAGAAGGACATACCAGTTAAATGTATGATAGTGATTAGAAACATAAGACTTGTCTTACTGGATCAGACTCATGGCCCATCTAGTCCAGTATCCTGTTTACTATAGTGGCCAACCACCAAATGCTTCAGAGGAAGGTGTAGGAAGCCTTACATTAAACAGCTATGGTATAATATGCCATCTTGCAATAGGTCTCTCTCTTATAGAGGTTGTCTAGATTTAGTACAACTTCAGGGTAAATCTGCATGAGTTTGCCCACTCAGTCTGACTTCTGGAATCACATATATTTTGTCAAATAACTGACAGACCTGTTTTCAGAAGCCTTCTATATAAATATTTTTTCATTAGTACTGAAGGTGATGCCATCAAGGTCTATGTGAGAGTACGTCCCCCTTCAGAGGGAGCTGCATTCGCTGATGGGGATCAAGGCTTGTGCTTATCAGTTCTTTCATCAAACACTCTTCGTCTGCATTCAAAACCTGAGCCCAAGCTCTTCACTTTTGATCATGTTGCAAATATGGACACAGCCCAGGTAAGGGCTTTAAAAATGGTTGACAAACTCACTAAAATATGAAAATAAATGGCTGCAATAGCTATACAATATCTAATTGCCTGTTTTTTACATAACAAGGCTGGTAATGCTCAGCTACAGTTACACTATTAAGGTGCATTCATTTTCTCATTTTTCTCTTTACTGCATTAAGAATTTCTCTTTTCAAAGTCTTTGTAAGAATTGTAATTTGCATTTGTATTGAAATTGGTGGGAAGTTGTGCTTAATGATAGATGGCATATTATGATCCTATAATATATGCTGCTCCTACAGAAAAATTCTGTATAAGTTGAAGGCCACTGTTGTAACCCTAACAGAATAATACATGAAAATAGATGGTAGTAGTAGTTAGGCAATGTATTCAATTCCATAACACAGAGCAATTGATTCAGTACCATAACCAAGTTCACTTAATTGTTTTGCAGTCAGCGTTAGGAAAGGGTTGTGTGGCCTTTTGGTACATTTGCTTTGTTGTCTTATTCGACCAGGTAGTCACGGGTACATTTAGCCTGGCTGTGCCTCATTTAATATATAAAATACACAAAGCTCTATATATAACATTGTTTATCATGGATTTTCTTATACGGGGGAAGAAAATCTTGCAGCTATTATGTTTATGAAATCTTAACGCCAGCTTCCTTGTCCTTTTTCTCATCAGGAATCAGTGTTTTCAAGTGTAGCCAAAAACATCGTTGAATCTTGTATGAATGGTTACAATGGAACCATCTTTGCATAGTAAGCCATTTACATTTATTTCATATTAAACATGAGAATTGTAAAAACTTACTTAAAGCAACTGGTATTTATTGATACATCAGGGTATAACGTCATGCTATAGTGTATTTGTTTAAAAGAAAAAAAGGCTGCTCTCTTACTTGATGCAGCATCCCAAAGAGTGACATGATGAAACATTTTTTCACTTTACATGTAGAAAAATACTTAATTTCTAATTCAATATTTCTGAGGCTGTCTACCTATAATGCAGTGTGGTTGTAGCTGGGCTGGTCTCAGAATATTAGAGAGGCATGTGGGTAAGGTAATAATTTTTATGGGACCATCTTCTGTTGGTAAGGGAGACAAGCTCACACAGAACTTCTTCTCTAATATCCTGGGACCAGCATAGCTACAACAACATTACTTACAACGATGGTAGACTTCAAGTTGACAGAGAGTTTTCATATCTTCAACTTATGAGAAATGATTTGTCCCTGTGAAACTGCCAGTTAGCATTACTGCAGGTAAATGAGGGATGTCATTGATAGATTAAAGTTTTGCTTATTTGGGTTTTTTTTGGTTTGTTTTTTCTTCTTCTTTAGTGGCCAAACTGGGTCAGGAAAAACTTTTACTATGATGGGTAAGTGCATAAAAGACTAATTTATAATTGTCAGAATTTTTCTCAATAAAAATTTTGAGATGTGGTTTAGTTTTAAAACAGCTACTATTTGTTATGCTCTGTAAATGATGTTTGGTTTTACATTCTTCTGCAGGTAATATTTTAATCTTATTGCTTTTGGTATTGTATAGCACTCTGTGTAGTTTGTGTCACTCTAACAACATTCCCAGAGAATGGGGATAGGTACCGTCTTCTTTTCTTTGAAGTGAAAAAGTCCATTCCCTGTTTTTCAGCAGGAGAAAATAGCCCAATGGAATCAAATATTTGTAGTCAAGTGGCTTTTACAAAATTCTAAAAGCATCTTTCTAGTTTCCCCTTTTTTGGCTCCCAGCCCCTCAATTTATGAAAAATATTCTAGTAGGCACATCTTTTCTGTATTAAAATATATATACTGACATTTTTCAAAAGGTGTCTTTCCAGACTGGAATTTAAGGTCCATTGGTATATAAAAGAAGTTTATGGTATTCTTGTGCTGTTTATAGAGCTGCTTATTTTAAATACAACAATTATTCAGTCTCCCTTTTTCTTTTATGTCAGAGGGGCACTTGCCAAAAACATCAAACTGAAAAGACTGCATGGCTCAGGGACTGGCTAAGAATAAGGCAACTGAATTACTCTCAATCCTTGAGGTGATCCTTCCAGACCATTGTTGAGGCAGGCACAGTGGTGGGAAGTTTGCACTGCTACTTCTTGGGCTGTGTATGCACCTATTCCATGAATAAATAGACTTTAGTATCCAGACTTCAAATCTCTCAGCCTTTCACAGGCACTAATTTACTTTAATTTAGATTTTTTTAAATGTAAATTGACAAAGCAAAACCAGCTGATTATTGAAATAGCTTGATTTCCTCCTTCTTTGTTTTGCTAAGAATTATTGGCTAACAACCAGTAGTTGCAGTTTTGTGTAATGGTATATGAGAGAGCCAACCAACTGCTGTTGTCAAATAGCTTTTCTTAGTTAAACCTATAAAATGTTTTTTAATTAAATCTCTTTAGGGCCATCTGACTCTGATAATTTCACTCATAATCTGAGAGGAGTCATTCCTCGGAGCTTTGAATATCTCTTTTTTCTAATCGAACGTGAAAAAGAAAAGGTAAAACTTTTGTATTACTGAGGTCTCATAAATGTCTTGCTTATGAAGTAGCTGAATAAATTACATTTTGATCAGTAAAAATGACACGTGCTCAAGTTTCATGTGTTATGGTTGTCTTGCATCTATTTTAGCAATGAGGATCACTTATATTTTAGTATCCTTTGTTAATTGATAGATACAAGTGCCAATAGAAAAATTTAAATTTCTATACTGAAAGTAGCTATCTTTCTGGGTTTAGGGGAAAAAAAAAAAGCCCTCTGGGCACCATAAGTGGTGTTAAGGTACAATGTATGTGTGAAGGAAATGAAACAAACAACTGTCATACTGTGTTAGAGACCGGTTCTCATAAACACTATATATCTATAGTAGATATGTCCTGTTTTACAGGCTGGTACTGGTAAAAGTTTTCTCTGTAAGTGCTCGTTTATTGAAATCTACAATGAACAGATATTTGATTTGCTGGACTCTGCTTCAGCTGGACTCTTTCTCAGAGAACATATCAAGAAGGGAGTCTTTGTTGTCGGTGCTGTGGAGCAGGTGTTAACCTCAGCTGCAGAAGCATATCAGGTAGTCTGTTTGATATTACTGTATCAGCTACATTGCTCTATCATTGTTCTATCAGCTACATCATACAATTTTAGCTCTAGCAAAAATTAAAGTGCTTAAAATAAAATGTTAATATCTTTTGAAAAATATGTTGTAGATCTGTAAAATCTGTAAATGGAAATATTGTGTTGATTCTAAGTTTTCTCCAAAGCATGCATGTTTCACACCAGTCCTCTGTGAATGTCCAAGGTTATGAAAGTTATAGGGTTTGGGGCGTATAAAAATGCACTGATGTTAATCTTCTGCTGATATTTGCAGTGGATTTCAGTGCTATAGTAGCAGTGCCTTTATCCCACTATACTGTTGCTCTAGACATCCTATCCCATATTGTACATCCAGATGTTGAGTAAGCCTGGCCTACGCTGCCGTCAACTTGCTTACGTTGCTGTGCCATGGCATCTCCACAGAGCTACATTGACAAGAGACGCAGCCGTACTCTTTCCTTGGGGGAGGGGAAGTGGACTGCAGAGCACTTCTGGGATTGATTGAGCGGATCCCCACAGCCCACTCAATTGATCATGCCGCACTGATCTGTGCTGTCCCAGCAGTGTAGACATACCCTTATTCTTCTGATGATCAGAAGCACGTGGTTATCTGTGGTTTTGTAAGGTTTTACTTGTACAATATTAACATGTTTGAATAAATAAAATATTCAAAAAGGGAAATAGAACTTTGGAAAACAAATGGACGTTTTATATATTAATATAAAATATAATATATTTATATATTATATTTGTGTATTATATATACATTTTATATAGCAAAGAATATCTAATACTTGGAAAGACATATCAGTGAGTTGGTAGTCAAAATGTAGCCGTTCCAATTTTTGGACTAAAGAAAGTCTAAAACATGGAATTGGGTTGACAGGAGTAAAAAGGAAATGAATATTCAATTATTTATAAACCTACAAGTTAATGTTCAAATAATTAAAATTGTGATACTCATTAGGATTTCTGACGACTATATTTTTATATAAAGATACTTTGGGGCTCAAAGTCAGTGGTTGTAATGATTTATTGAATGACCTCATGCTGGAATACGTTTACTCTCTGTCTCACGTGTTGTATCTGAATGTTGGGGATCACTCTGAAATATGCTAGATAGTGTTATTTGGTGTCTCTTCCTCCTGCTAAGGTGTTAACTATGGGCTGGAGAAATCGCCGTGTAGCGTCCACCTCAATGAATAGAGAATCCTCAAGGTCGCATGCGGTCTTCACTATCACTGTCGAGTCGATGGAGAAGAACAGCGAGATTGTTAACATCCGTTCCTCCCAGCTGAACTTGGTGGATTTGGCAGGGTCGGAGAGACAAAAAGATACCCATACTGAAGGAGTAAGGTTAAAGGTTGGTGTTATATATCTGTGGCTTCTTTCTTTTACTTTTTAGTTAAAGATTTTTTTTTTGAGCAGCCTTGTTCTAATCAGGATAATTGTCTTCTCATTTTCACTCTCTTGTATATTTTAGGAGGCAGGTAGCATAAACCGATCATTAAGCTGCCTGGGCCAAGTGATCACAGCCCTTGTTGATGTGGGTAATGGAAAACAAAGGCACATTTGCTACAGAGACTCCAAGCTCACTTTTCTGCTACGGGTAACATGATGTTCAGTTTTCATTTAATAGTTTTTAAAAGAAAACATTGATTTTTATGTAATTGATTTTTATACTGAGAAGAGAGAAACTGAGCTTAGTGTTGTAAAATTGGGCTGCTTGTTTTCTCTTTTGCTAACACTTCTTGGAAAATCAATTTCTACATGAGATAGGATTTCAAAATTATTATCCTTTTGCCTATAGCAAGGTCTTAGGATGAATTTTAGAGATCTGAAAAACAAACTATTCAGTTTCTTCCTCTGCTCAAAGTGGTGGTGTTGGGTTTTTTTTGTTTGTTTGTTTGTTTGTTTTTTTGAAGAAGAAGAAGAAAGGGAAACTTGGAAAAAGATATTGATAATATGCAGACAACAAAAAGATATTAGACTTTTGTGTGTGTGTGTGTGTGTGTGAGAGAGAATGAAATTTGTGAGTCTTCTTGCAGAATTTGGGCCTTAGATTGTAAGTGTCTTGATGGTACCTTAGCTAATCTGTTCTGCATAGATGCTGGAACTAGGGGTGCTGTCACATCCCCTGACTTAAATTAATAAGAAACCAAATACATAATTTCTGCCTTCGTCACCCCCACTATAAAAATTGTTCCCACACCATTGCTATTCTGTACAGATATAAGTGCACTGTCAGCATTCAACAAATAATACTGACATATCTGAAGATCTATATCTAACAGTGAGAGGTTAGTTCTGTCTCTTTGATGAATCAATTTGCAGCCTGTTGGCTAAGGCTACCAACAAATATCTGAGTGATTTTTGTGATACTGGCACTTATCAAGTAGAACATGGAGCTAGGTGATCAACACATTTCACATAGGAAACCAAATGGCTGGCCTTCAGGGTAATGATAACTTTCAGCTGCTGTTGACCAGAGATCTAAAGTGAAAAATTTGATATCCCATTACAGATTTCCTGAGTCTCCTTTTGCCAATAATAGCAAAATGCCCAGTTCCAAATTTCTGAAATGATCATCATTGAATTATGTATACCTTCACAGAATAACAGAATTAAGATTCTTGAAATCAAACTCTTATTTCTATTTAAGGTTGTGTCCTCCTTTCATAACCAGCTTTGAAATAAAGCTTTATAAGCTAATACAGATTTTTCAAGTAAACCCATTCTAGTCTAAAATTGCATACCAGACAACTTGTGAAAGAAAGTTCTAGTTTCTAGCTCTAACCGAAAACCTGCAACTGAAGCCAATTTTCATATCTTTCAAACAGGATTCTCTTGGAGGTAATGCAAAAACATGCATAATTGCAAATGTTCATCCTGGATCCAGATGTTTTGGTGAAACTCTATCCACTCTTAATTTTGCTCAACGAGCAAAGTTGATTAAAAACATGGTAAAAATAATTATTTAGTATCTTTATTTTCATGACTTAAATAACAGTATTTTTTCATTTATATTGTATTTTTATATGTGAACCAATTCATTTTTATGAAACATTTTTGTTTACTATGGTTAAAGGAAAATTTTTTTAAAAAAAAAATTTGTTTGCTTGGGTTTAGTAATGACATCTTAGAATAACAAAAGCTACCTATTTTTAAAAAATTTAATTTACTTTTCACTATTTCTGCAGTTTATCCTTTATACTTCACTCAGAATGGACAATGGAAATATGCTGTTTGCTCTCATTTGTTTTTCATGCGCTACTTGTTCTTTGAGTCTGCAGCATTCCATGGAAATGTGTAAATTCAAACAGTTTTATTAATTAATTGTTTTCATGTTTATTTTAAAGTTTTAGGCTTTGTGATATTCTGTTTTTCCTACCTAAATTTTGGGTCTAAACAACATGCATTACCTGTTTAAAGGTGGGACATCTTTCTAGTTCTTTCTGAATCTTGAATAGGCTGAAGATATGTTGGCTTCTGATTTTGCAGCTATGTGGTCTTTGTTACATGCTGTTTGCCTTTGGAATTAAATTATAGTTCAGCAAACTGTAGACTAAATTTTCAAGTGTCCATGATTTTCAACTATTAAGAAACTATTGAAGTTGAAGATACTAGAAAAATAAATTGAGCTCTGTCCTGTTTCCAAAGATTCTTCTCTTTTAAAATGAAAATCCATGAGGCAATTATCTGCTGCCTTCCAATATTCAATTCTAGTTACCTCGAGGATAAGTTGTTTCTCATGTTACTTATTAAAAACGTAATCTTAAAGATTTTATTTATTGCTTTTAATATTTTATTTTAAAATTCCTACGAAAGGCTGTGATAAATGAAGACACTCAAGGGAATGTGACCCAGCTCCAAGCTGAAGTGAAGAAATTGAAAGAACAGCTTGCTCTACTTAATTTAAGGCAGTCTACCAAGGATGTTTCTGTTTCAAGAGGTAAGAGACACAAAAGAACAGAAAGCTCTAGCATTTTAGAGTGAAAAGGAGCTTTTAAATTGTTCAATAATTGACTTGCTGAACAAATAGCACCACTTAATTTGTATGCCTTAACGATTACATTGGGCTTAAACACAACATACTATTTTACACAACTGTAATAGCAAATGTGTCTAATTTTGAAAGGGACTCTGTTAGCCTAATGATTGTTTTTTCATTTTACTCTTACCATAGTCCGTGCATTAGGCAAAACTAGTTTGATTTTTTTGCTGTTAATGCCTAGAATTTTCTTCCACCTTCTAGTTCATAAAAGTGGTGGTATTCAAGCCCCAAACAGTCTCTTTAATGATTGTCAGTGTGGAGGGATTTTGTTTTTCCTCCCTAGATAAGTTGTTGCACAAGCCTGTTGATTCTGGCTTCCTTTTACTCTCATTTTGTTCATTTCTCAGTGTGATTCTAGGAAAAAATATTTTGTGGGAACGAAAATAAAAGACTAGGGTTATATACAGTACAATAAAGAATAAAGTTAATAATTGGAATTTTATTACTCTTCAAACTTGATTTCTAGTAGCTTTTCACTGAACTGTCCTACCTGCTATATAGATCTTGTGACAGTGTTTCCCATTAAGCTTAGTTCTCTGTTTGAAATACGCTACCCCAGAGTATTTTATTACTATGATAGTAATCTTGGCCTTGTTACTCTCTTCTTGTGTTCCTGTACCAATTATGGCCTGATCTTGCCAAAACACAAGGGATTTCAATACAACATTGGAAGTTACTACAATTAAAACTGAACTAATATAAAATATTTTTGCTCAGCTTTTGAAAAAAAAATCATATCTGCTTATGCAGAGGTTGAGTTTAAATCATAAAAGCAATATGGTACTGGTTAACGTGTGATATTGATGTCATCATGTCTAGATACAGGCAGAAATCTCAACAATTTCATATTACCTCTGTTGCTATAGCTTGGAATCTGGAAAAAGTAGAAGATGATGTTTTAAATCTATTAAAAATGACTGTATACATTTTCAAAAAGGGAAAATTTTGTCTGAGAGCTGACACAATAGACTTGTATAGTCTGAGCAATTAAGAATCTTGACATGTTTTGAGTTATAGTAATAAAGATATGGAGCATCATTATTAGCTGATTATAAAACAATGGCATTTATATATAAACTATAGGTGGGCAAAAATTTTTCAATTAATGGGTTTTTTTGAGGTCTGAAACTATTTGTCAAATTCTGCGAATGGCTTCAGTTGAAAACAACTTTTTTTAAAGCCATTTGTTTCAGCTTTTTCATTTTAAAATGATTGCAATTTGAAACAGCATTTTGATTTAAAATTTGTCCAATAAAATAAATACACACAAGGGTGAAAACACCTGAAATAGCAAAAATGAAATGAGAAACCCAAAAAGATTGTTTCAAATTGATCAAAATGTCTTGCGTTAACTTGAAAATAATCTTTAAAAAATTCCTTTTGAGTCAACCTGAAATATTCTGGCTGATTTGAAACACAATCTTTTTTGAGTTTTTTGATTGGAAGAAAAAAAAATTTAATTGTTTGAGTCAAGCTGAAATTTTTTCACATTTTTTGGTTCAGCCCCCAATCTGAAAAATAAATTATTCACTCAGCTCTAGTCATAATGGGAACATTTTTTGCACTTTAAGCATCATGGTGATTGGTATTGTATACATATCTAAAATAGTTCCCTTTATTATGCACAGAATGTAATATTAGTAATGCCAATTTCAGGTTATAAAAAAAGAAAGCATTTTAAGCTAATTCAATATTTTGCATACTTCCTTAACTGAATACATTAATTTTTTTTAAAGCTAAATTCAAAACCGCTTTATTCATTGTGTACAACTTTGTATGTTAATTTTAATTGTGTGAATAAAGTTTTATATTTCATAAATTGACAGACCCTAATAGTATTCTGAGAGGGTGCGCTATAATTATAATATTTCCATACTTTTGTTGTTCAATGCATTATTCTAGGAAAACTGAAGTGTTGGACACGCTCTATGAATATGGTTGTTAAACATGAAGGAAAACAAATAATTTGTATCTTAATAAAAATGATGTTTCGTTCTTTAACTTTCTATTAAGCTGCTCTTGGACAAGGTGAGGAAAATACAAATTACATGAACCACTTTCTTGAGGCAATGCTGTTCTTGGAGAAATCTGAAAGTGAAAAGAAGGTAAGAGCTTGCTGCCTTTTCCATAGTGTGTTCTGCTTATTTTTTGATGAAAGTTAAGGATGAGTAAGCCTACTGAAGCCCACTATATTTGAGATTGTCCTGTATTGTTAAATAAAAAATGTAATTTACAAAGACAGTAAAGTGTAGTCAACAGAAAGAGAGATTATGAACTAGTAGAACTGTGAATTTTTAAGGTAATGTCCATGTTTAATATCAAGAAAAAACATACAAAAATCTTGATTAATAATCAGATTGTGCCCCAGAGTTGATTTTTTTTTTTAAAGTCACAAGGTCAATTTCACTTTCAAAAATATGAATGAGATAATAAAATCTTGTTTTAATTTTATGCAAACAATATTATTATGGGTAGTATGGTATAACTTGTTTGTCTGTGATATGTACATCTTCTATTTGGATATTCAGTCTGTTACTGTCCTTTTTTGTTTCCCACTACTAAATCAGTACATTTATTGTTTTAAGACTTTGTTAGAAAAAGTTGCTCAACTCGAAGATCTTTGTGGCAAAAAGGAGAAATTCATTCAGTCCAATAAAATGATAGTTAAATTCCGGGAGGACCATATAGTTCGCCTGGAGAGACTACACAAAGAAGCTCGCAGCAGTTTAGTTCCCAAAGAGCAGGATGATCTCATCAATGAACTGAGGGAGGAATTGCAGATGCTGAGAGAACAGGTAGACGTTTTTATTTGTTTCATTCCAAAACAATGTGATGAGGCTAATGAACAACACAAAAAGAAAGAGTTGCTTTATTTTTAAAAGATAATGAAACAACTGACCTTGATCACTGTTGGTATGTAGATCAAAGGTAAAATTTATCATGGGCGTAATCTACCCAGTTCTCTAAACTTTGAAATTTCTGTGCTTTTGCTCTTTTGTTTAAATCATTGTTAGGCTTCCTGATGTGCTCTTACCACAGCACTGAGGCAACTCGGCCCTGTTCTAAAAAATAGAACAGAAAGATAGACTATTTTAATAATTTTGTAGTTGAGCCTACATATTCTAGGCTAAACTGTGATGCTAATCTTTCTAGAGAAAGAAACTCATATGTAATGATCAGGATTAAAATTATGTACCTCCTACATTCTTACAGAATGTTTAAAAATGGAGTTTTTCTGATTATCTCCTTGACTATTGCTTACTTGTTTTGAAAGTAAATTCCAGTGAAGTAATAAAATCTGTTTGCCAACTCTTTAAGATATCTGAACAGTTCTCTTTGGTTTAGGGAAGCCCTCATTTTCTTTTCCTTTATAATGCAATGCTTGTGAAAGGTGACAGATTGGCTGCCCTATATACTGAATCTTCCATGAAATAGCCTTTTTTGTAACTACTTTGTTTTTTTTGCAATACTTCAATATCTGCATGTCACATATGCATAGGTGGAACAACACCCACGAATTGCTAAGTATGCCATGGAGAATCACAGCCTCAGAGAGGAGAACAAACGACTTCGTTCCTTACAGTCAGTGAAAAGGGCTGAAGAACTTGATGCTCAGACCATTACAGAACTAGAAAAAGCTTTCTTGGAGGCTTCAACCACAGAGAAAAATAATGGAGGTAAAAATATACTATGAAGTATTCCTTTTATAAGATAATACTCATTTAAGTGTGTAATAATTAGTATATTTTTGAGAAATCCTAAATATTTTCATTAGCACTAAAATAGCTTAAATGGCAGTGCCTCTGGTGATCATATGAATTTGATAGTTTAACATTGTTCTTTATTAAATTTGTTTGCAATGTATTTTAATTAAAAACTTAAGATGTTGCATAAGCATCCACCGTTTAAACATAATACAAAATGCACAGAACTCAATGTGAAAAGCTTTTGCAAAACTTATTTTAATTTTTAAACTTTCCATCAGTTTAATCTACCACATAGCAATGTTGAAAACATTCTTTAAAAGCTCGCATCTTCAGTGCGTGTGATATTCCTATGTAGTACTTTGGAATACATATTTGTTCTCTGTTTCATCCATTTTTGTGATGCCTATGAAAAACTTGACAATGGTTAAGCCAGTGGTTCTCAACCAGGGGTACATGTATCTCTGGGGGTACACAGAAGTCTCCCATGTGGTACATCAGTTCATCTAGATATTTGCCTAGTTTTATAATAGGCTACATAAAAAGCCACTAGTGAAGTTATACAAACTAAAATTTCATATAGACTATGACTTTGTTTTTATTGCTGTATATATTGTACACTGAAATGTAAGTACAATATTTATATTCCAATTGATTTATTTTATAAATATATGGTAAAAATGAGAAAGTAAGCAATTTTTCACTAATAGTGTTCTATGATACTTTTGTGTTTCTGTCTGATTTTGTAAGCAAGTAGTTTTTAAGTGAGGTGAAACTTGGGGGTACGCAAGACAAATCAGACTCCTGAAAGGGGTATAGTAATCTGGAAAGGTTGAGAGCCACTGGGTTAAACCACTGGTGTGCTGCAACCATTTTCTATCATATTGACCAATATTTTCTGATTGTTTCCTTGTTCTTCCCCATCAGTCTGTTTGTATCTATCTGTTATCTTGTCTTATGCTTAGATTGTAAGCTCTTTGAGGCAGGGATGTCTTTCTTTTCTCTGCGCATTGCCTAGCACAGTTGGATTGTGCTTTATGATTAGGTGTAACAGTAATACAAATAAAAATGGCAGTGCTTATATTCATGTGGACTATTGTTAGTGTCAGTTGACTTAGTCTGAGTTGCTGGAATATTCAAAGAATCGTCCTTATTTTGTTGATAGAGGTTGTTATCATTGAGAGTTGTTCAGGATGATTTCAGAGGGTATCTGTTTGTTTCTTAGGTCATCAACTATATTCCATCACTACATCAACAGAAAGCAATTCATTGGCGTCTTTTGAAAGGTTGAAAGCACGCCTGCTGCATACTCAGAGTGAACTGGCAAGTTCAAAACAAGAATATGAAGAATATAAAGAGCTAACCAAGTGAGAGGAAACAATATAGAATGTTTTAAACTAATCTTCTGCAAAATATATTTTGCTAGAATAGATATATTTACATGTTCTTTTAGGGTCAAATCCTGGATACAGAATACAGCCCAAGTAAATGTGTCTTCTAGAGAGGACCAGTGGTAGGGGAGAAAGGGAAAACATAATCCTCCTCATTTCATCATAGTCCTTGGAGCAACAGTCCACAGACATCACATTAGCCATGTATAGTTGCAGATCCATTTACCCTGCTCCAAACACTTCTCCAAACCCTGCTCCACACATATTAAGATGTACGGAGTCCCTGCAGAGCAGATATCTATGGTGTGTGGTCTCCACAAATCCTGATCTGTATAGTAGAAGTCCACTTGGTTTTACAGGGACAGTTGAATCCATTGTGTTTTACTTTTTAATGGAGATTATAATCTTGACTTTCTGCAGTACAAAGAAATCCAACAAGACCGGGGGAAAGGAAATGTTGATCACTTGCCTATGGATAACAGACTTCAAATTCAGTTGTCTGACAGCCCCGCCCCCCCCCCAAAATTCTCCCAATTTCTGAGCTGTAGTTTCATTCGCTTAAATAATAAGGAAATATTGCTGCTGCTGTGACTGTCTTAAAACATTTCTCTGTTTATTTTGTTCTCTTTCACACAACTATGTATTTCTCATTTCTTTTTTCAGTGTCTGTTGTTTGGTCTTATGGCCAAGGTTTTCAAAAGCGGTTTGATTATCAGGAAGCATTGGATGCCCCTGTCCTTTGGAAATGGGGCCTCTTTAAAGTGTCAAGTTGGGATCCCAAAAATTGAGGAACATGGCCATATGTTAATTTTTGGCCTTGCTTTATTTAATATAAATTAAAAAGCCATTTCTACCACCATTTTGTGACTTGGAGTCAGAACACAGACTAATTTAAAAGTAAAATAAAATTCTAATACCTAAATAATATTATTGATAATATCCATCTGGTTTTGAAATATAGATCTGATATACAGAATGGTCTGCTCTCATCATTCACAGGTTTCTGTATAATATTCACTGTGTCCATAAATACTTAGTTCTTGGAGCTTCTTCAAGGCAGTACAGAATAGCCTGACAGTATCTGCATTTGGATTATTCATTCATGTCTACATTGGCTTGTTTTGATCAAACTAATTGTTAGAAAAACTCAGGTTCTACAACTGCATTGCTACAGACAATAATTTTTTCCATCAAGTATAATATATCCTGAATGGCAAGTGGACCAGCTCATTAAATTTACATGTGCATGGACATTGTTGTGAATTTGATAGTGTCCAAATGCAATTTTAAAAGCATCTGGTATAGAGCATTCTATCTCCTCACTTGTGTAAAGTAATGGGCCATTTTTTATCAATAGACCATTGTATGGCGCCAAAGCATTGCAGCCATATAAATGGTGGCTGTATAGTTTTATGAGTCTGTGTTAAATGATATAACTTAGTGACAGGTATTTTTGTGTTTTGGTATATTACCTGTTACGTTTTCCTATATGTATGTTGTTTCTGTTCTGTTCATAATGTTCCTGTTTATGTGTATATTTTCCTTTTCACTAGTAGGTAAATATTCATCTATCTTTATTATGAAACACTACCCACAAATCTAATGGTCCAGAAAACACATTGGATGCCATTTTCCACTCTGTCCTGAACAGCAATAAACTAAGGACCTGCTCTCACTGATGCTTATTAAGTTTTGCCATTGACTCTGGAAAGTAGATGGTGATAACACTAAACAGTTACACAAACAATCCACGCTTGCACAAGACTCCTGACACTGCAGTCATGCCAGTGATGCCAGCTATCACACTACTGGCATATAAAACTACTAAATATTACATAGTGAAAGATATTCCTAAACTTATACAAGTAATCTGAACAGTACTTAAAAAGAATGTTTAGAGTTTATTCTCAATCTTGCTAAGCTTCAGTTCTGATTTCTGATTCGCGTGTAACTGGATAACATCATTAATACTTAAAAAAAAAATTGGTATGGGTGATGTCATTTGTTCTTTAGAGGAAACACAAAGCTCTAAACTCAGGTATTCCTGGGTAAAGGAGGAAGTGAGTTTCCATTTTAAGACTGTTTAAGTGGGCGTGTATTTCTTTCATGCAATCACAAGAAGTTTGTTAATAGCTCTTTTAATGGCGTCCACTGTTCCTATAAATAGCATAGTCTGAAAATTGGAATACTTTGATGGCTAGGATGAAAATGGCTGTAATTGTTTTTCAGTGTAATAGTAATCACACAGCACCGTTACTGTCAGACTGATGATGAAAGAGTGCCTGATGACTTTTGGGCTTTGTGGTAAAATATTATGTCTAAACAGGAAAAAGCATCTGGAAATCGAGTCAGAACTTCAATCCCTTCAGAAAGCAAACAAGCATCTTGAAAACATTTTGGAGGCAACCAAGGCATACAAACGCCATGAAGTCTCTCAACTGAATAAAATGCACAGAGAAACTATTAAGGTATTGGAATCTGTTAATGAGAGGTTGTAAATACAGCAGTATATAGTTACATCTGAGTTGGATGAAATACAAGATTTCTTTAATAAAAATCAGTGTTAGATCCTGTGCCTAACAAGTTTTTCAGTACATAAGATCACTGTGATTTAGTGATAGTAATGAAATTATCTTTTGTTCAGAAGTATACTTCCTGATGCACTACTGCTTGTAACTGAGTTGCAAATCAGAAAAACATGCCGTGGTGTGAAATATTGACTAGCTTTGACGGTTTTAATTTATCCTGTATTTGATTATAGAATTATAAAATGTTACACTATAATGTGTCTATTTTATATTTAAACTCATGCTTCCTTCATAATTTCTGCAACAGAGCATGACTACTCCGACGAAGGCTTACCAACTACGGTCTCGTCTGGTGCCACGAATAAGCCCTGGAATCTTGGTGTGTGATTCCATAGATATTCAGCGTTCAGGGGAAGGGGTGGATGATATTTTCAATGAGCCAGTTCCTCCAGAAATGAATGAACAAGCTTATGAGGCCATTGCAGAGGAGCTCAGAATGGTGCAGGTAAATCTACAGACTAAGAGTGGAAGTGCACATGTAATTTTATTTATTTTATTTTTACAAAGACACATTGTGATAGTCATTGAGTAATATCATTTTTCACCAAAAATTGCTTTTAATTTAATAATTCACTTATAAAATGAAAGTAAAGGTTTAATACATATTGTAGTAAATTATTGTGATGCCTAGTACCATGCTATACTGTTCTTAAGCACCTTTAGCATTTCCAGTGTATGCTCCACTAGGAGATTTGGGTATTTTAATTCACACTTGTTATGCATTTTTTTCTGTCTACATGTTGTTCATTTATATTGTGTGAGAAATCTTAGTTCAGCAGAAATGGCACACTCCAGGGCTTTTAAACCTGAAAACTCAAAAACAAAAAAACAAAAAAAAAAACCTGTTCTATCTCAGGGAGACTCATGCAGCAGTGCCACCACCGTTCAAAACAGTGGCTTAGTTCAAAGCTAGAAGAGACTGCATTATTTGAGAGCCTGTTTAAAAACTGTATGTAAAATCTCAGTCCTTTTATCCTTCTTTTAAATTTCCTGCAGAGAGATGCTTTTACCGTAGAAGAACACAGCAAAGTGTCTGAGCCAGTCTTGGTAATGTGGCTCTAATTTTCATTAATATGAAAACTTGCATATAACAGAATTCCTTGCTGAAGTGCCCTCAAACATTTCCTATAGCTCACAGACCTTCCCAGGAATCTCTAGTCCATTTTTGTCTATTCTGAAGAGCAATTTAAATGGAGGGGCCTGATACATCAAACTTATACACACGTACCTAAAGTTAAGAATGTGCATAAGTGTTTTCAGGATTGGGTCCCAGGTTTCTACTTTGCTTTGAGGGGCTCTCCTAGCGATCTGGAAGTTCATTGGGCGTATGAGATATCTTCATGGCACGGTTAAACCAGGAGTTATCTCTAAATGTCCTTGCTTCAAGTCATAGAGACTTAAAATAGTCAAGATTTTTGTATTGGTGTACACAGAAGGGCTGATCATATGCCATATGAAAATCCTGGAAGAGAAGCTTTCTAATTATGCCTATCTACCATGTTACAGGAACAACTAAGCGCTCTTCAGATCAAGCTAGACGAGGAAGAAAGTAAAAACATAAAACTTCAGCAACATATTGATAAACTGGAGCATCATTCTGCACAAATGCAGGAGGTAAGGTAGCTGTGTAATGCAGATTTTTCAGAAAGTATATACAAAAGATGTGAATATCAATCACACGTCTCAACTATTTTCTGTACTCCCCTCGTTTGGTGAGTCTTTAAATATTACTTGGATTTTTAAAAGGTAATACTGCTAAAATTCTAAAACCAAAACTGAGCAGAAAGAGATCAGCTAGACAGCAGTGAGCATGAGTGACTTCTAAAACTTACTTTGAAATGTTTAAAACTGCTTGATCATAGAGTAAAAGAATAAATGACTAGGCACCCAGGAAGCATAGTGGTGGTGGTTTTTGTCTGATTTCAAGATGTGTGGTAAATTATCAATTGTCACAAAATATATTTTCCCCAAAATTTTGCAGTGCTAAAAAATATTTCTGGTTGTGAATGAACAAAAGTATAATTATTTATATATGAAGTTTACAAGTCCTCCTGAAGTAATCTTTGTTTTTCTATTTGTTTTGTTAACCTCAGCCTAACTAACCAAAACTAAAATAGTTGTGTGGAATATTTTTCTGAAATATATGCACAATGCACTGTGTAACACATATGATACAGCAAACACTCTGTGTCCTTGAGCTAAGTCACTTAACCACTTCTCAGCCCCCTTGCCTCCCTAAAGTAGTTATCTATCTTGAATTTGGGAGTTTTGTTTGTAAAGTGCACTGAAGACTGACTACGCAATATGGGTTCAAGGAATTATCCCACTGAATTATACAATTCAATTTTGTTGATATGCAGACCTTTATAAATGGTGATTTCATAGTAAAATTAAGCAATAGGTTTTAGGTAATGCCATAAAGCAGATGGCATGCTCTCTTTGTGGTCTAGTGGGAGTTGTAGTGGAGGAGCAGAAAAGATAGGTGTGGCAAAGGGAAGATGGGATTGATAGAGAAGAGCATCAGCCTTCCCACACCGTTCCACTGCTTCAGCTTGGGAATGGATATGAAGTTCTAAATTGTCAGGTGAAGGATACTTAAAGTGATGCTGGTAGGTCCTTTTTTTTTAACCTTAGTTTGCTTCTTCAGTTATCAGTAGTTGTTGCTCTACGGGCTTTCAATTTACACGCTGCTCACAACCATAAAACACTTGAACATTCAGGATTAATGTGCTTGGTTTGGTTATAAATATCCAAAACAACTTTCCCAGCATACAGAGAAATGCATCTTACATAGTCTGTACCGGTAAAAGACACAAAACACAAAAATATTTCTGTGATTTCAACTATGCTTTATACAGTCCTATACTCCTCTTTCACTTTTAAATTTTATTTCTCTTTTAAAGCTTTTCTCATCAGAAAGAAGTGAGTGGAACAAAGAACAGCAGGAGCTCTTTGGACAAATACAATTTCTCAAAACACAACTTCAAGACACTCAAAGCAAGACTGATAGTAAGTCTTTGTAGTACTGAAATGCTGTGTGAACTTCTCAAGAGATTTCATGTTTTGAAGCTACTATGGCAAATGCTGAATAACTGTTTTGGTTGGCTTATGAGTTATATATGATTCTGTCCTAAGAGTAATTTTTCTTGTCTATTATTGAGGAGCCTACATAATTAGTCATAGAATTTAAATGGTAGAAGGAAACAAATAAGGAAGGTGGCCAGAAAAGACCACAGGATCACGTACTATACCCTCCTCTATATCACAGGATCTCTAATTATAGACAATGGAAGTAGATGATTCATCCTAACTAAATATGGAATATTGTTTTAGAAGATTAAAGGAATTAAAAATAACAAAAAGGAAAACGGAATGATCCTTCTACCAAGCTGCAATCCCAGATTTGGGATCAACTTTTAATCTTCCTTCTTATTTGTTCCCTTTTATCATTTTAACTTTGAAAAACCTTTTTCACTTGTCTTACTCCTACTGGCGTCCGTCTACTAGATTGTCTGCATTATATTCTGAGGGCCTAGAATAGCACACCGATGTATTTTTGACATTTCCAGTTAGATTGGTTAGACAACTAGAAATAGTCATGTTTGAACTCACCTTCCTGATGCAGCTAATATAGAAGTAGTTAGACTTTGCTTTTTCCCTTTAGACCACACTTCTCATACATGATTAGTTCAGAATATTTAAAACTCAAGTGTGGTAAACTTGTAAACCTACTTAAGATTATATGTGGGATTTTTTTTAAATACAAAATATAGTAAAAAGTGAGAACACTTCTTCTAAACAATAAGCAAGTTCTAAATCAACCCTGAGGATTACACTGCCATTAAAATTAAATTGGGTTAACATACATTTAGTTTACAATTCAGAGTTACAATTACATGCCCCCTCCTAGCATGCTTTTGATTCTGGGTACACTTTTTCTACAAGCCAGTATTTCCTTGACTCTTCTTTGACCCCTTTTTTTCCTTAAGTTTTTTTCCACAGTTTTTTGAGGAAATGGCCATTTTTACTGAGAATTGTGTGTAGTTTTGTTTAATTTTCACGTAAGATTCTACAAAATCCCTGATATCGCATCAGGAGGTGAGCAATTTTATAAATTAACAAACCTTTATACATTTCTGCATGTTTTTGACAGTATTAAAAAGTGAAATCCATGACTTGCGTATTGTCCTGCAGTCTGCAGACAAGGAGCTGTCTGCTGTAAAGATGGAGTATAACACCTTCAAAGAAAAACAAGAGAAGGAAATGAGTCAGCTCTCTATGAGACATATGGATGTCCAACTACAACTGGATAATGTTAGGTATGTCATCAGCACCTTCTTAGTGGAAGTTTCTAAGCCTTCCACATGAGAGTGCCTCCAGAATCTTAATTCTATGCTAATATGTGCTAACTTTCCCTTTAAATAATCATTCCTACAAAGCAGAACCACTGTATTCTTTGGTACATACACATTCTGCTTTTACAGGCTCAACTATTTCCTGTATATTTAGAAGATAGGAAAAAGGTGATGAAATTAACAGAAATACTACAGTGAAGCCCCCTTCATTTCAACATCAGTTTCCCATAGCATTTTTCCATTAAATGGAATTTTTTCAGTAAGTATTCTAGCCTCCCTTAAGTAGAGTGAATTTGCTGAGACAGCATGTTTTCTTTCAGTTCTTTAATGCTAAAATTAAAAGCTTCACTCTAGTCTGCCCATGTCACTGCTTCACATAGTTGTGTGCATCAAAAAATCCATATAGCTAGAAGGAAAACATGTATTTAAATTCAGTTTGTTTAAAGCTTGGCAATTCAGGATTGAAAATCTGTCTGTCCTACATGCTATAATTGACATTAAGTGCAATTAGGAGCAGGAAACTGGTATGGCTTTATTTATCATTCAATAGCAAATCTTTGACAGTCAAGTGATATTAAACAGGCACACACACACTAAAGTAACATAATTTCAGTGCATGGGAAATCTCCATTAAGCAAGTGGGCATGACTGCGTTATTTCATCCTATTGGAGTCTGTCTTACGTTGGATCTTCTAAGCAGTATACTGAAGACAGAACCATGCTTCAAAACTGGTTACATGGTTTCACTGCTGCCCCAACTAAATATTAAAAGAGAGAGACACCCTTTTAGAGGTGATCTAGTAAATACCATTCTGCAGGCTCTGTATTCATTCTGTGTTTCATAATTCTTGTCAGCAGGTGTGTAGCTCTGCTAATTTTTTACTCTTAACCTTATGTATTGACACCTAAATATTCCTCAAGCCTACAATTTAAAAGAAAACAGATCAAGCTGTATAACATGCAGAAAGCTCTTGTGAGATGAAATAAACTATACGTGAGTAAGAGAAAATGTGACTGAATAAATGTGCTGTGTGGATATACAGGGCCAGTTTGATAGTAGTGACTACCATCAACAGACAAGCAATGATTGATGGTGACTGAAGTGCCACTTAAAATCTTTAAGGTTGTAAATCATGGCTCTTTTTAGAGGAAAGCAGAAGTGGCTGTATACCCAAAACAGCACAGCCTTTCTCCCACCACCTCCATCAATGCCCCTTAAAACATTTGAGTGTCACTTAATATATTGGGAATTGTGATAAAAATGGCATAACCAAAGCCTGTAAGTCTTGACATGATATCCATTTTTTATAAAATAATACTGGATTATCTGTCGCAGTGGTTCTCATCAAGGGGTACGCAGAGGTTTTCCATGGGTATATCAACTCATCTAGATATTTGTCTAGTTTTGCAACAGGCTACATAAAAAGCACTAGTGAAGTCAGTACAAACTAAAATTTCACACAGAGAATGATTTGTTTATACTGCTCTATATACTTTACACTGAAATATAAGTACAATATTTATATTTCAATTGATTTATTTTATAAATATAGTAAAAATGAGAAAGTAAACAATTGTGTGCTGTGACACTTGTATTTTTATGTCTGATTTTGTAAGCAAATAGTTTTTAAGTGAGGTAAAACTTGGGGGTACACAAGATACATCAGGCTCCTGAAAGGGGTACAGTAGTTTGGAAAGGTTGAGGGAGACTGATCTGTAGCTTTTAAAATATAACTGGGGTATTTTTTATTGTCCAGGACAAATTCTTGTTTACTAATAACATCAAAATATTTTTTTAATGAAGGCTAGAACATGAAAAGATTCTTGAAGGAAAAACAAGTCTGCAGGATGACTATGACAATTTACAGGAAGTAATGAAGTTTGAGACTGATCAGCTGAAGCAACAACTGGAGGACAGCAAACAAGAAAGTGAAGAACTGAAAATCGAACTTCATGTAAGAAAGCCAAAACTGTTACACAGTATAATCCCACCTCTCATTTAACCACATTATGTAACTCATCTAATTAAAATGACTTTACTAATGTTAGACCAACAAATTTCAATATTTTGATAGTGGTCCTATCTGGAAGGTGTTATTTACAGAAGTTTATTTAATTTTCCAAATGACTCTTGCAACCATTGGCTAAGAGACATCCAGTCACATTATGCTAGAAGTTCTATTGCCTAACAAAGAAATCATTATCTATTGGTGGGATTTGATTTAGATGGGCTAATTGGTAAAGAAACTGGGCATTGCATTTGAGATGAATCTTGGGAGGTATACTCTGGAGGGTTCAGATTTCAATTCTGGCTAAAAGTGGCATTTCTGAAATATTTGAAAGTTGGTGCTTCAACACTCTTGCAATAATGGTCTTGTCATAGTGATTTATGGCTTCTTGGTATTAGATTGCTGCCCTGCCATCTGGTTGCTGCTTTCATTGAAAACCTGTTACAGACTGCAGTGATTGCAGAACACAGCAAAAAGGCTGCTTTATGGGCTTTTACAAATGCTTTTGCATCCTTTCTGCATTGCATGCTGTGTGTCTGATCAGCAAACCTATTTCAAGGTTTCTCTCTTGGCATTTAAAGAAATAATGGACATACCGAAAACCATACATTCCTTTTTACAGTTAACACCGTATACTATCATAACTGAAAAAATTAAAACCTAATTTACAGATCAGAAAATGGTGTCATTTTGTACCCCATAAGTCTTAAATAATTTAGGATCCAGTCTACCCATAGGCCTCCCATCTCTCATAATTACAACTGAGATGGGTGGCACTAGAATTGCTGACTTGTCAATATGTACTAGAGCTTATCTTTAGAATTGTTCTGGGCAAAGTTCAAGGTCTTAATTTCTTTGTGTATCCTTTGTGTAGCATTTTGAGAGCTTTTTTATTTTTTCTTCCTCCTTTCTAACCTTCCTTAGGTTTTAAATGATTTTTTAGAAGTATTATATTAATATCTTGGTACAAAATACCCAAAGGCTTTTTAACAGAAGAGGATTGAAAATGTTTTAATCGACATACTTAGCACAGAATTCTTATAATAAATCGTGTTATGTCTTTTAGAATCTTTTGGAACTTTTGGAAGCAGAAAAAGAACGCAATCAAAAACTAAGAATGCAATTACAAGAAGATAAAGAAAATAATTCAAAGTGAGTATTGTTGTGGATTTGATTTACAGTTGAAGTCAGTGGTTTCATCTATGCTAAGTCTCATTTTTTTTATAGCTCTTGCTATTGAAATACATTGTGTTTTTTCCAAAAATAAAAATGCAAACCTTTGAAATGCGTTGTGGAAAATATTCACCTCTAAGTTAACTATGGCGTTAAACCAGGAATGAATTTAATGCAAAGACTGGTGAGTTCTTTAGACCTTTGAAATCACTATGCATGGTGTATCTTTTCATGTATTTTGTAATTGCCAATATTTATCTCTTGATATAAAAAGAAAAATGTTTTAGCATCTAAGATGTCCGTCCTAGGAAATATGGATGTTCTCCTTCTAAAAAGAGAAAACAATAAGAAGCTGATGAAGCAACACCATCAGGTCACCTGAAAACATTCGTTCAGAGAAGCCTATTAGAGCTTTTTGTCTCCAGATTAATACTATATGGATTTTTAGTCAGTATCTTTACCCAACTAAAGACAGCACTACTTCCTTTTAATTATTTTTAATTAACATTTTCATTATAAAAATGTTCCTCTGTATGTGAAAGTTCTAGCACCAGCTTCAATATACAGCTACAAGCTGAACTATTAGGTTTTTGAATAGCTTTAATCAGCTGGTAGTAAAAGAACTTTAAAACTAAATGGCACCCAGGGTCAACCTACATAGTTTGTTCTTGTTGAAGCTGTCTTTTCTTATGTTTTGATTGTCTCTTACAAGGACTATATTCCTTCTCCTCTAGGGAACTCTTGAAAGTACTTGAAAATGTACATCAGGAAAAACAGTCCTCTGAAATGGTGGCCCGATGTGAGCAGCAGGTATAAAAGCACCTTTTAATAATTGGGTTTTCATGGATATCCTGTATGTTAAAGGGAATAGAACTTTTATTGGTGAACTGGCTGAAGATTAATAGTAAAACAAATTCAGTGCTTTCAAGCATCAGGAATTGAACAGTAGCTTCTTAATTACTATGCTACCTTTTAGTATTGTCAGCCCATTAAGCGGTACAGCTATCACTCTTGCGGTATTCCTAGCCGTTTATAGTAAATGTACACGAGAGGTAATGAGGGCTCTTTCCATAACTAAAGTAAAATTTCTTCCAGGAAGAAAAGTTGCAGAAATTAGAAAAGAATCTGGCTGCTGCTGAAGAGGTTATTGCTTCTCTGGAGAAGACTAATACTGCCGACAAGGTACAGGGATACTTCTATTGTTGGTTTACAAGTTCTGAAATAAATTGGCTTCTTTGCAGCAGAGCTGGAAGCCAAGCCATTCCTAGTTGTGATATGAGGTGAAAAAAGTGCTCTCAATATCTGGCACAGTCTGCAGGACTGCTGGGGAAAGAAGGCTGGCACAGTGCCAGAGAAAACAGGGTAGAGATATAAGGGAACAGAGAAAAAACAAAAGGGAATTGTGCTGTCTGCTGGACAAAACAGCTAACACAAGGTGATGAACATATCATCCGTTGATTGACAGGGGCTTCTAATAAGGCTCATCGGCTGAGGAATTGGCTAATAGAAAACATAGGAATGATATAGTAAGAATCTCACTGTAACTGTTGTCAGTAAAATCAATGCATGTTTCATTTAAGATAACTTTTCTGAAAGCTCCTATAGTGAATACCTTTTATCATTGTATACAAAATACATTTAAGAAATGACATGGCAACTCATTGTCACAGATGGTAAATCAATTCCTGACTTGTTTTGTTTCCATAACAAAAGAAGTTGGGGGATGGGGTTGGGGGGGAATTGCCACACTAAATCCAGAATCCAGTAAATGTTTTTTTGAAGATGGTTCACGCCATTAAGTTTCCACCTGCTTATTACAGCAACATTCATAACCTTCTGCTAGAAGAGGATCAAAGTGGGACTAAATAGTTTGTATTACAAAATAATCTTTTTCCTTTTAATCTTGGAATAGTAAATAAGCTATTTAACTCTTTTTATGACATCTTAGGGTAAAGAAAGGCACTTTTTAACAATGAAAATAGTACTATTCCTTCACATGCTAATCAAAGTAATTAAAAAAACATTCAAAATATTTTTCTTGGTTCAAAGTGAAATATGGACTAGGCAGAAATTATTTAAATAGTGACAAAGTTCAGTGAAATTGGGGTTCAATATTTTTCTTCTTTTGCAGGAGGTTGTATCTGACTTAATGAGCCAGATCCAGGAGCTGAGGACATCCATTAGTCACAAGACAGAGTACATTGATGGACTGACAAGAGAGCTGGAGGACATAAATGTATGTTCTGTGGGGCAATGTTGAATGTGACACAAATGGAATGAAATGACAGGCTAAACACTTATATATTGATGTAGAGTAGAACAGCATAATTTGCTGTAGGGTTAGTAGAAAGAAACTTTTTTGTTGTATTCTTCTGAGCAGTTTATGCCTAAGAGTGGTCTTGGAAACTGAACTCTTTTCACATGGTAGGTAGAAAGCAGTTTATCTCATGAGCCTACTCAGCTCATGTCAGCATCAATCAGCTGACATATTTATGTTTAATTTTGCTGAGAAATTGGTGGTTTGAGAGTTCACAAAATGAAGCTGAAGTCACTGAATGCATTTGTAGGAAAGAAACTGTAGGTATGAGATACAACTCCTAGGTTTCAGTCCTGGAAGCACAGGCAAAGCAATAGGATTACTCATATGAATAAAGTTGCTTGCATAAGTGCTTGCAGGAGTGGGCCCTTACTGTATGGCGCATTCTCACAGAAGCTGTGAGACTTTTGTCCTCTGCTTTATAATATGCCTTTTTTATTAAAAAAAGGTCTTGCTGTCTTTTCTGCTTTGTCTTATTGCAAACTGATACAGCAATGCATGCAGTATTTTATATGTACTGTGAACCCAAAAGCACCTAACACAGAAAAGTACGTACAACTTCAGAATATAAAATATAATTTTTCAGTGTGCATATTACATCAAGAACACCCAACATGCATGCTTATTCTATAGGAAATAGTTCTCTATTTCATTGCAACCTTAATGGAAGATCTCAAAGTACTTTCCAAATAAATTTATTCTCTCAGAACCCTTGTGAGGTCAGTTAGCATCATACCGTGTTACAAATGCTACAGATAGAGCCTTTGACTTACCCATAGCCGCACATGCCATTAACAAAACTAGGAAAGGAACAAAACGTCTTGACGCTCAATAATAGATACAATCTTAAAATAGTCGGGTGGCATTGAATTTATAATCTCAACTTCAGTTCTGATGCAAAATTTAGCTTGTGGGATTTAGTAACACTTCTGTTCACTGTACCTTTAGTATCATTATCTGAGACAATTCTCTAAATATAATTTTATAATTCTGTCATCTCAGGACTCCAAGATGCAACATTTAAGTTCCTTTTAGCAACTTTCTTTGATAACTTTCTTTCATAGTCATAGTCCTAAAACTTAACTTTGCTGTTTTCTTAGTGGAAATATAATTCTGTCCTGGCTGCAAAAGAGGAAGACATAGCAATCATAGAGGATCAGGAGAGACAGATTGAAGAGCTGAGTGAAGCCTTGGAGAGAAAACAGACAGCTGATAAAGTTAATGTAAGAGTGCTAACATCAGTACCATATTGTGATTGTTTCTGCTACAGATGAGTTGGACGTATTTGATTTTTGTTTAAAATATTTATATGGAATTTAACCTCATTTGGGTACAAAATATCATTGCTTGGAAAGAAAGGTACAAGAGTTTTAGTGGAAGATCCGGCAAACTCCATTAAATTGTCTCAGTATTTGCTTAAATATTTTAAACCTATACCAGAGGCCTGATCCAACTCTCATTAGAGCTACTAAGAGTAATTCAGCTGAATTTAAAGGGAGTTGTTTTGGGTCCTTAAAGTATAATTGATGCAAAATGATAAAAGAATATTACATTTAACAGTCATATTTTCCAGTGCTCCTGTATTGAGGAGCTTCTCCTTTATCCATAATTTTAACCAAAAGCTCCACCTGCTGGAGTAAGATTTAAGCACCTTGGGGTATAATTTATACTAAAACAATCATGTTTTCCAGTTGTACTTACACAACCCAAATATTGCATAGTTTAAGTAGTATGTTAGAGTTCAGTGATTCTATTAGTCTGATTAACTCTGTATCTTTTTCATTTTAATTGTTTTATTTTATATTCTTTATCCAGTCTCTCACTACCATCCCCATTATTCTGTAAAACATGTCCAATGGCTTAAAGGGGAAAGTGCTCAGGTTTGACTAAGTCTTCATAAAATAACCAGTTAGGGCTACATAATACCTCTATTGCAACATAGCACCATTCCTGTATCTGCCAGAACAGACTGTTCACCTCTCAAACCTCCCTTCCTCTGTGAATAAGTCCCCACTATGCTAGGGAATAGATTAAGATCACAGACTTCGTGTTAGACTTAACTAATTTGGGGTCTATATTACCATGTCTTTGTGAGGTGAAAGCCAGAACTAAATTACTTACTAAACCACAGTCATTTTGCTAGGTTTTTTTAAACCAAAAGCAACAGTGCAGATCATTTTTTGTTTTCTCATACTTCATTACTCTTTGTAGCTGAGTCCACCAGGCTCCTCGAGTCCAGAGAATCTCCCCTCCTGGGAGGGTATATGCCACAGCCACTAACTTCCAGTCAGGGAGGAGTGGGAAAAGGTTTCTTTTGGAGCTACATAAAGATGTTATTTAGACAGCAGAATCTACAAGGTACTCTTTCTCCTTCCTAAGCTAATTGAACCAATTGGAAAACAATCATGTTTTTGTATAAATTACACCCAAGGTGCTTATAATTAGGGCTGCAGATTTCTCACAGCACTTCTTATGAAAAATCACTGAGTAGTCATGGTAAATTTAGTAAAAGTCACCAATTACTAAATTTACTTTGACTGCTCCCTGATCTTTTTATTTAAAAATAATGCTGTGACAAATGAAGTTCAGTGCTACCTCAGAGGCCAGTGTCGTCATCCTCCTCACACCCAGAAACACAACAAAAGGGGAGAGCCCCCTTGTCCAGCTGTGAATAGAGACCCAGAAGCTACCACCTCCGTTCCTGGATGTGCCCAAAACAGCAGTGTCAGCAGCCCCACAGCTGGGAGCCTGCCACTTGCACAGGAGGGAATGGAGTATAGCGATCACATCTCTGCCCAGATGAGGATGCCCCAGCCCAAGTCCTAATGCAGCAGTCTGAGAGGGAAGGCCCTGGCACTTCTCTGAACCCCACAACAGTGGGAAGGGAGGCTGCAGCCTAGATGCCAAGGCTTTCCATGGGGAGCAGGGGCACTGAGTGTCTGCAGGGCATGGTACATCTTTCTGTGTTCTCAGGGCTGCACTCTGCCTGGCTCTCACAGGCTCAGTTCTTACAATGAGCCTGAATGTGCAGACCACGCTTGAATTGCAGCCCTACTTACAATGGAAAACATTGACTAACATTGACTAACATTTTAACTGTAATTTTAAAATGTCCTAATAGACCTTTGAAAACTTTGTTACAAAATTTTGCTTTGAGGCTAAGATATTGTGTATCAAGAGTAGCGAAAATAAGAAATTATTTTTAGGAATTAATTTTTACATCAGTTCTGACTTTATTGATTACAAAAAAAAAGGCAGAAAGGGGACCCTTTTAATTAATAAATTGTAACTGTACACCACTTAAAATGCTTTGGAGGATTAATTACCATTTATTTTACTGTTCCTAATTTTGTTTGTCTATTTAAATGAAACAGGCAGAACTTCTGTATGAAGACCTGAACTATACCACTGAGCAGCTAAGCAAGTTAACAGAGGCTTCTAAAAAACACGCAGTATTGCTTCAGTGTGCACAAGAAGACTTAGTAAAGAAAGAAACTTTAATTCAGGAACTTAAGGAACAGGTAAAATGTAGGAAGTTCCTCCCAAAGAGTCAGCTGTTCATTTTTTTGAGAGACTTGTATTATATATTACTGCCTATACCCTCTCACAAACTGCTTTTTTGTTAAGAATATTGTAATGAATTGGAGTGTGATAATTTAAAGGATTTTGAACAAAGGCTGGATAAGCTTTACAGTCTTGATAATGAGGGTCCCAAACTAGCACAAGTGTTAATTCTGAAGGTTTTCATGTTACATGAGTGAAAATAAAGACAAAGCAACCTGAGGTCTGAGCAATACAAAATGGAGTTTCCTTTTCCCCCTAGTCATATATGGCAGTTGAGTACAATATTTAGGTACTCAAAATATATATAGTATACTTGCATACTTACAAACTATTAGTTTTTGCTTTTATTCTTTCAATATTTGTGAATTTTAAGTGTGAACTGAATTTTAATTGATTGGTCTTTTATAATAGCTGGACAAAAAAACAGAAGAACTGGAAAAGAAGAGGAGTGAATATGAACTAAAAATGCAACAATTGGACTGTTTTGTGGACTCTTCTGCAACAGTGCTGCCACAGGTATAGTATTTCATTTTAATGATATGTTATAATTTACTTCACTGAAGAAGTTAATCAAAAGTGCAGGGGAGGGGTCTTCAGACTGGGTACAGAAAAAATGACAGCATGTTGAAAAGAATTGTATAGTCTGTGAAATCCCATTTCTGTTTTGTAAGGTAAGCAGCATTATTGATGTTTGTCTCCTAGTTACACAGCATTAGCAAGTAAAACCTTTTAATGTATACTCATACAGCATAGGGAAGACTCCCCCTTCTCAATATGACTGTTTTTACTTGCCAGAGTCCAAAAACTCCCCCTAATTTTGGTGTAAATCTGGCAAAATTCCTGGAAACTCAGGAGCAGGAAATAGCAAACCGGAGAGCTTCTGCAATTACTCTGGAGCATCTTGTATCTGAATTAAATGAAGAAAGAGCAGCTAAAAATGATGAAATCCTAAGATTAAAGGTAATGTGAAGTAAACTGAAAAGATAATTTGTAAGGTTAAAGTTATATGAATTGTGTAAACTATCCTGCTGGGTTGGTGTTTGGTACTCTGCACTACCATGCAGGAAGCATGCTCTTGATTTTTTTTCCTGGGCTGGTAGCCATGTTCACCGACAGCAGTTCTGGGTCTCAGATCAAAACCATCAATGACCTCACCTAGAAAGGGGTGGCTGAGGTCTGAGTGGGCTTCCAACATAAGTTTTGCTGATTTATTATGTGCTATGCAGATTACCAGGTGGCTGAGGAGGCTACTGATGTAGCAGATACCTCCTCCTCAGCTGCCTGGGGATCTGCATGGCACATAATTAAGATCAGCTCAGGGTAGGGACGGAGATCATGAGCAGCAGGCCTGCTGGTAACACTAAAAAAGCTGAGCAATCAGCTGATTGAAATGCCAGCATCTTATATCACTTTGTTGCAATCTCTGGCTGGGTCTACACTAATGGCAGCAAATTCACCGCCGTCAGATCAATTACTCTGGATTGACTGAGCGGTCTGTGTAGACCCGCTCAGTCGATCCAGCAATCAATGTAGGAAAACCACCCCGGTAAGTGGCATAGCGCTGCATCAAAGAGAACACTGTTCCCTTCAGTGCAGCGCAGTGTGGACGGCGCACAGAGCAGACACAGCGAAGTCGACGGGAGATACTCAAGTGATTTATGTCACTTGCGTATCACCCATCATCTGCTGCCGAATCCGGAAGGTAAGTGTAGACTCGGCCTCTGTTGCTGAGATACAAGCAATAGTGACTTTCTGCAAAGCAAGTTTTGTTCATGCTTTGTTGATATGGAATCTTGACAGAGAATTGCTATGTCTTCCATTGAAGAGTTTCAGAATATTTGTTCTTTATTCTGTGCTTTTACTGGAAAGCGTTCAATTGGAAACAAAAACAAGAATTGCGTTTAGTCTTCAAATAACATGTTTTCCTTGCTTGGTTTAGGGACAGTTGTGTGAACTGGAAAACCTGCGCCTGGAAATGCAGATATTATTGGAGAATAATAGGAATCTACAGAGCCAGCTGGAAGAGTATCAGAGAGAAAGGAAGAACAGGTAAGAAGCTACCCTAACTCATAAGTGATTATGTAAACCAAATTGTAATTCTTAGTATTTACTACAAATATGATATTACATATACTGTATCAGAACTAGTTAAACTAAGACGATTCAATAAAATTTATTTTTTATGGAAATGCTTTAATGGCCAGTAATATGTATTGCCTTTGAAATTACAGAATATGACAATACAACAATTAAATTATAAAAGAAACAGGTTAATGACCCCTATCTATTCATGCAACCTTTAACTTGGAAAAGTAATAGAATATAAACACTATCCATATTAAGAAAACTAGACAAACTGAAATGCTGTCCCAGTGAAATCAGTGGAAGTTTTGCCATTGACTTAAATGGAGACAGCATTCCACACCTCATCTTTGAGAGTAAGAAACATAACTGTTTCTGTGCTTTGTGCAAAATGGAAGGATGACTGAAGAGAAGATTTCAAACTGGTGCATACCCTTAGAATGTAAAAGGTATGATCTTTGTCTGAATGTGCAGGCCAAGCTTAGTTTTGGACATAATTTTTTTCAAATATGCATTTTGTTCTCATGTTCTTCTGTTTCGATATATTCCCTAAAGGTTTTCACAAAGTGTTAAATATGAAATTATTTTGAAGCATAATTCAGTATAATATGAGGTTTTGTCACTACTAATTATAACAGAGTAAATCATTTAAGGAAAAACTTAATGCAATAAAGGACAAATCAAAGGTGTGCCATCTTGACAACTTGATGTAAGGTAGGACTTGAATCTGCCTTTCCATTACAAAGCATTGAAAATTAGAATATTACAAAGTTTTTGCAATTTAATTTCTATAATTAACAAATATTCCCAGCACAAAGATACTGAGATGGTGACAGGTAGTCCTAGAAGTGTCATTGAATGTTTTAGATATATTTCCACATAAAAAACTAAAACATTTGCTAAGGTTGCAAAGTCAATAATTTAAGAGTTAGGACGTCCCAGAATTAAGGATGTCTGTGCAACATTAATTCAGCTCCATTATGCCTATCTATGAGGATACCATTTTTCCATGATCATACACTATTTTTTTTCACAGGAACCCAGCATCATTCAGTCCACAGAATGTGTGGTGCGCACTTAATTAACACTATTTAATATTTTGTTTCCTTAACGTGCAGTGTGTGGCCCCATGCCTCATTTACTGCACATTGTTCAAACTGCTCTGAAGACAGATTTATTAATTTCCTCATGGGCTTTTCTGTTTTTTAAACATTAATTTATTTTCACAACATCCCTGTGTGTTGATGGGGTGCTGAGGCACAGAGAGAGAGATCAAGTGATGACTGATTTTTGGGTGCCCAACATAAGACACTTGGACATGATTTTTCAGAGTACTTAGCATTATATAGCATTTAATATGTTCAAACCTCAGCTCCCATTGACTTCACTTGCAGCTCTGAGTGCTTAGCACTCCTATAGATCAGACCCCAGGGTCTCAAGTCAGGACCTACTAAATAAGGAGCATACAATAAGAAAAGAAACTTCACAAGAGGTCAGTGTCTTGACTAGCATCACAGAGAGAGTCTGTGTCAGGGATGAAATTCAGATCTCAGGGCAGGATTCAGTTGCCTTCCCCATAAGACAGTCCTTTCTCTTCCTGTAGTCCCCTTCCTCATATACCACATACCTTCCAATTTCTGCAGTCTTACTAATAGGCCTTGCTACCAGCCCTGCTTGTTGTATATGTATGTATCTTCTCACATAGTTTTTCCAAAATATTGAAGATAATCACTACAGTCTTTTAAAAGTGACCTATGAAAGGGAATTTTCCTTTCTGATTGTGTAGCTTTCCTTCCAACTGTTTCTCGAGCATTTTTGTTAACATTTCTTAAACAAGTCTCTAAACAAAATCATTTCCTCTCTTAACTGAGTAAGACCATTGAGTTCTCTTAGGCAGAAGTTTTCTGCAATCCATATGCAGTGTCAGCATTGTGTCAGCTAAAAATGTTTGCTTGAAACCCTGGGATTTATCATTAAGCTCTGTATTAGACACTTCTGTTCTTAAATCAACACCAAATGAAAATATTTTTAATTATAAAATACTAATTTCTTCACACTTAGCAAAATCTTTCCTTTGGGGAGATTGTATTTTTGGTAATTAAAACGCTTATGTATATAAAAGTTTAAACGGCTTCTAGAACTACATTCTGTCATACGTGGTAATCAGACTCTAAACAAGCAGTAAGACAATTATGAGTGTTACTAGTTTATACTGGTGCAGCTCTTGTGTTATGAATGATTCCCTTTGCACATAAAAAAGATTAATCTCATTCTTGGACTTCTACAGTGCTCACAAACACTCTGACATTCAGTGCCTAAAAGAGAGAGAAAAGGAAATTGAAGAGAGACTAGCAAAGGTATTATATCTTTTGATACAAATAATGTTCAATTGTTGTTTTTCTGGTTGTGTTTCTGGTCATGTTTTGGTCTGTTTCATATCAATTGAAAATTGATAATTTTAGTGAATGCTAAAGAAATTGGACCTGATTCTTATCTATCATTTGTTTTTACACTGGTTTAACTTGATTGAATTCAACAATAGTTATAATCATTTTACAGCAGAGTAAGAGAGGTGAATGAGACCAGTGAGCTTGATTCATCTTCACTGAGACGTTGTTGCAGCTTGTACCACTTCTCTCTCCTGAGGTTTCTGCCCAGAGAAGGCAACATTAAGTTACAATGGAGGCTGCTAATTGCATGTTCTGAATAAGCCCTGGCTATGCATCTCTCAGCCATTTCAGCCGTCTTACAGCTGCACTAGCTGGTTATGGGTCACCCAATGGAGGGGTGATATGCACATAAAAAGGACACTATACCTCTTAGTAGTCAGCTGTGAAAGTTGGTAATATTAGCCACAGTAGTGTTACAGGATTGTTTCAGTGGCAGAAAAGACTAAGAAGCTTGCTGTCAAATAATCATTTGTATATAAATGCTGTTATAATGTCTAAATTTTGATGATGTGACATTTCCTATTTTGAACCTTTTCAGAATAAAGTGATGGAAGAAATGCTGAAAATTAGATCAGAGTAAGTTAAATAATTTTTATCATCCTGAAAACTGGATCACAAATTCTTTTAAATACTGAAAATAATTTACTTACACCCAAAAAAGGCATTACTTTTCGATGACTATTGAAGATCTGAACAAATAAAAGCTTAAAATCAGAAATCCTGTTTACCTTTTAAAATAAACATTCTGTTCTTAGCATTTTTACTCAGTAGGTGGTGGTAGCAATTTCTACATTTGCTACAAAGCTACTCTCTAGGTAAAATGCTCTGAAATATGTGGACAGATTTTTGAGTACTTGTCAGTGTGGATCTCACTGTAGGGTATGCATGCACCTCATGCGAGCTCAGAATCTCTTGAATAGTCATGTCGTTTGGAGGCTATGCATGTAGCGTTTGTCCTCATCTTCCCATGTAAGGGCATAAAAGGCAGAGTGGCCTTGATATTCCCTCAGGTCCCTTACCCACCTGTGGCAGCAAGGCAGAATGCCAACTGTGTCCAATCCACTCAGGCTTTTGTCTAAGCTCCAAACTTACCTGTGAAGAAACACTCAACTTGTTTGGCTTTTAAGTTCTCCCTTTTATCTGAACATTCCAAAAAAACAAAACATAGAAGAGATGACAAGGGACACACCCATTCGACTCTGTGCAGCACGGCAAAGTTGCACAGCCTTTTAAAATTGTGGATTCTAAGCTCTCTAGGCAATGGTCTGATCCCATATATATGGGTATAGCAGGAGGTGAAAATGCTCCATCTGCTGCTGCTTCTCCTCCCACACATGGACATCCAGGGATGTGATGCTCAAATGGCACCTCTTGGAGCAATCCATGAAAGTAACCTCAGACTCATGGGAAGAAAGTGGGGAGACTTCTGCTTCATACTGACATCGACACTGAGCTGAAACTATCTGATGATCCATTCCAGCCTAGGTTTGCTTTTGAAGATCCACCCTCAGCTTTCATCCAGTACTATCTTCACTGCAGCTGTGTCTGATGGCATCATTGTTCCCAGAGGAGTTCTCCCTCTATCCAGGCCTGTAGTCTCCTGACCAGAGAGACTGGAACACCACCCTTTGGTATACCCTAAGGACACCAAGTCATGTGGGCCCCTACAAGACTGGCAGTGGAAAGGCCACCCACAATCTGCCACTGTGGCTCTTCTGGTAATAGCGGAATCCGCCATCCCACCAATTCTGGAGTTGCAGCCCAACACGTCTTCATGAGGAGAAGATCCTGGTCCCTCTTAGCATCTCTGCAAGGGCCCCTCATGAGAATCAGAAGAGCAACCAGGAAATCTAGCAGGACAGGACAGGAACTGCTCCAGCTTCCTTCTCTACCCAAAGAATGTCCTTCCTCCCCACACACGATTATCACTCCTGCTGCAACCATGGATAATTTTTGTGTATTCCAAAAATCCTTGCCCAGAATTTGGATATATAAATCAAGAGAATTGCCCATAAACGATTTGAAATTTTGGTTTCCTCAGCTCCCGTAAGAATTGCCTTACCTATCAATAAAGGCTTGATGGACCCTGCAAAAGGGCCTTTGGCACAGCTCAAAGAAGTACCAAGTACCAACCAAAGGGTTTGAGCAACTCTCTGTGCACCCTATAGTGGGCTGCTTGTTGTACTGCCCACACAAGTAAAAACAAGATTTGTCAGGAGAACCTCCAAGGACGACAATCTGAATAAACTTGACCTTTTTGACAGGAAAACATACTGTTTAACCTCCTTGCAGTTCTGCATCATGAATTACTAAGCATTTTTGGTAATTAGTAAGTAAAGATTCCTAGTGGGAAAGAGTGACCCCATTACTCTCCAGACTCCCACAGGACTGTAGGGAGGAGCTCAAGGATGCTGTGAGAGAAAGAAAAATGATAGCCAAAAGAGCATTACAGGTTGCCATGAATTAGTAGGATACAGCCACCTGGCGCAGGTCCATTGCTATCACTATGCACCAGACTTCCTGGTTGCAAATGTGAGTCATCCCTAGAGAGGTCCAAATGACTATCAAAGATCCACCATTCAAGGGGATGGATCTGTTCAGTTCCAGGATAGATTAAGCTTTCCATTCATTAAAAGAATCTAGGAACACACTCAAGATTCTTGGAATCTATACCCTTGTGCTGTATCAAAAACCATTCTGGTACTAGCTTCATAGAAGCAGAGAACATAGAGGAGATCCTTCTCCCAGACCTGTCTCTCCCAAGGAGAACCCTCCCAGGAAGTGACCACAGTATGGCAGAAGGCATCCGTTATCCTCCTCATCCATTGCACATCAACCTCACTCAAACTCACTTGTTTCCGACAAGATGGTTGAGAGACACCCCCCCCAAAAAAAGATCCTACAACCAACCTTTGGAAACAGCCTTCACCCCCTTTCATCAGGCCTGGGCTTAGACTTCAGCCAAAAAATGAGTTAGACATGGTTCCTATGATTACCCTTTCCCATTCCTCTCCTCACCCACCCCCTTATCCCATCCCTTTTCAGGGACCCTTCTCACTCTAGAGCCTTTTGCAAAAAGAAGTGGATTTATTGCTTTGCCAAGGAGTCATAAAAGAAGCTCTTTTTCGAGTGCCTGCTCATGTCTTGGAACTCCAAGCCATCAGGTTGGAATGTGTGGCATTCCTACCACTCTACGGCACTCAGTAGTGCAAATACTGATAGGTAACACATCTGTAGTGTACTATAAAAACAAGCAAGGGAGCACTCATTCTTCCCCTTACAGATAGGTGATCAAGCTGTGGAACTGGGTTGCCTACATAACAACCCAGATAATTCTGTATCTGCTGGGAGCTGGCAACAACTTGGTAGATGTGCTGAGCAGACAATCAGTCACCAACCACGAGTGGTCACTACTGTGGTCAATCACTGAATCAATATTCCACAAATGGGGGAATCCATCAGTAGACTTTTGTTTGCACTTAGAGACACTGCAAAGTGCCCCAACTTCTGTTCCACAGAAGGCATGAACTCAGGATCTTTAATGGATGCCTTCCTTCTGCATTGGAACACAGATTATTGTATGCCTTTCTGATCCCACTAATCGCCAGGGTGATTGCCAAAGCCAGACGAGATCAAGCCAAACTCATACTCATAGTTCTCTACTGGCTGAGGCAGTTCTGGCTGATGGACTTCCTGCATATGTCAGCACAGCCTTCAGTCAGACTTCCAGACTGTTCCCACTTGTCCCTGGTTCAGTGACAAATATTCCATCAAGACCTGGTGACTCTACAGCTGATGTACTGAGTACCTTGGAAAAGGACTGCTCTTCACATGCTCAGGACATCCTACAGTCTACAAGCAAGACTTAACCTCTTCTACTAGAAGGAATTTCTGTGTGTGAGACCAAACATGGCCTAGTGTCAAAGCAGGCCTCGGTACCTAAGATTCTGGATTACTTACTGCATTGGAAACATTCCAGATTCTCCTTCAGTTTGATCAGAGTTCATCTGGTAGAAATATTCATGTATCAGCTTCTGATAGTCTCTCTCAATTTTTTCCTATCAAAGGTATTGACATTTCTTAAGGGCCCCATACACACTTACTCACCAGTAACAGAGCCCACCTAGCATGAAATCTCAACATGGTCTTCCTGAAGCTGATGGAGCTGCTCTTTGAGCCCCTCATGGAATGCTCCACCCACCATCTGACCCTTCAAATAGTCTTTCTGGTGGCCATCACCTCAGCCAGGAGAATGAGTGAGATTCAGGTGCTCATGGCAGAACCCCCATAAACCTCATTTCACAAAGTTAAAGGGGTTCTGAGATCTCATGCAAAGTTAATCTTAACGTGGTGTCTGATTTTCACATAAATCAAGCATCTTTATTCTTCCCTAAGCCACATTCCACACACAGGAGGAAGAAACTGAACACTTTAGATGTATCTAATGCCCCCTTGTTACTACTTTGACCTGACTAAATCTTTTCAACTGTCCACATGCCTGTTTGTAGCAGTAACTGGCCATTCTAAAGACCAGGCCACTTCATTCAAAGACTACAAGGATAACTCAGTCACCATCACATGTATTATCTGGTGATGAATGTACTGCCCTCTCTGTCCATCAAGGCTCACTCTACCAGAGCTCAGGAAACATCCTTGGCCTGTTTCCAAAACATGCTGACATCCAAAATCTGCTAGGCTGCTTATGTGGGCCAATCTGTTTACATTTGTAAAGTTTTATGCACTGGATGTGGCTGCTAGATGCAATGCCTCATTCAAGAGAGCTATATACCAATATTTGATGCAGCTGGCACTCATGGTTCTTGACATCCTGAAGAAGATACTGCTTGTCAGTCACCCTCAGTGGGATCCAAACTGACACAAACTTGGAGAAGAAAGTACAATTGCTTACCCTATAGTAACAGATTCTTCGGGATGTTGTACCTTAATATTTGTACCACTTCTGTGGTTTCTTCTTCCAGCAAAGTCCCATGTAGCTGCTGTTTCTTTTTTACATTCAAGAAGAGTGTCAGTGAGCCAAAATAACTAAAGGTGACTGGCAAAGGATTTTTAAAAATTGAATTTGGGTTGGATTATTTTTGCTGTTATGATATATAAAGATGACTTGAATGTCTTATTTTTGTTTAGTTTTCAGTTTGATTTTTGACATTTTTTTAACCTTGGAAATATAAAGAATATCAAATCTGGTCTTCCCTGGCTTTGCTAGAGGATTTCTTGGGTGAGTGAATGAGTGTCTCAGAATTTGTATTATGAGCACTTACACCTTAATTGAAGAGGCAGAATGCTGAATCCTTAATAAAGACATCTTCTGTCCAGCATGTTCATTAAGCACTAGATTTAAATAAGTGTTTTAACCAGTTAATCAAAAATCTTTTTTGGGTGTTGGCTGGTGAGTCTTGCCCACATGCTCAGG
>ML675603.1:72689522-72720324 GCA_007922155.1 Mesoclemmys tuberculata | reverse complement strand
TGGATGGCCCAACTGTCACCCCCCTCCCCTGGCCAGCGCCAGGGGCCCCCCCATTGGTACTCAACTCTCATGCTGCCATTTATACCCAGGCTGGGGAGTGTGCAGTGCCATCGTAAGGAGTGTGCATTGTAGACATGCCCTTAGCATCAGTTTTAGTTCTGCGCTCTCTCAGCCCAAAAGCCTCTGTACCACAACCATAGGTTCTTGCTGACTTCAGTGGGCTGTGAGCTAAGAACGATCCACAGAAACTGAGGATGAATGTTAAATGTTAACCATTACTTAAACTACCTGGAAAGTGCTATATAATGCAAAATGTTGGTTAGTGCTTTTAAGAGGGCGTGGTTTGGATTTCATTTGATGCAAGAGATTATAAATAGCCCCTGCCCCCACACCTTATTTGCATTTTATTTTACCTCTGTCCGGACAGGAGAGAGATCCTGAGATATTTAAACCATATATTCAAATAAGGTTCAGCTCTTAAAAGCTTTCTAACCAATAACTGTTTATTAGGCTGAATTTTCAAAACAGTTCTTAGAAACAAGATAAGGTCTTTTGCTGTGAAAATAAATAGTGATAATGATGAGACTGTTATTTCTATATCAGCACACATGTACGTGCCATTTTAGAGACTTTATTAGATGCGTGTGATTCTGCAGTCATTTCCTTACATATGCTTTCTCCAGAGTATAGTTCATCTGATTTTATTGGGGCTATATGTGAGAATATCTCTCAACAGCATTGAGCCTCATGTTAGACAAAGATTAGAAAGGGATACTGAATAACGAGGGCAAGCATGGGAGGCAAAGGTTGCTGGAAAAGGTCGATTTTAAAACCAAAAGGGGACCGTTAACAGCATTTAGCCTTGTAACGAGAACTACTTTTGTTACAGGTGCATCTTATTGGGTCCTTTTTTAATATAAAAATAATGTGTTGAATTAAGTTAAAATATAGAGGTTGGGTTTTTATTTCTAAACTCCCACATCCCTCTGCCTGCCAATAATACTACACAGAAACATAAAACTGCTCTGGCTATGAGGAAGGGGCTATACAAAGGGGAGCAAATTCTGCACTGTCAGGCCTGACGGCCCAGTGCAGCACTCACTGAGCGAGGACACAGCAGGAGAAACCCAAGAGGCAGGTTGTGTCTGAGCACAGTCATCCTTCGTGACAATGTTCACCAAAGAAGGGATGGGTATGGTGTGGGAAGGCTATGGAGTGGGTGGGTACGGAATAGGAGTGGGAGGGCATTAAGGCCTTTGAGGGAATTTCAGATGTGTGCAGCTTTAAGCTAACCCTGCTTCCATTGAAGTCAAAAGAGCTTTACCATTAACCTCCCTGGGAACAGAGTTAAGCCAATGCTGAATCTCTTGAAAAATCTCCCCCTAAATGCCAACAGGGTCACCTTGAAGTCAGCTCGCTGGAGGACAGCGTAAGCTGGATCACTGGAGTTGAGTAGACGTGAGCAGTGTGCTGTTGCATTCCCAACAAGCGGCATGCAAAGACCTGCGGTAAAGTCAGATCAGGGCCCCAAGAACCAGAACGTGTAGAATTAAGCCAGTCTCCAAACTTGCTGTGTAGGCCATGGTCCTTTATCTCTACCACCATATCCTGTGTGCTTCACAAAATTCAATCACCTTCCCAGGCTGGCAGTAAACAGTTTCCTCCTTACTACTGTGAACAAAGGCCTCCTTGCTCGGCCTTGCTACTTCAGACACCTACGGGTGAGGCAAAATGCTGTTAATCCCCTTGGAGAAGGCAACACCTTATAGGTGTGTTTATTCAAAGTCTTATACACTGATATCAATTCAAATTTGATTACTTTTAGATATTTAGTTTAATCTAATATAAAGTATTTGCTGTGACAGCTTGGACATCAATCTAGAGCACAGAAACAAACCTGGTTTTTCCTGCCCTTATGCACTCATGTGATGTTTGCAAAGCTCTTTTATAGCTGTAGTTTCCTCCTTCACCTTTCCATATCCTTACCTCAGAGACATAACATATAGCAAATTAGGGCACGAAATCACAAGTATATTAGTGGGGTGGTTTGCAAATAGTACTGGGTTCTTACACAGAACAAAACTGCAGCCTTTTTCCAAACTGAGGCCCTGATCCTACAATGAGCAGTACACAGACAGATGGATATATCCATCCAGTCCTCGCTGCAGCATCAGACCCTGTGTTCTATTTCCAGTCAAACCTGCAGGTTCATTTTGTCTTAGAAACTTACTAGTGTTGGAAGGTGCTTGAATTCAGCAGCAGCCAGATTGCACTTGGACATTTGCTTTGTAGTGCAGAGCTCTCTCTTTGCAGGTCTGCCCTCCCTTGAGTGCGCAGAACCATTTACAATAGAACTTTGTTCTCTCAAATGCCTCACAGCAGAAGCGTGATTTGCCTCTGCTCTAATATGTCCTGTGAAAACTGTCAGAACAGCTAGCAGGAGGGTTACAAGGAGCAGTGGTCTGATACTGAACTGGTTTCTATCTGTTTTTCATATCATGGTTTGGACAGATTTTGTATCAGATTCAATCCTGCCTTAAACAAGCACAACTCCAGGGTTCAATGTGCTCTCTTATGTTAGGACTGAATTTGACCTGTTGTGTGCAACAGGATGTAAGTGGTTTAGATGCATTGAAGCCTGAATCAGAGGGTTTTCTAGATTGCTTTATTCTCCTTCTAGTGATTGCTCATATGCATTCCACTTAGGTGTGTGTGCGCCCTCGTGCATGGGCTCCGGAGAACTTTCTCCCTAGCAGCCCCCAGTAGGGGCCGGTCTTGGCGCCCCTTGGAGTGCCGCCCACATGCGGCACTATATAGGGCGCCACCAGCCCCTCCCCTCTCAGTTCTTTCTTTCCACCCGTGATGGTCGTCGGGAACAACTCTTGCTCCTCACAAGTATTTTCCCTTTACTGTAAGTAGTTAGTTAGCAGTTCTCCCTGATCTCAGTTAGTTTTTCAGTTAGTTAGGCTACTTAGTATAGGAAGAGCTTAGGGCTCCAGTGACCTGGCTATACCAGGCTCGCCAGGGTTCAAATCCTGCGCTTGCTGCGGGAAGGCCTTTCCCATCAGCGACCACCACGATCGCTGTCTGAAGTGCTTGGGGGAGCAGCACCGAAAGGATCGGTGCCGCATTTGTAAGGCCTTTAAGCCACGGACCCAGGAGCAGGACATCCGGCTTAAGGCCGTTTTGATGGAGTCCACACTGCGCCCGGCGTCCGAGCTGACGCGGACCCCTTCGGCACCGAGCGTCTCGTTGGTGCAGAGCGCTTCGCCGGCACCGCAGGCGCCCTGGCACCAGACGTCCCCGGTGTTGAAAAGGAAGAAGCACCATCAGCACGTGGAGCGCTCTCCCTCCCCCACAAGGCAGGAGCGGCCGGGGTCGAGTCCCGAAGTGCTTCGGCTCTCGGACATGCCGCTGGCACCGACGCTGGCACCATTATATAGGGAACCTCCCCCGACTTCTGGGAGTGGGGGATCCCCTGTCCAGGACCTTTCGACACCGGAGGCATTCGAAGCGTCTCGAGCCTTGCTGGCCTTGCCCACGCCTCTGGCCCTCTCTCGGCTGAGAGAGCCGGGGCCTATGTCCCGGAGCAAACCCGCAATGGGTGTCCCCGAAGGGTGGGCGTGCCTGGTACCAGAGCAACGGCCACTCACCACTCGACGCCGGAGAGTTGAGCTTGATAGCTCCTTTCCCTCCTCGTCATCGGACGAGTTGTCTCGGTGCCATTCTCATTCATCGAGACGGCACCGCTCCGGGTCTTCATCGCGACTCTCCAGTTCCAGTCAAGCACCGAGACACCGTTCTCGGCACCGCTTACCGGCACCAGGAAAGAGATGTTGCAAGTCTTCCGTCCCTCGGCACCGGTCTTCATCTTCGTCTGCGTCGCCCAAGCGCCGGCACCGCAGACGACGCCACTCCTCGGGATCGTCCGGTAGCGGGTCCCGGAGTGGCTCTTCCCAACGGCGCCGCCGGCACCGTTCGACTGGCTCAGGATCTTGGACCCGCCGCCAGGAGGAGGAACACGCACCGGCACCGAGCTGGCCCCAACCCCCTTGGCAATGGTCATATTGGGGTCCATGGGCAGCCCAGATGGGGCAGGGAACAATGTCGGCCCCTGCCTCTGTGACTCAGGTAGCTCCCCAACAGGCACCTTTGGTGCAGGAGAGGGACCACTCCTCGGAGGGAGAATCGGACCCCGTGGAGGGCCCCTCCACTGGACCCTGCCAACTGTCCTCTTCTTCGTCGCCGGACGAGGCGGCCTTCAGGGACCAGGGGGCCCCTCTGATCGATTTCAGGGCTCATCAGGAGCTACTGAAACGGGTAGCGTCTAACCTTGGCCTGGAGGTCAAGGTACTGGAGGAAGAGGTGGACCCCCTCTTTGGGCGTGTGGGGACTCAAGGACCGTTCAGGGTAGCCCTTCCCGTTCATGAAAGGGTCCTGCACCTGGCGAAAGCCGTTTGGCAGACCCCTTCCTCGGTCGCCCCAACCTCCAAGGGTGCCGAGAAGAAGTACTACATGCCAGCCGAAGGGCACGAGTACTTGTACACCCACCCGGCCCCGGGGACTCTGATTGTGGACGCTGCCAGCCAGAAAGAGAGGCAAGGGGCCCAGAGCGCCACTCCTAAGAACAAGGAGGGTAGGAGACTAGACCTCTTCAGTAGAAAGGTCTAATCCACAGGGGCGCTCCAATTCAGGGTGGCTAACCACCAGGCCCTCTTGGGTAGATATAATCTGAACCTTTGGGACTCGCTGTGAAGGTTCACAGAGTCCCTGCCCGAGGACCAGGCTACAGACTTTGCCACAGTCCTGGAGGAAGGACTGACTGTAGCCAGCGCAGTCTTGCAGACTGCTTCGGACGCTGCGGACACGGCCAGCAGGATGATGGCCTCTGCTGTTGCCATGCGGCGAGCAGCGTGGCAACAGTCCATGGAACTGTCCCAGGAGGTGCAGCACTCCATTCAGGACCTGCCGTTTGATGGAGCCGGCCTGTTGTCAGAGAGAACAGGTGACAAGCTGCACGCCCTCAAGGATTCGAGGGCCACTGTCTGCTCCTTGGGACTATATACCCCTCAGGCGGTGAGGTTACAGACTTGCCAGCAGCCGCAGTGCCCGCCACAGCAGCAGCAGCAGCAACCTAGGCCACCGCTTAGGCCTTTCCCCTCCACAAGGGGTAGGGATAGGAGCAGGGATTCCGGATGGCGTGACCGCCCCTCATTGTCCACAGCTTCCCAAAAAGGACCCTCCCAGGGCTCCAAGGGAAAGCACCAATTTTGACGGTGCACCCAAGGGTGGCACCAGCATTCTTCACCTGGATTCTCCCCCACCTTTCAGAAACAAGCTAAGGCCCTACCTTGGCCTATGGCAGGACATCACCTTGGACCTCTGGGTCCTCAACACTGTGCACCAGGGTTACGCCCTCCAACTGGTGGCTTTCCCTCCCGACTCACCCCGGTCCCCGTCCCTCTTCAGCGACCCCTCTCACGAGCACTTTCTCCTTCAGGAGGTCCGCTCCCTCCTGCACAAGGGAGCCATAGAAGCGGTTCCACCGCTCGAGGTGGGGAGGGGGTTCTACTCGAGGTACTTCCTCGTTCCCAAAGCCAAGGGAGGCCTCAGGCCTATATTGGACCTGCGCAGCGCAGGTTCATAAAGAAACTGAAGTTTCGCATGGTGTCCCTAGTGACCATTATCCCCGTGTTGAATCCAGGAGATTGGTTTGCCGCCCTCGACCTGAAGGATGTGTACTTCCACGCGTCCATCCTTCCCGCCCACAGGCGCTATCTAAGGTTTATGGTAGCTGGTGGCCACTACCAATTTATGGCCTTGCCCTTTGGCCTCTCTTCCTCCCCCAGGGTGTTCACCAAGTGTATGGCTGTGGTGGCCACCTTCCTGAGGCGCAGAGGGGTCCAGATATTCCCCTACCTGGTCTATTGGTTGATAAGGGGCAAGACCAGACCTCAGGTGTGTGAGGCGGTCTCCTTCGTCCAGGCCACCTGCAACACCCTGGGGCTGCTCATCAACGAGCAGAAGTCGACACTGTCTCTGGTGCAGCACATAGAGTTCATAGGGGCATCCCTAGACTCGGTTCAGGCCAGAGCCTCCCTCCCACGCTTGAGGTTCGAGGCCATGGCAGCGATCATATCGCAACTTCAGAGGTGCCCCACGACGACAGCCAGGCAGTGCCTTCAGCTGTTGGGCCACATGGCCTCGTGCACCTATGTGGTGAGGTTGGCCCGTCTCAGGTTCAGGCCCCTCCAAGGTTGGTTGGCCACAGTATATGTGCCCAGCAGGCACTCTCTGGACAGAGCGGTGATGGTGCCCCCTGCGGTACTTGGGTTACTGCAATGGTGGATGAAGCCCGGGACAGTCATGGAAGGGGTTCCGTTCAGGGATCTGATCCCCTCGGTCACCCTCATCTCGGATGCGTCGGACCTCAGTTGGGGGGCCCACATCGGCGGCAGCCTGAGTACTCAGGGCCACTGGTCACAGGAGGAGACTGCCCTCCACATCAATGTAAAAGAATTGAGGGCAGTCAGACTAGCTTTCAGAGTGTTCCTCCACTGTTTATTGGACAAAATGGTATGGTGCGGACGGACAACACCGCAGCAATGTATTACATTAACAAGCAAGGGGGGGCGTGCTCATCAGCGCTCTGCCGGGAAGCGCTTCGACTTTGGGACTTCGCTGTGAGGCACGGCTTTTGTTTAACCGCCTCTCACCTCCCGGAGGTCAGGAACGACGAGGCTGACCACCTCAGCAGGTCGTTTCTACCCCAACACGACTGGTCATTGCATCCAGAGGTAGTGGCCAGGATTTTCCGCGAGTGGGGTGTTCATGTCGTCCTGGAACAGGACGTGCCCGAGGTTCTGCTCGCTCCGGGGTCACGAGCCGGGCTCCCTCTCCAACGCGTTCCTCATCGAATGGACGGGGACCCTCATGTACACGTCCCCCCCATCCTGCTCTTGCCCAGGGTCCTCTTGAAAATCAAGAGGGACAGAGCGGGCGTGATTCTGATTGCCCCAGCGTGGCCGAGGCAGTACTGGTACAGCCTGCTGCAGGACCTCTCTGTCGCCCCGCTGATCGAGCTCCTGAGGAGGCCGGACCTGCTTTCCCAGGACCACGGTCGCCTGCTGCATCCCAGCCTGGACTCCCTGCACCTGACGGCCTGGAGACTCTGGCTGACCGAGGAGGAGAGAGCCTGCTCGGAGCAGGTCCAACACGTGCTGCTGGAAAGCAGGAAACCCTCCATGCAGATTGCCTACAGAGCCAAGCGGAGGAGATTCACCTGCTGGGTGGAGTCGCGGGGCATAACCCCCGGTACGTCCCCCATGCAGGCTATTCAAAAGTACCTCCTTCAGCTTAGACTCCAGGGTCTAGCGTTAGCCTCCCTCAGCGTGCACCTAGCGGCCATCTGGGCTTTCCATCAGCCGTTGGAGGGGTGGTCCCTGTTCTCCCACCCCATGTCAGTGAGGTTCCTCAAGGGGGTTGAGAGGCAGTACCTGCAGGTCCGTGACCCGGTGCCTCCTTGGGATCTGAACCTGGTCCTCGCTAGACTGACGGGGCCCCCCTTTGAGCCCTTGGCCACCTGCCCCCTGCTGATCCTGTCCTGGAAGGTGGCCTTCCTTGTGGCCATTACCTGTGCTAGGAGGGTCTCTGAGCTAAGAGCTTTGACCTCGGAGCCCCCCATACCGTGTTCTTCCGGGATAAGGTGCAGCTGAAGACACATCCAGCCTTTCTGCCTAAGGTAGTCTCCCAGTTCCACTATAACCAAGATATTTTCGTCCCCGTGTTTTTCCCTAAACTGCATGGGTCGGAGGAGGAGAGGAGACTACGACACCCTGGATGTCAGGAGGGCGCTGGCATTCTATCTGGAGAGGACAAAGCCGTTCCAGAAGACCACGCAGCTCTTTGTCGCGGTGGCTGACAGGATGAAGGGATCCCCGGTCTCCACCCAGTGCATCGCCAGATGGATCACCACCTGCATCAAGTTCTGCTACGAGCGCACAGCATCCAGCTTCCCAGAGTGGTGACGGTGCACTCGACCAGGGCCCAGGCCGCGTCGGCAGCCTTCCTGGAACGGGTCCCCCTGGATGACATCTGCAGGGCTGCCACCTGGTCTTCGGTGCACACCTTTGCCGCGCACTACGCTGTCGTCCAGCACTCAAGGGACGACGCGCGAGTCGGCAGAGCCGTGCTGAGGGCAGCTCACCGTTGACTCCTACCCACCTCCAGGTAAGGCTCGTTAATCACCTAAGTGGAATGTATATGAGCAATCACTGGAAGGAGAAAACGTAGTTACTTACCAGTAACTGTTGTTCTTCGAGATGTGTTGCTCAGATCCATTCCACACCCACCCTCCGTCCCCGCTGTCGGAGTCGGCAGAAAGAAGGGACTGAGGAGGGGAGGGGCCGGCGGCCCCCTATATGCCGCCGCCTGATGGCAGCACTCCAGGGGGCACTGGAGCCGGCCCCTACAGGGGCTGCTAGGGGAAAAAGTTCTCCGGAGACCGTGCACAAGGGCGCGCACACACCTAAATGGAGTGGATATGAGCAACACATCTTGAAGAACAACAGTTACTGGTAAGTAACCATGTTTTTTCCTTAGTAGTAAAGGACCCTTCATGTATGTTTTCCATACAGTTTGTAGTCTGAGGTAGCCAGGTGGACTGGATATTATTGCATGATCTATCGGTGAGTCATTCTCCATCTGTTATTGTTACATCAGTATTCCAGTTGCATCCCTCTATGATGGCTTTGGTTGTCCCCTGCAGTTTAGCATGTCAGTTTATTATATTCTTTGACTCATTTGTTTTGTTTGAAACACACACTTTTTGTGCGTCTCATTTCCCTTTTCTATTTTAATTGTAATAAAGTGGGCAGTTGTTCTGGTGCTCAGGAAAAGTGCTGATTGACAGCCACGAGGGCAGAAGTCCTCATGTAGCTCCCAGAGTTGGTACCACACTACAGGTGGTGGGAGTGTAAGCTCCCCTCCAGCTAGGACTCCTCAGCCTTGTTCTGCAGGATCCACTGCTAGCAAGGGAGACGTTCACTCTGTGGGACCGTTCAGTCCCTGTGGCCATTTCTGCCGAGGCTTCAGGTTCTGCGGGAGGTTTGGTGGAGAGGCCATGTGTTCTCGGGATTGTGGAAGACCAACTCCTTTTGGGTTGGTAACTGAGAACAGCCAGATGGTACCCATTTACACTCAGGGTAGGCCTGAAGGGAAATTGAAACTGATTACTTGAACAGCTGCTGACTCCCATGCTCAGTCCCCTGAGTTATTTGGTCTCCTTGCAGTTCTCTCTTCCTTCTTTATCATGTGGGCAACAGCGGCAAAGAATGAGCATCTCCATATGCCAGTATCCTGCTGCCTCTGCTCCAGCGACATCCCCCTACCCACATACAGCAGCAGCAAATGGCAGATGGGCTCAGACACTTGGTTTCCTTTCTTCTCCTCATAGCCCAAACAGCCAATCCAGGGGCTGTAAAAGGGCCTTGCAGAACTTTGTCCTCCAGCTCATCTTTCATAGCCTACAGCCCACAGCTGAGAGAGCAGAGCTCTCAGATAATGCATTTCTAAGGGTGTTTGAGCAAGAATGGATCCCTGTCTTAGGGCATTTCCTTTCACGAAGCAGTCTCCAGTTCTCTCCAAGGTCTCCCCCCAAACTACTCTGACCACAAGATAAAGAATATATGGAGCTTGGATGCAGTTGGAAGGTAGGATGTTTCACTTCTTCAGGACTCTAGGCCAAGGAAATTGAGAAACTAGCATTCTTTTAAACCCCAAGTCTGCTCAGAAGCTCGACATCTCCTACAGAGTTATGAGCTCCATCAAATGCTTCTGAAGTTAATAGGAGCTGAGGGTGCTCGCTATTTTTAGGATCAAATACTTACCAAGGGATTCCTCTTCATTCAGTGGTAGGTGGTAAAGAGAAGAGCAACCATTCTGTTTTCCCAAACATGTCTGTTTTTTTTCCTCCAGATTTTCTTTCTTTAGTGGTGAGGAAATAAACAGGTCATGGGATCCTCTGATATATCATCAGTTTAAAATGTCAGAACAGTTTTCCTAATTTCTCCTTTTTATATGATGTATTGATAAATGTGGAAACACAAGAGTTGAGATTTCACAAAATAATGTTTGTAATTCAGGTCCAGGCCATTTCACAGCTGATATTTTGTTTTGCGCAAAGTGCTTGCAAAATAGTTGGGAGAGTCAACTGTCAGTGAAAAATCTGCATTTCCCTTCCCTTCTGCAGTTACACCTGGTGCTTCGAGCAGGATGTGTCTGTCTGGTGTTTGCCTGCAATGCTGTTATGTGGACCTTCTTTGCAAAAGCCCTCCACTACTCCTCTTCCTCAGCTACAGCCACGGTGACAACTACAGCCTCCAACTTCATCTCTTCGGTGAGTAGAACTGATGTCATAGATTTGAAGGCCAGAAGGGACCACTATGATGTTGGAATTGCCAGACTGAATCTGACCCCAGGGTTCATATAGCCCAGTATCCTGTCTAACAGTGGCCAGCACCAGATACTTCAGGGGAAAATGTAAGAACTCCGTATTAAAATGTAGGATAATTACACCAATGATTATTTAGTCTGGCCCCCTCCATGATGCAGGCCGTAGAATTTCTCCTAGTAATTCCTGGAGTGGAGGGAAGTATTCTTCCCTACTACAGAAACAAATACTATCTAGCCCAATGGCTTGTGGTTGGGTAAGGGTTTATCTTAATTTTCTGATTGTCGGAAACTGACAGGCCTAATCATTGTGCATGCCTAAGAACTAGAGAAGGGGGATGCCATCAGGGTTTTGCTTTTACTTTGCAGCACTCTTTAGCAAGCCCCAAGCCAAAGCCATCACTGCCTTTAGGAATATGGGGTATTTGACACTTGCCACTGCTTACCTGTAACTCTTCAGCTAACATATTAACCTCTTTTTCCTTACTTTGAATAATTCTTGTCCAGTTTTTAACATTGTAGGCCTGATCCCAAGTCCACTGAAGTCTTTCCATTGACTTCAGTGAACTTTCCATCAGTCCCCTTGTTTCCAGAAAGATATTGAATATAGGAGGTATTCAGAGATAACAGAGAAGATCAGTGAAAAAGATCAGGTCTGCATCATTGATTTGTAAGGAGGGCTTAAAACTGCTTATTTGGCCAAGAGATAACTGAGTGCTGAAAGGGAATAAGTCTACTAATATTGTAATGGTTTAAATACTAGGGTTGAAATCCTGCATCCACTGAAGTCAATGGGAGTTTTGCCAAGGAGAAAGAGGAATTAGGGATTATAAATCAGAATAATGGGATAAAATTAAGAGAGGGAAAATAAAGCTCAAATACAAAGCATTCCTATATTAATCTGTAGAATAGTGTTTCAGGATAGTCCGATCACTTGGGCATTTAAGACTAGGCTTGGAAGGATTCGATTTTTATCAGTAAATGTCAGTAAACGTCAATTGCACTGTACACACACAAATCACTGAAATATATTTCCATTAGTGATGATTCAAATTTACAGATAGGCAAAATAAGAAAAATGCTGCTTCAGAACATTAAAATTTGATTTAAGGATGTTTAATTTGTATATTTTGACAAGTGATGTTGACAATTTGTGTTTTACTGGTTATAAAGTTTGTGTTTGAATCTCAACATCTACTGTCATTAAATAATTGTTTGACACCCATAATTTCCCACAGCTGTGAATATTTAAATTGATAGAAATTGAAAAAAAAATGCTTAAAAGTCAACTTTATCTGTCAAAATTATATATAAAAAACAAAAATCATCATCTTCCAAGCCTCTTTTTAACTAGGCTGGACAAAGCAACAAGGACCAATCCTGCATTGGCTGTAAAATGGATTAGGTCATCTCGTAGGTCTTTTCTAACTTTAACTCCTGTGATTCTAAGTAGCAGCAGATGTTCCTGGTAGAAGTGTTTGCAGTAGTTTCATTAGGCAGGGTTTATACTAAGAATCCTGGGTCAGATCATCCAGTGGTGTAATTCGGCATTGTACACCAGCTGAGGATCTACCCCAGGTTTTGTACTGCAAAAGATTTCTTTGCAACTCTGCCCTGTGAACATATTTCTCTTTCTTTGTCTCAGGCTTTCCTTGGCAAATTGCTCTTTGGAGAGACTCGTGCACTCCTGTGGTGGATAGGGATCAGCATGACACTCTGTGGACTCCTGCTGCTGCACACAGCTTCACCTCACTCAGAACAGCAGCAGTCTGAGAAGAAGGACAAATAACCTAAAACCCGCAGTGCTGGTTTCTATCTCAGAGGCAGGAAATAATCTAATGACAAAATCAGCCTTCAGACCTTTTCCATGTAAGTGGGAGATGTTCCTGCAGAATTGCTCCTTGGTTGATTCACCACCCCACCCCACATTGCTCTCATTGTTACAGGGCAAACTGTGTTTTGGTTTTTTTTAGTCCCTCCCTTTAGGTGACAAGCCTGGCTTCCTGCACCTCGCTCTGGATGGAACCATGCCGTCCTACTGGTTTGGATCTCTGGGCCTCAGACTCCTTGTTTCCCAGCCTCATGAACTGAGGCCCAACTGAGTTAGGCATCCGCAGGCCCTCTTGCCCTGGGGACCTGCAACCAGCAAAGTGGTTAAAGTGACTCAAAACAGCTTCTTCAAAACAAAGTAGTATTCATTCACCCAGAGATGCATCGCCCACAGAGCACAGGATAAAAACAGTAAAGGTCTACATGCAGATTTCCCTTTATCTGAGCCTTAATCATTCCTTGCCAGCCTTCATATGTTTCAGCCAGCTGTGTTGTCTCTGTCGGGAGAAGCTGACTGCCCTTGCTGCAATTGCTGTATCTCTGTGTCCCCTTCTCAGCCTCTCAGCTCTCACTGACACTCCTGGGGCAGTCTTTGGCTATTCGTGTAATGCTCATCCTTTTCTAAGCCTAAGGTCCTCTAATGTTTAGTATCCTCCTCTTGATCCTTGGTTTAGCCTTAGGAAGAACAATCCACTCTAGCCTGACTGATGCCTACTAGGAGTTATTCCCCAATGAACAGCTTTTCCATTGCTTCCTCAGGACCCTCATCTATGTTATTGTGTTACCTCTCCTGCTTGCATCCTCTAACAACCCTTTTGATCTAATTTCACTGTAAGTAACCTTTCATAAACACACAGAGCCATGCACCATATTTATAGAAATAGTACAGGTATTTCCTGGTTGCATGGTCTGTTTAGGACCTCAAAGACTGCGACAACAGGGCTGGACTTAAAGCATTTGTACTGTACCGTGAAATAGATTAACACAGAAACTTCCTTTTCTGTATGCTGTGAGGCACCTAGCACTATGTTCTTGGTAAATAATATGTGCCACGGTATTGGCTTGTGGATATTCAAAAAATCAGATGGAAACTATTGTCTCTCCAAGCCAATGGTACAATTCTTGGAGCAATTCCTATTTTACATTTCAGCAAGGCAAAGGTATGATACTGGGTATCATAGAATCGTTGGCCCGAACTCTGCTCCCATTTATTCCTATGTAAGCTCTTTGACGTCAGTAGGGGTGCATGGATGTACTTGTAAGCAAGATTTGGCTAAGAGACTGTAGAGATGAAAAAGACATGTTAATTCATCTACTGCAATCTGTTCATTGACTGTGCAGGATTGTTCTGCCGTCTAGTTCTAAATGTCTCATACAATGGGCATTCCACCACTTCCTGGCTTAGAGGCTCATTCCACAGGATACATCTCATTGCTAGGAAGTTTTTCCCCTTTATTTAACCTAAGGATTACTTCAGTGGTTCTCAACCTTTCTAATGCTGTGACCCCGCAATACAGTTCCTCATATTGCGGTGACCCCAAACCAAAAAATAATTTTGGTGGCTACTTCAAAACTGTAATTTTGCTACAGTTATGATTCGGAATGTAAATACCTGATATGCATTATGTATTCTCATTGTATAATGATTACACACAAAGCACCTTACACTTACACAGTATTGTGTGTATGGTGTGTGTACTGTTTTTACATTATTAACCTTTTTTACACCAGCAGGCTGTCTTGCAGGCTCTCTTGGCTCTCCGCCTCTTGGCTCTCCGCCTCCTAGGCTTCTGTCCTCCGGCGCTTGCTGCGTCCGCCCACTGATGACGTCAGCAAGCGCCGGACACACGTAATGCGCTGCTATGGACTGTGGAGCGTTCCCCCCGCCCCTTAGGCCCCGGACGGATGATGCAATCACGTCTGCACATGCGCGCAGGCATTCAGTTTGGAACGCGCATCCATAACGGTGTGCGTTCCAGCTGAATAGCGCTGCTACAGATGGTAGCGCGACTTCTCAGCGGCTAAAGCCATCGGAAATATGTATTTTGCGATGGCTTTAGGCGACCCCTGTGTTTTGGTCGTTCGACCCCCGCCGGGGTCGCGACCCACAGGTTGAGAACCGCTGGATTACTTGCACCCTACTAGCCCCAGCTGAATCTCTGCCCTGTGCACAACACTAAAAAAAATTTCTCTCCCTCCCTGGTTTTTATTTTCTTTACATATTTATAGCCTTTCATGTCCCCTCCATTTATTCATTGCTTAGCCAAGTTACATGCATTTAAATCTTTCCTCTAAAATCAATCCCACTAAACCTTACATCATTTTTGTTGTTGAACTTCCTCCAGTGTGTCAATACTGTGTCTGCTTCATAAGGTGCCCTGACCTGAGTATGATATTCCGCGCATCGTAACATCAGAGCCTTATGGATTATGATTGTTTTTCCTTTCCTATGACAATAGAGCTGTTCTTGGTTTTGGATAGAATGCTAAATGTAACAGTAATGTCCATGTACATTTTCTGAGAGTCAATAACCTGTTTACTGTGCCAGTGGAGTGAATTGCATACAGGTCAGAAACATGCAAAAAATTGGAGTAAAGCAAAGGGATGAAATGGGGAAACTTGGACTCCTTAGTTTACCAGTAAATTTTAATAGGATCATAAGAGCCAGAGCCAAAAGACCATCGTGTCTACCCTCCCTGTAAGAGCAGGACATAATCCTTCAGAAAGGAAGTAATCAATGGAAAGTCTGAGGAGTCATTGGAATTAGGGGAAAGATTTTGCTTCCTGGATATTACATTGGTACAGCACCTGCCCTTGACAGATTCTCTGGGCCAAAATTCTGAATAATTTATACCAGTGTAAATCTAAAGTAACTCCACTGACCTCTGTAGTTATTTTGGATTCATGCTAGTATTGTTGAGAATAGATTATGGCCCTCTAGATTTCTGAATGTGTATAGGTTCAATACATCACATACTGCAGAAAGTGTGACTTATAAGGCTGATATTCTTTTTTCACAACATGATCGATTAAGTCAAAGGTATACAAGGATCTGCACTCTCTATTGGATATTTCAACAGTTTTTTCTAGGATAACCAGTTCATTGGTGTCGTCTTGGAACTGTGGGAGCTGAGGTCTTTAGCCACGATTTTAATACTTTGCACGTTCATAAAAGATAGAGACACCACTTTGGCCAAATTTTAAGGTTACCAAGAGTTCCTTAGCTGGTCTTGTAGATCTGAAAGTGATCAGACTGAATCTAAAAATATATTTTGCTTACTTAGTGAGGCCTTTCTATAACAAACATTTAAAATGTTTGGTTGATGTCTGCAAATTGAGAGAGCCAGTCCTCATCCAGGGCCCATTTGAGTCACCTACATTATCAAAACCCTGGCCAGCGAGTACCCTAGGCTTTTCACCACTGGCAAAGCTGCGCAGTATCTGATAAATGTATGAAGGAGGGATGTGCACGGAAGTTACACTTGTATCATTTTTCTCTTCTTGCCGATGGATAAAATAGGCCTGAATTGTTTTTCTTTTTTTGTTTTCTTTTTTGTTTTTCTTTTCTGCTTGTGTTTCACATTGGAAATTCAGGTCTTGTGTAACCTGAAGACTCTCTTGATAACTACAGAGCTAGCAGGATTCTGACACACGGATGCCTAGGAAAGAGGTGGTGGAATCTCCATTCTTGGAGGTTTCTAAGGCCCAGCTTGACAAAGCCCTGACTGGGATGATTTAGTTGGGGTTGGCCCTGCTTTGAGTGGAGGGGTTGGACTAGATAACCTCCTCAAGTCCCTTTCAACCCTAATCTTCTGTGATTAGAAATCTTCTAAGTAGAAACCTGACTGGCTGAAAAGGCAAATGATTCGTGTTTATTTACACCGGTTAAAACCTATTGAGTAGATTAGGTAAATCTATTTAATTCAGACATACAGGGCACATAGGAATTGCCAGACTGGATCAGAATCATGGTCCATCTGGCCTACTGTCTTGTCTCCAGCAGGGTCCAGCACCAGCTCTTTCAGAGAAAGTTGTAAAAATTGAGCAGTAAGCAGATGTAAAGAATGGGGAAGCTGAGCAAAGGTTCTGTTTGTGAAAGTTTCAGCACTTCTGCCCTTTCAGCTGAGGGCTGAAAAAAGCTGCCCTGCCACATTTCTGAGCCATCTAAGAAGCTCTCCAGCAAGAATCAGAAAGGCAAGACTTGGCATTCTTCATATTTCAAAGAAAATCACAATTGTTGAAAAAACTGGTTTAAGGAAAACAAATCCTCTTTGGCCTTTATACGTCATGAAGTAAAACGAAAAGGACACCAGTCCAATTCATATCCCTTTGTGTGTCACTGTTAAAGCATTATGCATTCTTAGTTTGCTGTAAGCTGTAGCCTTCTTATTAAGAAGTATAGGAGAAGAGCCAGAATGTTAAACACTTCTCCAATTTTATCTTTACAAAGCCGTAACCCTCATTACCAGAAGCACTTGGCACCCTCTGTCATATTGCAGTCGGGTGGCTGGCAGCCATCCTTTTTTCTCAGGAAAAGTGTGTTGGTTCATTTAGCATCGAGTGTTCATTTATTGAATAGAAACAGAAAGTTTAGTTTCTGACACATCCAGATGAAGACATTGAAAACCACATCTGGCACTTGGGGCCAGATCCTCAAGGAACCACACTAATTTACACCAGTTGAGAATCTTAGCCTGCTCTCCTCAACTTGCAGCTAGAGCCCTGCAGAAAGGGGAGGATTTATTCACATTACAGTTTACATTAAAATGATCCCTTTGTTTGTTTTATTGGCTATTTTTGCACCTCTCAAAACTCACTGGTTGACAGAATTAGAAAACAAAGAGTTGGACTAAATGGAGGATTATCAAGATGGAAGGAGATTTAATATAACAGTTGATCTTTAACCTATCTATAAGTCACTGGAAAAGAGTGAATGGTGATGTGCTTACATTTGGGAACGACACTGAATTTTTTAGTTTAAGCAAGGCTAGCAACAGGCATTAGGAGCTTCAGAAGGACCATACAATACTAGACAATTGGGCACCAGGGTGACAAACGACATTCCATGCTGATAAGTGCAAAGTGGTGAAACGTGGAAGAAACCATCAGTATTCCTTGACGTTCATGATGGATTCCAAATTAACTGTGACTCTTCTGAAAAAAGATTTCAGTCCTTGTTTGTACAGAGCCTTGCATAATAGGGTCCTTGTCCATGATTAGGGCTCCTTGGCTTTATGATAAAACAAATAATAAATGATGATAATGGGTAGGTCATCAGCACATCTGCATAACTTCAGAACAAGCAAAAAAAACCTGGCCTATATTTAAAAGCTTTACCAGTATAACTAGAATGGGATTTTTTTAAACAAGATAGTTATAGCAGTAAAAAGCCCGTGTGGACAGATATACTAGTAGAAAGGTGCCTTATCCTGGTACAATTCTTCCCCTTCCCATATGGGAATAGCGATACCTGTATAAAGCACCTTTATATCAAGAGAGCGGGATCTGTACCAGTGGGGTCGTGCTGCTTTAACTATACGACTATAGTTTTTAAAAGTGCAACTTTCTAGGGTGGACAAGCCAATTTGTTCTTGTTTTTTCGGAAAGTGCAAGACCTGACAGTTGCAAGGTTTGGGCTGAGCCTGATCTTCGTCAGTTACAGTTTTACAGCTGACCCATAGACACTGGGCTGCTCACCCATTTGAGACTAGCCTCCCTGGACTTCACTAGTGCTAGTGTTCCTGTAAAGTGCAGCTGCTGTGAAGATGGGAGGGGAGAGGTGGTATTTGAGAACACAACAGAACACTCATCTATTGGCATTTATGGTGTTCTTTCCTTTTGCTTTGCTGTGCAACCCAAGCAATGAGTAGGCTATTATTTCTCTAAGAATTGAATCAATAATATAGTAACCAGTTACTTTCAGATCCTGAAAAGGAATGTGCAGTTGTGTTCTGGTTTCCAAGTACATTTAATCATCCTGATTTATTTATTTATTTATCTCCATGCACAGTGATTAAGGAAGAGTGGTTGCTGAACAGTAATAACAGGTCAGTCTTGACTCCGAAGTACAGAAAACATTGTATCATTTATATCAGACAGCAAAAGAATTCAGGAATCTGCTTTAGAGTGATTATTTCTTGTTGGTATTGATATTGCAGCAGTGCAGAGAGGCCCCCCTCCGGGATCAGTACTGTACATGTTCATAATAAAAAAGGCGGTCCCTGCCCCAAAGAGTTTATAATTTATGTGACAAGGCATGAAAGGTGGACATGAACAAACAAATGGGAAGAAAGTAAGAGTGAAACAATCATGATTGCTGTGGTAAGCAGCAGTCACAGCGCACCCACTGTCGAAACATCATCAGATTTTTCAGTGTAAATACTGCAAATCTGTTAGTGCAACTTCTAGTTTGTTTTAATTGAAAGCACACAAAGAAACTTGCCAACCACTGAATCAGCACCTATAATTTCCATATTTCAGTGTAGAGCCCTGTTTTGTAGCTTCTGATGGCAAGTGACCATGTGTTTCTTAATCTAGGAACTAGGCTGGTTGAGTGATTTTTTTTTTTTTCTTTTTCACTACACTCCTGTCACAGAACTTAAAACCATTGATAACTGCCCTCTATGAGTTAATGGGGCGGATTCTGATCTCAGTTATACCGACAGGACTCGGGTTGGATTTTTTCCAGATTTTTCATGTTGCTGAAATCAGTGTGCTGTACTGCCATTAAGTCAAAAGACCAACACCCTGAGGCCCTGATCCTGCAAAGATGTATGAACGTGTGTAATTTTACACTCATGAACAATCCGATTGAATTCAATGGAGCTTTTCACTTACATAAAATAACACTTGTGAGTTTCTAGGATCAGGATCGAAGGGCCTGAACCTGCAATGCCATGGACACCTGAGTAACTTTATGGGATACTATGGGACTGCTCCCCTGTTCGAAGTTGCCCAGGCATGTGAGTCTGCGGGATCAGCTCCTTGTCGCTTATAACTGTTAGTTCATTTGAGTTCTAATATGAGTTGGCAGAGATGTTGCTCTGCATAAACGGAACTATGTCGTCTTTTCCCGCATTGTTTTTTTTTTTAAATCCAGATACCACAGAGCCCTAGCAAACATGAGAGATGATTATTTTTACTGTAGAGAAAAGGAATGGAGGCCTGAAAATAAAATACATTTTTCTAAAATACTGATTTGGAAATTCCTGTTTTCTCATGCATGCGCACACAACCAAATACCTCTAGTCATAATGCTGAAGATGGAGAGGTATTCATTTTAAGTATTTTCCTTGTTCTCCATTGTTACAGTTTTTGCATATGGATAAAGGATTATCTCTGATTCAATATTTGGTCTACTGATTTACTTAACTCTTATCAACACCTTTTACAGTTTGTTGTAAAAGGATTGTTTGCTTTAGGTGTTGTCTGTGTTTTGGCAGTAATTTGTTGCTGCAAACTCTGAGTTTTATAAAATGGAGAAATACATACTATAAATGCATACATAATGTAATAAATTGAAAATTACAACATTTTATGTCAAAATGCTTTATTATGGTGCAGCAATAGTTGGGCCGTTGTTAAGACTGGAGCTGGCATTCCACGGGAAACATAATTTTTTACTACCACCTTTGAAAAGAAAGTGATCTTCCTGAAATTTTGCATGTCACATCTCATCCCTGGGGAGAGCTTTTTTCGGAAAGTTTGGTAACAAAGAGGAAAGAAGTTTCAAAGTTATGGCATGTTGTAAATGCACTTGTCATTTACTTTTTTCAAAGTTTTCTCTCTTTTTTTTTGGCTCATCAGATTGATGAGGTGGCTTGGCCTATAAATTCATCAGTATTCATTGTAGGGGTTCTGCTTCAGTTCTGGTGCTGACAAAATGCTGCAGGGAGTTTTGCCAGCGTAAGGCCTGGAGGATTGGACCTTACTTTGGGCCTCTGATTTGTGTACCCAGAGATATAGATTTAGGTGCCTAACTTCAGGTATCTTAGTGTGAAATGTATCTACATTTTATGTACATTTCATAGACTCAGAAATGTAGGAGGGGTGGGACCTCAAGAAGCAGGACCTGTGCTGAGGCAGGACCCAGTAAACTTAGCCTATCCTTGACAGGAGTTTGTCCAACTTGTTCTTAAAAACCTCCCACTACATCTTGAATGAATAAAAAGATATCTCTAAGAGCATCATCCTGCTGGCCCGTGGTATTTTTTGGCACTGACTTCAGAAGAAGCAAGAGAAGAAGCAGGTTCTGTAGACATCACTGGGAGCCGATGACCACGGCAGGAGTAGGGTTAGGTCTGTGGTGATGCACATGGAATGACTGAAAATGTAATGACATAGAAATGCAGATCCATTTTTTTTTTTCAAACTTAGGTGCCTGAAGTTAGGCACCTAAATTCATCTTTCTAGGTACCGAAACAAATGGCCTCATTTGGAGCCTGATTCAGCATAGAATTTAAGCCCCTTCCTAAAACCCATTGAGGTCAATAGGGCTTAATGACATGATTAAAGTTAAGCAGGTACTTAAAAGCTTTGCTGAATTTAGGGCCTTTTAAAGGTGCTAAGGACCTTAGGTTCCAGTAGAGTCCAAATGATGGGCAGGCAGCTAGTACTTTGTGCAGTTAAATGAAGCCATTATTAGGTTGAAAAGAATTCCCATGCAGTCTGCTAACAGAAGAATCCGGTTTGTTATCAGTGGCCTTGAGGAGTGATATCAGTTGGCGAGGGAGATCAGTGCTGCTTTGTGGAGGGGGCAGAGCATCTTACCCAACAAAAAGACAAGAAACTGAAAAGGAAAATCCTTCTCCATTCATAAAGAGAAAATCGTAGGCTTACTCTGTGAGAGACTCAGCGTTCTCCAGATTTGGAATCTGTTCCACTAGCTTGGGAAGAGTTCATGAGATATCACTTTCTTTACTCCAGTAGGTGAAACTGACAGTGTGCTTGCATAAGCTCTCGGATTTGATTACTTTTTACATTTAAACGGAAGAAAAAAGGCTATTAAGAAGCTAAGCCCAGATATTTTGGAACCATTAGAGGCTTGGGTTGGGCAAACCTACATGAAACACTGATATCTGGTTGCCCTTCTCAAGTTGGCTCATGTAAGATCAAAGGAGACTTTGCCTGCCATATGCATGGAATGCTTCAGGATAATATCTGATAAGCTTCTGTCGCAGCCCAATTTTAAATGTGCAAGCCAGAGTACAGGTTTGTGAACCAGTTTATGCTCATCTGAGGTTTAACATCTGAGAGCTCTCAGATTGTATTATTTTTGTTTAGATTTATTATTATTTCTTATTTTAGTCTGAGATGTTTAATTACAGAAATAGGACTCATAGTTACATGAAGAAGAGGAAAGAAAACAGAATCTCGGATAAGATCCAGCTTGAAAACTCTGGGCCAGATCCTATGTTGATGTAAATCGGTGTAGCTCTATCCATTTCAATGGAGATTCACTAACTTACTCCAGGTGAGGATCTGGCCCTACAACAGACTGTCTGTTAGGCCCAGTCTACACTTATCTTTGCGATTCGGCGGCAGTCGACGGGAGATACGCAAGTGACGTAAATCACTTGCGTATCTCCCATCGACTTTGCAGCGTCTCCTCTGCGCAGCATCCACACTGCGCTGCATCGAAGCGAACAGCGTTCCCTTCGACGCAGCGCTATGCCACTTACCAGGGTGGTTTTCCTGCGTCGCTTTGTGGATCGACTGAGCGTGTCTATACAGACCGCTCAGTCGATCCAGAGCAATCGATGTGACGGCAGCGAATTTGCCGCCGTCAGTGTAGACTCAACCTTAGTGTGTCTGTCTCAATTGATTTCATGAGATGATATTTTAGGATAGCAGTTGATAAGGTTTACCTCACAGGGGTGTTGGGAAGATTAGTTTATAGTTCAGAAGTGTTTGAAACATGACAAGTGCTATTTAAATACAAAGGCTTAAATTCTCAGCAGAGACTGGGGATTTTGGGAGCCTCCATATTTAGATGCTCAGCCCAAGACAACTTTTAAAGAGGCCTGATTTTTGGAAAGTGTTGAGCACCTCTCCCTGAAAACCAGACCCCTTTAAGGGGACTGTAATCAGGCACCCAAAATTGGAGGCACCCAAACCATTAGCCACTTTTGAAAATTGTAGGTCTAACTATAAACTTATAACTAAATATGTGACACAGCCTTTTTTGTTTACAAATGATGTATAACATAATGCTAATTATTGTTTTTCTAGCATGTATTTTCTAACTTGAAATGAGTCTTTGTTGGCATATCTTGGGAGTTTTCCTTCTTATTGTAATAATTTTTAAATACTTGGAGGCTAAAATTATTATGAGGAGTGAACTCGCAAAAAAAGGAATTAAGTGCCAGTGATTTTGGTTTCTTTGTTTTTGTTTTATTTCATCCTTACATACAGAAAAATAACATGAATTATAGCTCTGCCCAGTGTACAATTTCAAGTTCCGGTGACTCACTGTGCAGTAATTTAGTCAATAGGTATTATAAAGGTCTTTTATTATATAGACAAAACTGCCACAAATGTAGTTGCTAGGTATCGTTCAGTTAATCTAATTATCTAAAGTCAACAAAAAGAAACCAGGTCAAGGGGTAGATACCATAAATGCTTCCATTTCTTCCAGTGATAAGAAAAGTCTTTGTTGTTTGTGTATTGACAATGCCTCACTCAGTCAAAGCAAGAGAAAGGTAGAGATTTTACCACCTTCTTGTGAGACATAAGAATATAGGCCACAAATAGTGTAGCAGCCCTACTCTCAAACTTCCAGAATCTAGAACGTGTGGGAGGGAGACAGTGAGTGGATGATGCTCGATAATGCTGGACCTATGTTAGGGAAATCTTTTCTCATAAATATTTCTGAAAGAGCCTTAGCAATTTAGCTCTGAATTTGTCCAATGGCTGGGCAAAGAACTTGTCCTCTGTGGGCAAAGAACCCTAGATCACTACTACATCTCTAGTGACATTCTGTGGGGCTGCAACACGCTTGGAGCCTGATAGAAAGCCCATTAAAGATAATGGCCATTGACTCCAGTGACCTCCTGCCCTAGTCTCCTCTCATTGATCTTAGTTCTGGCTAAATTAGACAAGCTGTTAGCTTCAATGGGCTTTGGACCAGGTTCTTTATGCAGCTTCTGCGGTAGTTTAATAGTAACTGACAATAAAGCAAAGCGCCTAATAACAATTAGAACTGAAAGTTCAAGACTTTGTCAAATCTCAGTTGTCTTCCCACACCCCAGAGGAAATTTCGACCTCAGGAACTTCACCCAGTGATCCTACACAGGACTCTTCCAAGACGAGATGCCACCAATATGAAGAAAAAGGAAATAAAGGGCAATGCACCCATAGGCTTCAGTGGCAGCAGAATTCAACCCCTGTTCTCTAACAGCTAGGCAGTGAAATCTTAGGGCATGTCTATGCTGAAGTTAAATACCTGCAGCTGCCCACAGCTACGCTTTTAGCAATTTTTAGCCCTGCACCCCAAGCCCTGCGACCCCCAATCAGCTGACTGGGCCAGCCATGGCCATTCCATGGGTCTTTTATTCCAGTGTAGACAAACCCTTAGGGATGGAACGTACTGCAGTTATCCTACTCATAGCACAAGAAGTAGTGAGCATCAGGTTTACATGCTGTTGAGCACCCAAGAGAATGTTAAACTAAGGCGTGGCCTACACTGTCAGCAGCCATTGATGGGAGTTATGCAAGCTATGCACTGTAGCTTACGTATCTCTCATCGATTTATTTACTTTGCCATACCACAGCATCTCCCAGTGGCATATCGTGGGTCTCCAAGGCTGCATCTGCGCCCTTCCCAAGCCTCACTCCCCCCTGCACGGAGCAGGAGGGGGTCCCCGGCTCCCATCAGAGGTCGCTACCCCCCAGCTGCCCCTGGATGGGGCAGACTGTACCTGCAGGGGGGACACATCACATACCTCTTCCTACTTGGGGGACTTTCTGCAGCTCACTACAGGGCTCTGCGCCTCCCCCGCTCCACACTGACTCACCGCATGGCACCCGCTTCTCTCGTCCCAGCCCCGCAGCCCAGTGCTGGCTTGGGCACTAGGGGGAGTGTCAGCCGGCCCTTCATGGCGCATGGGGGATTCCTCTCAGAGCCTCCTGCGCCCCCCATCCCCTGCACGTTGTGAAGGGCCTGCCCAGCGCCCTGCTTCCCCCCTCCCCCGGTCGGTACACCACTGGCGTCTCCACTGTACTGTGTCAACAGGAGACACCTTCCAGTTAACAGAGCCTTATTCTTTGCGGGGTTGGGGATTTATTGCGTCGACCAGGATTTGGGATCGATGGAGAGGGTCTCCACTGACCGCTCAGTCGATCCCTCTGCATCGATCCCTACAGCCCCAGCAGTGTAGACGCACCCTAAATCTCTGATTCTAGAAGTCAAAGCCCAAACGGCAATTACGTAGAAGCCAGCAGTCTAATTTTAGGTGCTCAGATTATTATTTTTATTTGTATTTATTTTTACTGTTTGAATATTCCATATATATTTTGTATGATTAGAACCTGACTATAAACCAAAGTGAAATTGACTAGTTTACTTTCATTGTCCAGGCTCAGACATGCAGAACGTCAGCAATGTTGAAAGGTAAATTTGACTTTTAACATTTATTTCTGTTTCAGTGGTGGAAGGGCGTTGTTGGTAACATAGGTTACCTGAGATTTTGGTTTCAAACCATTCAGAACACTCTTTTTGTTAGGCATTTTTTGCTTATGACTTGAAGAATTCACCACGCTTCCTGATCAAATTATTGTGCAAATGCATTGCAATATTGTAAATGTTACAGCTTTATGTGCTTAACCTTTGGGACCTATGATCACAGAAGGATACGCTTTCAAACACAGGCATCTTAGCTGCACTTGTGAGCAGGCAATTGTATGCACAAAGGGTGCCCTAAAGTCCAAATCCACAACCCAATGCTAGGCCTTAGGATCTACACTGGCTGTTCAACAGCTGTGGATTTGGATGGTGGGATAGACAGTGAAGATCTAGAGAGCCAGATCTTGCTTTGCGGAGATCATTCCAGCACAATCCCTTACACAATCACAGTGTGGAGTAAGAGAGAAAGATCCTCTGCCCTTGCCCGCCCATATTTTGCCTCCTCAGAAATTCTGCTCAGGGCAGGAAGCTCGTGCAGCAGAGCCCCATACTGGTCACCCCTGCTTGTTCCCCACATCCAAGCTGACTCCCACCCCCAAGGAACCACCCCTGGCCACAGATGAAGATGCTGGATTTTTCTTCTGCTGTTGAAGTTAATGGCCAAACTCTCGTTGACTTCCAAGGCAGCCAGATCTGCCCCTTTCTACCCATGTGAAAAATGCTGTTACTTTCAGGGTTAAAGTTCTTTGGCTGCCCTTTAAAGGCAGATCTGGAGATATGGTTCTGTTGGCCTGGATCGTTTCCCTTAGATGCATTCACATCACTCATCACCCATATTTGTGCTGCCTTTGTTGATGAAAAAAGAAGTCTGTCGTTGATTTCAGCTAAGTCACCTGTCAGACCCATTGTGATTTATATGTTGGTATTTATGGGTTTTATGTGCAATGTAAGTTTTAATCATTCTTTCATGTCAACTCCCTGTTTCCAAACACCACCCCTTGGCACAATACATGATGACATTTCAAAGCCAGCTACTAATAAAAAGGGGCTAGTTCATTCTACGTGATCAGAAGAAGGTGGCAGAAGTGACAACAGGCTTTTTCAAAACTTCAGGACACAAGACTGGAAAGGATCATGGATCAGACAGCTGGTGAGTTTTATAACTTAGCAAGATTTAAGAACTGTATGCACTTACTCCCTTACTCCCAGTGAAACCAAATACATGCTTCTGCCACCCCTATTTTTTGCAGTTCTCTGTAATTAATAGATTTAGGAGCTGTAAACATTAAAATGCTGGGACTACCAGCAAGCCAGATCAGGATCCCAGACTGTGCATGGAGGGGCCCTGCACATGTGGCTCTCCTCCCTCATTCCTAGAAAGCGGGTTCCTGGAAAGTGTTGAGCAATCTTAACTATAGGTTTTGTTACCAACTCTGCTTATAATTATTATTAATTTTAATGTCTTTATTATGTTTATTATTAAAACATTTACCAGGCGGAAATGCACTGAGATATAAATTTAGCTGTCATGTGTGCTCTGTATGCACAAAGAAAGTTAAGTCAGTTAACCAAAAAATACAAACAGAATGTAAGATAGGAAAACGGAGTCTTAAAAGATCATAATAATGATGAAGTTTTAAAAAGTCTCTGGTTACTGCAAGGTAAAAATAGTCCCAATAGACTTCAGGAAATATGATATAAAACTATCCTATAAAGAATTCACTATGTTCTATAAACAATTTTTGATTGTGACTTCCATTTAATCCATTTTTGTGACCAAATTATCAAAATTAGGTATTTTGCTTAAAAAATAAGCAAAAAGATCATTTTGTTTGCAATTTGCTTATGCAAAATACCTAAGTATATTATATATGCATACATGTAATGACAGATACAAGTTGCCATTTGCATATGCAATTAATCCTTTTGCACATGCAAATGTTTGTGTCCCTGTTTGTTTGCTTGTACATATTTTGCTGAGGCATTTGGTAGTGAGAATTCAGCCCTTGGAACGTCATATCTTGCTCATGTAAAGGGACTTTGTCCATTTGAAATCTAGACAACTTTTAAAAAAACTGAATGTTTTTTAAAAACCATTACATTTGCACTTGAGACTCTGTCAGTATTTATCATTTTACAGTTATGTTTTCCTATATTTAAAAATGTTTTTCTCTCCCTTGTTGCTGTTTGAAAGACATAAACTACAGGGGAATCTGTATAGCTAACTAAGGCTATCTCTTCACTGCAAGTTGTCTACACTGAGTTAATGCCTCTCAAGTTAGCCCAGCTCGAGTGAGAGCAGCCACATTGTGAAATCACCCTTGCACTGCACAGAGGGTTGTGTCAGCAGCTAATGAGTTGTGTTGACTCAAGCTGCAGCCTATTCCCCCAAAGGAGTCAGCCAACTTGAACTGAAAGCACCACCATGCTCAAATTAAGGGGTATTGTGTGTGGCCAGGGCTGGAGTTAAGGACAGCACAGGAGTTACAACTCGATTTAACTCTGCCATTAAGCTCTTATTCCCCAGGGGAAACAGTGAAAGTGACTGTACACAAAGAGCTGTAAAACCACAAAGTAAACTAAGAGGGAAATTGGCACAAATATGTTTGTTGCGTCTTACTCAACCTGGAGTCCCCAGTCTGCCCCCGGCTTCCTTTAATCCGCCAGGGACACCATTGATTTTGGGTTCATGCGGGCCGGACAAAGCACGACAACCAATATGATTGCAAGCCAAGTCATTTATTTCAGAGCAAAGACTATCTTATATAGGATTTCATATACTGAATACATTGATCACACTCTTGTTACACAGACACTGATTGGTTAATTATTTCATACACAACTTAACTCTCATAGGTTACTTGACACTTCACAAGTTAACAGAATTTATTGTTCTGTTTACCTCCTTCTAGCAGTATGAGTAGATAGATAAGGAGACACCTGCAGGCCTTGGCCAGAGGCCACTTCTTACTAAGCTGCCTTATCTATCTCTCACGTCCTTGGGGCCTAGCACTGTAGCTCTCCATCCCAGACACCAAGGCAGCATAGGGATGATATATCCCCACATATGTTTTTCTAATACTAATTTATAGTCACACCAGTAGGTAAAGGAACTGGAGAGAGTGTGCTGGGGTTCATTTAAGTTGTCAAATAACAGTAGGGAAATTATCCAATTTTTCCTCATGTAGCTGTTGGCCTGATCTAGATGAGTCATAGGGGGAGTCATATGGGGTAAGGCAAAAGTGTCATAAAGTCACCTTTGCCTTCCCTTTTGGGCCTGTGCCTTGCACTGGTTGGCTTTGTTACACTCTGCTGCCAGTTACAGCTGAACTGAAGGAAAGGAAGGAATTTTCAGCATCTGATGTATTTGTATTTTGTACAGTCTGGGCAATGGATAATCAGAGACTCACTGTTCTATATCAGTGTTATTTCTAGTCACTTTCACCATCCAGTTCTTCAGCCCTTGCACAGTATTACTGACTGTTTAACTGAGTGTGGCTGTGGGGACGTCGGGGGCGGAATGACTGTTTGGGGTCCTAACATGAGTCGGTCCTAAACCTCTGTAAAGGCGGTTCACACTAATTCATCATAGAGTTGAGAGTTGGGTCCCACTAAGACTAGAAGTGATGCTCAGTTGTTTTTGTTATTTAACCCTATAAATAGTAAAAGCAAATTAAATTCCACACTCCCCCCCACAACCGGAGCATTTTAACAGCAACCGATTTCTCTTTCTCCTTCATTGTTTCCAGACAGCAACCTGAAGACCCTTGCCGTTGATTTACTCAGACAGCAAAATGCCCAGCTTCACCACACCGGGGAATATCATGACAACGCAAGTCTGATTGTGAGACGAGGGCAGGTGTTTCAGTTAAAGCTGACCTTTGACAGGGAGCTGAAAGGCAATGACAAAGTGGTGTTGCAGCTCAGTGTTGGTAAGATCACACCTCTTCAGCTCTCAATAGTATGTCTAGCAATATAGGAGTCGCTGCCACACCAGAGTTGTATGGTATTTCAGTTGCAACACTAGCCAATGCTGGATGCTACAGAGAAGGGTGAAGAGTTGGATGCACCAGGCACCTGGCCAATTTTACAGTACACCATCACGGTGGAGACTTAATTTTTGCCAGACCTTGGCGGGTAGCTACATTATAGCTCAAAGCATGAGGACAGGAAATAGAACCTAGTAGTCCTGACTCCCAGACGCTTGCTCTAGCCCTTAGATCTTGTCATCCCACACTGATTCACACCTCCTCTCAATTTTGTATTGATATATTTCCAGGTGAGAAACCAATGGAATCCAATGAGACCCTTGTGTCGATGAACTTGAGGTCTGCGCAGGACCCTCAGCACTGGTGTGCCAACATCTCTAACACCAATGGGAAGGAGGTAGATTACTTGGACGCATTATTCATTTCAGTGGCAAATTTAAGGATCACTTGGTTCTGTAATGGTGGAGTGGGAGCTTCACCAGGGCCTGAGGGAGCTGTGGAAGCAAGGACTATACTCAGCCTTGGGGAGAGAGAAAATGCTTTGTGTCACTCCCTATGGGCCCCATCTCCCTGGGGCAGAGGGATGCAAGGAGGAACAGCATCAACAGGCTTCCAGGGAAGTTGTGCCCAGCCCTTTTTTTATACCTGGAAAAGAGTCACTGCAATATGGGAAGGGGAGTTAATTGGGAGACAAGGAGAATACTCAGAGCTCTGAGACTGGCTTCTGCTGCCTGCTCAATAGCTTTATGGGAGAAACAATTCCGTTTAATTCATCATTATATCACTATAATTCTAACAATTGCCTCGTCCTCATCCCTTCTGTTTCTCCCTTCAGCACATGCCACAGGCTTGCCTAGATTCATTGCTCACTGTTAGATCTTCGAGTGTTACTGGTACCACACTTGTTCACATGTAAGAGGGGTAATGTGATGGATAATCGCTTGCCTTGTGACTTACTTAGTGCCTGGTAGCTGTGACCAGTCCGGCAGATGCAGCTGTTGGAAAATACGTTCTGAGTGTGAAAACTGGAGCTCACATTTATAACCCTGGAAACAAAGACGTCTACGTGTTGTTCAACCCTTGGTGTGAAGGTAATAGAAATGGCCTCAGGCTGTGGTTACAAATTACTGCTATAGGAGATGATGTGTTCCTTACACTTCCCTTCTTTATTCCTGTTATGTTGAATTCCTTTTTACTGCTTGTATTCAGAGAGAGAAATCAGCACAGAATCATACAGGGAGTGTCTTTATTGAGCTACACTAAAACCAGCCAGGACTGGCTGGCTACCCCCTAATAGTCTAACTCTGTTGCTATGGCAACCAGCTAAGCTCTGTTGCTATGGCATCAAGCTAAGCTCTGTTACTACAGCAACCTAGGCAATAAGGCAAGCCACAGAATACACAACCATTCCCAGTTTCTTGCTCACCTTCTCTTTAAAATACAGAGTCCCAATTCTGCAAGCCATGGAACATCAGCCAATAATATTTATCAATAATACTAGGCCTGCAGTGAATTCCTTGCTCCCCCTGGTGCTCAGTTACTCCCATCTGTGGCACGTTTTCTCTGAGTAGCTGCTCGTTGATGGGAATAAGGGGTTCACAGTCTAATTCATTGCAAACAAGTAGTTATTAAAAATAAACCGTTTTCTACAATTTCGTAAAGAAAATAGTCATTTTTCCATGAAAGGAAGAAAGTTAAGGACTTAAATCTGAGCACTGTTTAATCATTATTATGAAACCCATGCTACCCACCCTAAGCTTCCCTAGTTTTATGTTTCAAGGACAGAAAAGATTTAATCAGCCTTTGAAAAGTTTTCTACCAAGTGAGTGAAAATCAGGTAACATGTTCATGTGTTTTCTTCAGCTGACTCAGTTTTCATGCCTGACAATGCTGAAAGATTGGAATACGTTCT
>ML675603.1:72635576-72689512 GCA_007922155.1 Mesoclemmys tuberculata | reverse complement strand
TAAAGAAACAACCTAAAACAGTGTCCCAAGCAGAGGTCTTTTGTTATCGGTTTGGTAAATTCTTTTTAATTTGCACCTGCCTTTTTCATGACAATAAATCTTGTTACTTTCAGGTTCTTTAACCCTATTATTGCTTCTTATTCCTCTCTCTCTCTCTATATATATATATATAATATATGTAGTGTACTGTAGACTATGAGCGTATACGGAAAGGCATGGATTTTTGTGGAGCACTCTGGTTCAGTCTAGTCTAGTCTTCCAGTCTAGCTTGCTTTCTGAAGACACTGCTAACATGATGAATCTGTATTCAGTGACTGCTACTGCTTAATGGCCATTGACTGATCACAGCCATGCTCAGTTTGATAGCGTCCACTGGCACTGTTGAACACAAAGCATGGCTACTGTAAATAAGGACCCTCACACACATACCTGAGTTGTTCCCCAATACATCAAATTAAACCTGGAAGGCAGTGGTAATGGCCTAATAGGACTCACACATAGGCCACTGTTAAGACGCATTGATGCTCATTAGATCTTTTTTTCCTTTTTATTTATGTGGAGACCTTTGATCCATGCATAGCCATTAGAAATAGGAAAGACCAATTTAGCTCATCTAGCCTGTCTACCTTCCTGGGCCACCACAGGACACTGAAGGTAAGATTATACTCCTATAAAAAGCACACTGATGTCTTTAATGACCATTATTCAGCTGAGGCGCTCAGTGTTAGGTAAATCTCACCACCCCAGAATGAGTGGGAGCATGAGATGATCCTGTCAGAGATGCCAGCCCTTTCCATAATTCTCCCAATTTCTACATGTAGATATGAAATTAATTAAGGCATAAATCTAATTTTTCAAGCAAGAGCACACACATTTTATATATATAACTAAATGTATGTCACTCACCACCCCTTGGGTCCAACAAATACAACAAATAATGCCACAGGAGGCCTTCTTCTCCACTGCCCTCGTAGCACATACATAGACTGCATAGCAAGGGTCAGCTAGGAGGAAATCATGGTAATTTTTAATGGGGTGGGACATTGCTGGATTCACCACCCAAGCCACAGACTGTGTTGCACTCTACCTGCCCCAGTTGGACCCTGCTGGACTATGTTAACACACTTTAGGTACCAAGTGCCCCAACCCCCGCTGATACTCACCACACTTTGCCACCTATCAGCTCCTCACTGCGCAGACTGCAGAGGAGGAGAAGGTAGAGGAGCAGTAGAGAAGAAGAGGCTCATCCCAGGAAGGAGGGCCAAAGCCAGGCCCAGAACTGACCATGGTAATTGCGGGCCCTCAGTGGCATAGAAGGGCAGCTTTCCCAGGGCTGCTTGTCCCCTTCTCCCTGTTTGGGGGTGGGCAGGTTAGGGGTGCTATGTGGAATGGTAGGTTCCCCACTTGGCTATGGATAGGGAGGGGAGGGGCAAAAAGGTCCAATTTCTCTGGCAGAAGGGGAGATGGGTTGAGAGGGGTCGAAGCAATCTCCCTAGTTTTTTTTCCAGCAAACATCCCTAGAAGTCTCAAAGCAAGGTTGGCCTCTTTGTTTGTCTGAAAGAGTGGGAGCCAGCTCTTCTGAACGAATTAAACACAGAATCCGAATTGTGTGTAGACATAGATGAAAAATGCTGAGTATTTGCCATGAAAAATGTCAATTTTGAAATTAAAAAAAAAATTTTAAACCAGTTCTGTACTGTGAACTATAGATATGTAGTTGAAGGACCATTTCCTAGTTCTGCAATCCAGACTAGTGCCTATAAGGTGCCTTTTCCAGACACAGAGAGCAGGCAGTGTTAGAATTGTTGAAAGTACTTGAAAACACAAATCTGAGGTGGAAAGAAATATTAATTCTTTAATAAGTATAACATCTATTGAAGGCACAAAATGAGTTACAAACAGCAAAATAGAAATTCCTTAACTACATAGAACAACTGCTTAACAAGATCCACAGACATATATAAAATATAGGAATGCTTTCCCCAGCTGTCTTATCCCTATCCATAATATATTAAACATTTGTGCTGAAAGATCTAACATTTTTTCACTGTATCATGTATCCAGAAAGATGTATAACTTATTAATTTAAAAACACATTATTGGTGGAATAGATCATTATCATAGGCTAATCAGTATTTATACAATACTGTAAACATACAGGGAGCTTTTCAGAAAAAAAGACAACATCCCTACTCCAAAGAACTTACAAGTAAGGGATGGCTCCCTGATGCTTACCATTGGGCGTAGTGCTCTCTTGTGGAGAGTAGATCCGTTGATTATAAGGGGACTACTCTCAATAGCAGTCAATTCACGGCATAGGGCTTGAAAGATCAGGCACCGAGTTAAGACACAGTTTGACAGGGGATGGTAATGCACATTGGAAGGGGAAGGGAAGGAAGGAAAGGTTACATTGAGAAGAGCCTGGGGTTGTTTTGGTTAAACCCTCAGTGTGTCTGGACAATTTGGTAAAAACAAAAACAAAAAAATTTGGTCTCAGCTTGCCAGATAATAATGAAAATACAGGCTGAGGCAAAACAAGACTTTTCTATTCATTGTAGGAGACGGATTCTGACACGATATTCAATTACTAGCTCTCTGTCTTCTTCTACAGAAGCTCAGCTGGGTTTGAAAACATTTACAGCACCTTCCGTTTGGGTTTATTTGCTCTGTGCTCTTCTTCGTTCTGCTTCTTAGCTTCAGCTAGACCCAGAAGCAGACACAACCACATAAAATAATACGAGGAGGAGGAAACAGAAGTGAAAATACAGGATTCCTGTAGCCATATGGAGCAGGAACACATAAAAAATAGAGAGGAGAAATATAACCCTTTCAAACAGTCATACCTCCCAAAGCAGCCATGATTGTTCTCATCTCTGAGAAGCAGCAGCACCATCAGAACATCACAAAAAAATAAGTCTCTCTCGTGTGATGAAGTCCTAGCACCATTGAAGTCAATGGAAGTTTTACATTGACTTCAACGTAGCCAGGATTTTCCCCTGGTATTTTCAGGCCGGTCAGAAACAGTAGCTGAAATCTCATACGAAAGCCTGTTTTTATGCAATGCCCAGTCTGTCTTCAAAAAGCAGAATAGCTTGGATCAGAACAGTTGGATGTTTATCAAAAAAAAATTGTATATAGTCCCTGCAATCATTTTATTTCAGCAAACATGTAACACGGGTGTGCCAGTTGTTCCTATTTAGGATGGAATAGTTCCTATTTTCCCCCAAGCAAAGCAGTTACTATTTCCCATTCTAATCATCATTAGCCCTGATATAGCATTTCAAAGTAATTTTCAAATTACATGTTCAACACAATTTACATTGCAAACATTAATTAGTCTTCACATAATCCAGTGCTGTTATGGCTTTTTTATAGCTAGGGCAACTAAGACAGAGAAGTGAAATGACTTACCTAAGACCAAGCCAGAACTAGAATACGTGCATTAAAAAGTCCAACCTTGTTTTTCCTGCTTAAAAGTTCCCTTTTCCCCCATACTAACTCTCCCCGTGTAGCTTCTTACGTGTCCCTATTTGCCCTCTTGCTTTGAAGCACTGATCCAAATGCACTTTAGGTGCAGAAGAGTGACAGTTGCTCACTTTACTACAGTCAGATACAACTACACAGAAGAGACGTTCTGTTTGTTTCTGATGACAGACTAACAATTTAGTACACAGAAGGGCAGGTTTTCTTTAAAACCAGGCAACAGATTTATGGACAAACCTGATTCTTAATTCCTGTTGACTAAAGCACCTAGAAAAGTTTCCAATTTTCTCAATGGAAAAAGGGGGCAATTGTTCTGAAAATATTTGCTCAAAAAGTGTTCGTTTTTCAGCAAACTCTGCTTGTAGCAACTGCTGGGGTCAGTGCACAGTAAACCACATCAGATAAAAAGGGTGTTAACTTATTATGACCCTCACCCATGGCAGATAACTGGGACAAAGAAACAAAGTCCAATCTCTTAGCAGTACTCCTGAGTGTCAAGTCATTACATACTAAGGCCACAGGTTTTTGTTTTATTTTAAACATTTTTCAAATCAAGTTTAGTTCATGTAGATTCCATCTGGTGCCTCTTTAATAAATACAAATATCACCTACCTCTTACATAATGTCTTTCATCCATAGATTTCTACACATTTCACAAAGGAGGTACTTTTAATTACTCCTGTTTTTGAGAGAGAAACTGAGCACAGAGAGGGGAAGTGACTTGCCCAAGGTCACTTGGCAGGCCAGTGGCAGAGCCAAAATATGGCTCCCTCAGGCCCTACAGAATTGGACTGATAATAACTAGTGTATCTGTTTTTACCAGGAAAAAATGACAGAAATATCCATTTTTTAAAAAAATCTAAAATATTCCTAAAATAAACTTTTCTTCATTCACACTCATTTGCAATATACAAACTGTGTAGGACAACTTTGTTTGATATAAAAAGGGTTTATTGGCCTTCTTTTAGGATGGCTTTTACCATGACTTTGCCACTCATGAGCTGTGCAGCCATTCCAACTCATGGTAATAAAACTTCGATATCTAGCATATATTCCCATGTAAAGATTTACTAACTACAAATGTATAACTCTCCAAAGTATTACATAGTGGTCGGTTTTAAAAAGCCAACTTCTACCAAGACTTGACAGCTGAATATTTAAGATATTGAAGTTTAAGGCAATATTACAGCATGCTAGATACCAGTGTGGCAAATGTTAGTAAGTACTGACTCTTCAATGGAAACTATTGTAACTAAATAGTTTTCCTTCTTAAACTCAATCCTGCTACTAAAAGCAGAGTACAACTTCATAGCACACGGATAGACTTGATCTGGCAGATTTACTGGGCTGCCAAGTTTCACATATTCATCTCTTGTGTTTACCAGAGAGTGGCAATATACCAGACTCACCTATTGTGTCTGCCAATGAGTCAGTCACTGTTGCAGACTTAAGACCTGATTCAAAACCCATAGGAGTCAGTGGAACGGCTCCTGTTGACTTTAATGGGCATTGGATCAGGCCCTCGAAGTAGCATAATCTCAGAAGCAGCTGGACTTACACGGAGCTAAATTCATCCCCAGCACAATTCCAGTGAGATCAATGGAGTTTCAGCAGAATGAATCTGCCCATCTCTTGTATCTGCCCTGCACTTTTAAACAGCGGGGAAACTCATGGTTCAAAGGCAGCATCAGCACCTGGTGAGCCAAAAAAGGACTAACCCCTTGAAGAAACAATTAGGAACTGCATAAAGCTGGACAGTTGCTCTTTGCTCACTTTTCGGCACTCAAAGGGGTTACAAGAAAAAATATTGCATTATAAACACATCATCATTATAGCTTCTTTAGAGGAGCTAGAACAGCTCTGTCTGACAAGTTGTAAGCTTTCCTTAAGGCAAAGTTAAGAAAGCTCAATAAAGCCTGGCCAATAGTGGGAAAAGGAGCTTATACATTACATCATCGCTCGGACATTCAATAGAGATTTGCATTGCTTTTACTAGTACTGCACCTGACTTCTGGACAAATATGTCCAGGTGTTTTCTGCACCATGGACCCTTAAAGCTAGATCTTGGGTGCAAACATTTCATAAAAACTGAGAGCTTGTTGACATTTTGGAGAGTATCTTGCTTATTCATTTAACACTTGGATAGCAGCCTCTTGTTCCAAGAACTGCTCAAGAGCCTCTTCAGCCCCTATTTCAGGTGGAGCAACTGCTGCCACCCCAAATGGCGGAGCCTTTTTGCAACTCAGGCCTGAAAAAGGATTGAACCAGCTCAGGGAGAAACCACCACCAAAAGCCAGTTTCATCCCTTCCCAGCTGCTGACTTTTTCCCAAGTAGGCTGCTGATTCTTAAGGCGCTCGATACCCTGTAGAAGAAAAAGAAGAGATTTTTATAATTTATTACCAGTAATTATGCAGCACCCATTACTGTCGTGGGGGAACATTATCTATAGCAATGATCATATTGCAATCTCCACTTAAGGCAGGACAAAACGTTTTGTTTTATACTTTACTGATTACATTCAGTTTCCAAGTTTGACTAGCATGCTGATACAAAATCTTCAGAGAACAGTAATCTACGCAATTCTTGCAGTAAAAATTTTTTAAAAAATTTTGCAGTGAAAAACCTTTAAAATAATCCCGATTTGAAATTTGGTCTTATTTTTCCTGACTCTTCTTTGGATCCCTCTAACTTAAGAAATAAACATTGCACAGACTTCAACTTTCATCTCAATTAATTGGTTTTTACATCTCTGAGGCTACATATTTGGATTTGAAATAAATCGCACTTAAAAGATTTGTCATAACCAAATCTACCACTGAAAACTGATGATGAATGAAAGCTCTAGGGATTGAAGTTCTCCTTTAACACTGTATCCTCAGATACACATACCAAAAACACCACAAGCTTTAGGAGACAAACTTGCAAATACTTCAGAAGGAACTAGTAAGTTTTGGGTGCCCAATTTGAGTCTGATTTTGAAAGGGTGGGTGATCAGCACTTTCAGAAAATCAGACCCCTCTAAGTTGTCTCAAATTGGGAATCCTCCAAAAAACTGAGGGTCCCCAAATAATCACTTTTGAAAACTTAGACCATGAAGGGTTGAAAAAGTGTTTTTCTTTCTCCAAAAAGATCACCACTCAAAAATATCCCTGCTTGTTATTAAAATATCAAGTATTACCCTATTTTTGTGGTGCTCCTCTTCTTGAAGAAAAAGAGATCTAAAGTGAATTTACTTAGATTGTGAGTTCTTTGGGGCACAGACAGTATTTTTGTTGTGTTTTTGTTTCGTGCCTCCCATAACAGGGCTCTGGTCCATATATGGGCAGCCTAGCTTATTAATAAATAGGCAAATAACAAATCTAGAATGAGAACTTCCTCCATCCTTAATTGAAGATGTTGGATCTTTATTAAAGATCTTTCCTCAGAACTCTGCCAGAATTATATAGGTGTTAACAAAAACATTGTCTGATTAATACTTTCTTCTCATTATTGTGATGTTGTAATTCTACTAGTACCTAATGATCCAGAGATTCTTCCAGAAGAACTTGGCTGAAAAACCATCTCAGGCTTTGTTTTTATCTCGTCGGAGGGTAACCAGCACCTTACAAGTAGTAGGCCTGATAAATAATGGGATGTAGTTTTTCAGATCGTGGCAGCTGTACTTTCACTATCGAGGTCTGGTACAGGCAGGCAGGAAAGGAAGAACACCAGGCAGGTCTGTGCATTAAACTGGAGCCTTCTGCAGAGTTCATTCAGTGACGTTTGCCATTAATTGATGCAAGCCCCTAAACCAGAACTTTGAAGACGACTTGTGAGAACGCCGGGGGCCTCACCGGTTGCAGTCGGGTGCGGGAGACGTACAGCTTTGCCAACGTGTTATACATTCACAAAGCAAACCCTTGCGACTGTAGGCATCATTACTATTATCGCTGCTCGGAAAGCCCGGTGCACAGCTTCTGTCCTCCTCTGTCAGCCAATACCGGAGACAGGCAATCTTCACGCAGGAAAGCAAAGCCTTTCTGACCCCGTTTAAAACTACTGCTTGGTTTCTCGCAGGGGCATGAAGAAGTCTGCTTCAGAGTCCTGCACTTGCACGGTGGGGCCATGAGCGTGAAGCCCGTTTTAGCTTAAAGCATAGCAGCAGGTTTCGGTTCTCTGCAGCTTGCTAACAAAGCTGGCGGGTAGCTGCAGAGCTAGAGCAAACCGTGACTAGCCTCTCTGCTGTTTATGGCATTTCTTTTTAAGAGCTAGTGCAAGTGTGTGTAACAGGAAGGGAAGAGATGGGGGAAATCAAGCCCTTGTTCTACTGCTTAAACTGATTCCCAAACAGCAGAACCTTTAGGTGTGATTCGTCGTCGTGTTCATTCCTTTTTCACAATTTCTATGGTGAACTAGAGTAACAGCCCTATAACTTTTGGGTAGAGTTTTTTTTACTTTAGATCCCCATGCATTATCTACTAATTAAGGCTGCCAAGTACACAAAGTCAACATGAGGTTGTGCTAATCAGAGTGCAATTAATCAGATTGGATAATTGCATAATCCCCCTCCTATTGTCCAGTGCCCAGCAATCCATTTAATATGTGTATTCAAGACATGGAGATCACTGACTATTAAAAGTCTGTGTCCTGGTCTCATATAGGGGTATCTATGCTGCTGTCAATATGGTCTAAAGAGATGGAGTAGGGAAGGGATGGTTTAAGAAGGAAAAATGCTTAGGATAGATTTAAAAAAAAGACAAGAAATAGTGATACAGAACTAGGAAAAAACACCTCATAAAGCTTAGTTTGTAATATTCCAAATATATTGATTCACAAGTACTCATTTAAAATTAGTTCTCAAATGGAAACACAGGAAAAGCTGCTTGCCATTTGAATGCATGAGAAAGGAGAATTTCACAAAAAGTATAAATTTTTTTTAAAAAACACTTAAAAAAACCCACAACTTACTTTGAAACAACTTGGTAAGTCCGCCTCTCACACATTCAAATACTGAGCTGCATCTCCTATGGGGTAAAACTGCATCAAATTGTACCTCCTGCTGGGAAGTATCAGTAAAATGATAGACCACTGGTCACTATCAGATATACACAGTTCTGGAAATAGGAAAACCACAGGTGTTTCCAAAAACTGTTTTGAAATTTCGCTTAAAGGTCTGTATTTTTCTAAGATAGTAATGTAATATTTAAATTACTATATGTAATTACAACACTTTATCCTCAAAATAACCATTGTCCGATAACATTTGGATTTGAGAGAAAACAAAGTTTACCCAATTTAAGACCAATAAAATGTTGTGGCATTTAGCAATTCATGTAAGCGACCTTGTGGCATGTAAATGTAATTGCCGTAATGGATGAGGAAGGCAGACATGAATTCAAACTGGAACTGGAAGCAGTGGAATTTGCGTCAGAGAAATGTTAAAATGTAAACTAATATAGCAAAAATACACATTTGTTGTTTTTTATTTTCAGTTTTAATAATCTGGATTAACACACTGGTGTTTTTAAAATGTTACGGGGCCAGAGTCTCAGGAAGTGTTAATCAGCACAGCTCCAACTGGCTCAGCCTATTTATACCATCTGAGGCTATGGGCCATGATTTTTAATCAGATAGTATTACTAATTAAATCCCCTATTGTATCTCAAATTAAAATTAAAGAGGTAAACATACTCTGGTCTTTTCAAGCACACATTTGACAATGATTTTCTAAGCAGAGATAGACCATAAAGAAAAATGAAAAAGCCTTTTCACTCCTTCAACTGTCCCTTAAGAACAGTGTGCATGCAAAAGGCGTTTTTCTTCCACCAGTCTCCTATTGAAGCATGCAATGAGTTCATATAATCCTGTGTGCATTCCTATCACAACAAATTAAGATGCTATGAACAAACTACTGTGGATTTACTCCTAAAGCAAGCAGGAGAAATATATGGGGTCTGTTTATCCATTGGTTCCAGTCAATGATAGCTGTTTAACCGCTTAAAAGTGGTTAAATAGCTAACAGTGCATTACTGATTAATTAATTTTTAAACTTCAGAACTGAGCACCAAAATTACTTTACATGCTTCTTCCAGTTGGCTGTAGATGAAAATGTAAAGAGGCATTACAAATTGTGCAAATATTTAGACTAAGAAAAGAGCAGAAACAATTTTTGAAAAAGTTTTATTGCATTTGTTTTCCATATGGAAGCATTGACAGAATTGAAAAGATGCAGCATTCACATTACTTTCAAAGTGAGACAGATCCATTAGCCTTTTCCTCCCCAGATTTCCCTCCCCTCTCTCCCTGGCTTTGATTCAGCCTAATGGGTCATTTTCCAAAATAAAAAGTCTGTAAAGAAAAGGGAAAGAACGGGTATACTGGAATCCGTGGACACAGCTTATTTACATTTTTCCTTTGTTTAGGATTGATTGATGAGGCCCCGCTGGCAGCTATGCTAACTGTCCCTTTTCAAACTGATCCAGAATGTAATAAAATTCCTGCCCAGATACAAAAACATTAGTTACAGCCACATGAGATTTAGTTTTACCTGCGTTTTGTTTTGATGGAATGGCCTCTGTCCCTCCCTCTGTGGTTGCTGCACACAGTTTACTACCCACACAATCATGACAGTGGGCATGCATACTCCTTAACATTGACATTTCCCAATTTAAAATATTTATATATATATAAATAGAAGACAGTATTTATGAAGTTATAAAGAGGGATCGTGCTAAGACCAGAGAACTAATTGCTCAGGTATACCCACACAAACCATCAGTGTTAAGCTTGTATGGCAAGTTGTCCATGTTCTACATGTTAACACTGTTTAGTAGGCATTGCTTCAACAGCCTATTTATCAAAGACAGACACACACAAACAGACAAGATGATCCTAAGAGTTTTAAATTGAAATTTCTTTTTTCCTCTAAGCGTAAGGCATTTAATCCAGAAAGTCTTTCACCAAAGCTGCCACGTTTTCCCTAGAGGGGCAACATTTCCTGATTACAATGGAGGGAGTAGGCAAAAGAATGCCAAAAGATGGAATCAGTTTTGTCTCTGGAAACAAAAAAGATGTTGGCAACATTTGTTTTAAATACTAACTGCATGCGATCACAGTATTAATTGGCTCTCGCACAGGATCACACCCTCATCTTCCACCTTTCAACGTTCAGTAAGCAAAGTGTCTATATACCAGCTAAAGGTCCTTTTTTTTATTAAAGAAACTTGCTGCCTGGTCAGAGTTGTGCACACCATCAGGAGGTCCAAAGGAAGATGGCACTCTGTTGGCACTTGCATGTCATTCACAGATATCCTCATAGTTTAGAAACAGCATGATAGTTATTCAGTTAGCAGAGATAGGCACAACAGAGAAAGAGGATCTCCTTCACATTTAATTATGCCATACAGAAAGCAGACAGAAACAAAGGCCAGTTAAGGTCAGTTAAAAAAAGATGCTTCAGCCACCAGAGACGTAGAATTATCTAAAATTGCAGAATACAAGGGGATTTTTTTCTCTGCAGTTAACAGCCTTTAAAAGACATAAAAAGAGTTTTTGTTTTGCATTTTGTTTTAAACATTCATGTAAAAATTATATAACAGTAGTGCTGAAATGTGGTTTTATTTTAGTGGAAATTCTGGTCAAGAATTCTTCAGACCACATACTGGTATGGGTCTGCTTTTCCTTGGTCTGGAGTAGCGAATGGGCTAAGCCATGCTATAGAGAACGGATGGCCAAATACTGCTTTCATGTTCATCCATTTTGTTTTTTTAGCCCATCTTCTCTCTTCCTTTTTCAACTGTTCTATCCCCTGAAAACAGAAATATCACACTTTCAGTAAAGCACTTCATTGCTGCAGTTCTGATTTCAGGAAAAGGATCTCTCAATTACCTCTCATCATATGGATGGAGTAAGAAAACATAAATTTACCTATATAGATCCTTTCCTTTTAAAAAAAAAAATAAAAAAGGATAGGAAGTATTCCTTGGGAAACAATTATTGCTATGTTTGATCATGTTTAGAAATATGCTCAAACCTTTAAAAAAACCCTACATTTGTCACATGTCAATTTTAAAATAGAAATACATGTACTTTTATTGGCTGAAAGCATTACATGCGTCAGAGTTGGATATGGGAAAGTTATATGAACGCATTATAAATTTGCAGACAAAAAATCCCAAATGTTCCCAGATTCACCATGCAAGTTCAGGAAATGTCCTCTGTTCAGCATGACTGAACATGTCTCTTGGCACTCCATTAAAACTGCTGCCAAAACATGCATGGGCAGACACCAGGGAGAAAGGAGTTAAGTAAGTACACTGACTGGAGAGAAAAAATGGATATTGGTTTAGTAAAGGTTAGAGGGAAAGCAAAAATAGGCTTTCAAGCAATCAGTTGAAACAGTCCTTAGTCAATCTCTTTAAAAATAATCCTTAAATGTGCAATCCAAAAAATAAATTAGGTCTTAAACGCACAGCTCTTGCTGCTATAAATGCATTGTTTGGTTTTGCTTTTAAGTAGAGAATGATACTCCTTGATTCTGGCTAGCTATAATAGGCAGACTGTTCCAGTCTTTAATTTAGGGCCTTTTTGCTAAGTCATCTTCTTCCTGTTTATTGTCAATACATGGATCCCCTGCACTGCAGCTCCGTGCACTGTAGTACAAGTGTATGTCTTGAACTCCCCGTCCTGGAGGTTCTGTGCAGGAGGGCATAAAGCTTCAAGAGAGCATAAACCCTTTGCACCACTCACTAGTGATGCCATCTCCAATAGATAACACAGGGAACAAAATGTCATGCTCTGTCAGAAACTGATCTAGCCCTCTTCTAGCAGAGGAGAATCACCGCTGAGAGATATACGTGAGAGAGGGGGGCTGAGGAGGGAAGATTCTCCGAGCTTGAGTGTGCATTGGAGGAAACCTGCCCTACCCCAACAAGGTGCAAGACAAAAGAAGCAAACAGGCCACATTTAATAGAATTTCACATCTAAGTGTTCCTCAAGCTAAGAATCACATGCCAGAGAGACACAGCTTGATGCTAACAAGTTGGCAATGATGTGTAACACTGGTGCATAGAAGAAAGCTCTCCCCCCTACTTAAAAAGCTTAGAAGCCTATATTGAGGTACCTAGATTCATATGTATGTAACAATGTAATTGACTATTTCTAAAGTCTTTCTGAAAATCAGGGCGCTTACTGAAGTGCCTAGCTTTGGGTACCCACGTCTGAAAATTTTGGCCTGTATTTGTTAAAAATTCAGTAATGACTTCACAGATATCACAGTTAATTTATCTAAGAGGACACATTTTAGCTTGGTAGGAGCCTGTTGTTCAGCAGTATATCCCCCAGGGCTCTACTCAGCAGAGAACATCTGCAGCTTTCCTTGGGACAAAGTAGACCTGAATGCAGGTGTCATGAAGCTGGCTGGGGAACGAAGAGCTGATAAGGAACAGATTGCTCTCCCACGCTCCTGAGGGCCAGGCCTAACTTTGTCTAAACTCTCCATAGACTTGCCCACTAACACACTCAGCTGTGGCCCTTTTAAGGTTGTCACTTCCCCCAACCTACCCAATTAGGTTACTTACGGAAGAGCGTGGACTTTTGTTAAGCTATGCCAGATCCCCTGAGCATGACTGGTGAAGTCTGATACCATTCTCAAGGGTAAAGGTATTATTACAAGTCAGGGACTTCACCTTTGAAAAAGAGGGCAGAATGTAGTGCTGAACAAGGGACTCTACGGTTTTGGTGTACTCTCCATGTTGTTGCTTTAGCATCATGGATAGCTTTCATGGCCGTGGAGCACAGCATGTATTGCTGAATTTCTCTGTAGCTGCAGAGAGCTCCTGATTAAGTACACTGGAAATTTACAAACCACCTCTCTTTTTTTCCACCTCATTGGCCTCACCTTTGTTTTTCAGTACTTGAGGCTGTAAATAGTAACATTTGGTACTACACACTGAAATCTTTAATGATTCCTTAGCAGCAAGCACTCCCGAGGGAGCATGCTGTGTAAAATTCTCCATTCCACTGGGTGAAACTCTCCGCAGGGTAATCCCAGCTACTTATGCTTGTTAAGACAAAAATATCATTCACTGGTGCTGTCGTTGCAACATCCTCACACTACCCGACTTCTTACGCTAGCCATCTAGCAGTGCACTCAGCCACTGGGCAGACTGAGTTTGGATCAGCCTCAAAAGATCCAACACATGCCAAAGCAGCAAAGCAGGACCACATGACGTGTCACAGCTTGACAATAGTGAGCGAGGACTATGCAAGGCCACTGAGCACTCACCGTTTCATCAGTGCAGATGGAATGTACCTGGGTTCCAAACATTACTGATGTGAAGATGAGGAACAGGAGAGCCTCAAAACACAGGAGGATAAGAAAGATCACAGTAGTTGGTGGGGAGAAGGAGCTGCATTCTGTGAAGACACATGACAAAACAATGAATCCTCAAAAATAAAGAACTAGGGAACAAAGCCCACACGTAAAGCTACACAACTACTAATATTTGTTACGAAGCAGCAAATTCGGCCAGTGTGGTTACATATCAGATTATCTCAATTCTCAACAGCTCAAGCAAAATGCTCATATCAAAATCAGAAACTGACATGACTGCCATAATCAGAGACCCACAGAGTGGGCATGAGATTCCCAAGGAAGTGGGATACTGAAATCATTTTGTACAGTTGGTTGGAAGAAAAAGGAACTTGTGCTGAGATATGTATGGCATGCAATTTTCTTTTCCAATTAAGCACCCTCCAGTGCTTTAACCTGGAGCTCACCTCTTGCACATTCTATCTGTAGAGCTTTTTTTTTTTTTTTTTTTTAATTAATTTTCTCTATGATGAAGTCCATTAGGAAGGGGTACCTCATGCTGATGTTTGGGACACAGGAGAAACCAGAGAAGCTGACTTCTGTAGCACCAATTGCCTGTTATGAGAAGAATAGCACGTTCCTTTCATAACTAACTTTTGAAGACAGTGTTCTCTCAAACCCATTCCCTTATTCCATAAGGTCTATCTATATTGCAATGTCACTGCATAGGACTTGAAACAGTAGCTGTGAAAATCTCATGACTGGAATATTGGTATAGAGAGAGAGTTTGTTCAGGAAGGACAAGCAGGATAAAAACACATCAAGAATATGGACACCTGTTGTGAGGTCCACAAGGAACAGAGAGGCAGAAAGTCTCTGCGTAAAGATAAAAGGGGTAAAAAAATAATAGGACTGATGTCACGTTAGAGGTCTACTATAGACCACCAAAACAGGAAGATGCAGTTGATGAGGCATTTCCTTAACAAAATAGAAATATCCAAAACACAAGACCTTGCTGGGGGACTTTAACTATATAGACAACTGTTGGAAAAGTAATACAGCAAAACACATTTTCCATAAGTTCTTGGAGTGTACTGGGGACACTGGAGACAACTTTCTGTTTCAGAAAATTGAGGAAGTAGCCAGGGGGACAGCCATTTTAGTCTGATTCTGTCTAACAGGAAGGAATTGGTAACGAATCTGAAGGTGGAAGGCAATTTGCTTGAAAGTGATTATGAAAGTATAGGTTTTATGATTCTAAGGAAAGGAAGGCATTAGAGAAGCAAAATAAGGAGAGTGGACTTAAAAAATACAGACTTTAACAAACTCTGAACTGGTGGGTAAGGTCCCATGGGGCAAAAAAAAAATCTAAGGGGAAAAAGTAGTTCAGGAGAGCTGGCAGTTTCTCAAGGAGATGGTGTTAAAGGTGCAACTGCAAACTATCATGATGCAAAGGAAAGATAGGAAGAACAGTAAGAAGCCAATATGGCTCCATCAGGAGCTCTTTAATGATCTGAAAATCAAAAAGGAATCCTACAAAAAGTGGAAACACAGACAAATTGCTAAGGAGGCGTGAGATGCGGTATGATTAAAATGTGAGACAGTATGATTACAATATGACCATGCACATCATTATTGCTACCACTGTTATATAACTGCAACAAATCTCATAAAAAGTATGTCATGTAACAGATCAATGGAAAAGTTAGGATTTGCTGAATATCCTGTTTATATGCATGTATCATTTTGTATCTGAAGTTATAAACATGTCTTTCCCTCTGGATTTCAAATGTGTTAGCTTCGTTTGTATCTAGTCTAGCTACTTCATGAATGAACAATGCCAGTTGATGGCCCATCAAAGGATACTTAGCTTTCACAATGGACCTGTGGATTTTTCAGACAGCATATGGGCAATGGCTGCTCCTATGACTCAACAAAGCATGCAGGGACCTGTGACTTGCTCATGTGACTCTGGACTCCATCTTGTTTCTGTGAACTTCCACAAGCTAGGACAAAGAGCATCAATCCAGAGGGAAAAAGGCCCTGAAAAGTAAGGCCCTGAAAACATCTCCATTTTGTCTTCATTTCTCTAGACTGAATTTCTAACAAAGAAGCTCTAAACAAGGTTTGATGACCCCTTCCCCTCAACTGTTTGGGTAATTTCCAGAGACTTTTTGCAAATTAAGAATTTTGCAACTCAATTATCATCTGTACCTTGAAACTGACTTACAAACTTTTATTCTCATGTGTATATATATGATCTTTTAACCAATCCACACACCCTTTTAAAAAAAATTAGTTTAATTAATAAGCACTGGCTTTAAGCATGTGTTTGGATAAGCTCTGAAATATTCATTGACCTATTTAGTCATGTGTCCATTCCTTTGGGATTGGTAGAACCATTTTTACACATGATGGTTAAAGATTTTCAGAAATCCTGACCATATTTGACTTGGCTGCCTGGGTAGAAGCCAGAGGGCTGGATGGCTTTAAGGGAACCGTATTTTTATCTTCTGAATAACCAGTGAGGTGATCAGAAGTTTACTTTTGTTGCTGGCTTGGTATATCTTATGGAAAAAAAACCACCGTTGTTAGGGGGTCTGCCTGCCCCACGCTTTGCCGTTTTGCCCTGTTTAAGCTATCTTAGCATGGCTCCCCTAGAGGCCAATGCCACAGGTACAAAAGAATAGCACAAGTATGTAGGGACAAAATCAGAAAGTCTAACACACAAAGTGAGTTACATTTACTGAGGGACATAAAAGACAGTAAAGGAGAGGTTATTTAAATACATTAACAGCAAGAGAAAAATGAAGGAAAATGTAGGTCTTCTATTTAGTAGGGAAGGAGAGCTAATAACTGATGACACCAAGAAGGTGGAGGTGTTTAGTGCCAATTTTGCTTCAGTTAGCATTAAAAAGGGTAATGATGACCAGACACCCAACACAATAAATACTAATAACCAGAGAAGGAATGCAAGCCACATAGGAAAAGAAAAGGTTAAAGAATATTTAGTCAAGTTAGTTGTATTCAAGTCAGCAGGGCCTGATTAAGTTCATCCTAGTGTACTTAAGGAACTAGCTGACGCAATCTTGGAACCATTAGCAATTATCTTTGAGAGCTGATGGAGGCTGGCTGAGGTTCCAGAGGACTGGAAAAGGGCAAACATAGTACCTATCTTTAAAAGGGGAACAATGAGGACCTGGGGAATTATAGACCAGTCAGCCTAACTTTGATACCTGGAAAGATACTGGAACAAATAATAAAATAATCAATTTGTAAACACCTGGAGGATAACAGGGTTAAAAGAAATAGCCAGCATGGATTTGACAAGAACAAATCATGCCAAACCAACCTACATTTCCTTCTTTGAGAGGGTTACTGGTCTAATGGAGGAGAGGAAGTTGTAGACATGATATCTTGATTTTAGTAAGGATTTGACACAGTCCCACATGACATTCTCATAAGTAAACTAGGGAAATGTGGTCTAGATTAAATTACTATAAAGGTGGGTGAAAACTGGTTGAAACACTGTATTCAAAGAGTAGTTATCAATGGTTTGATGTCAAACTGGGAGGACATATCTAACAGGATCCCACAGGGATTAGTCCCGGGTCTGGTATTAGTCAATATTTTCATTAATGACCTAGATAACATAGGAGTGTACGTGCATAACGTTCGTGGAAGGTACCAAGATGGGAAGGGTTGCAAGCACTTTCGTGGACAGGATTAGAATTCATAGCAACACTGACAAATTGGAGAACTGGTCTGAATTCAACAAGATGAAATTCAATAAACATAAGTGCAAAGTACTTCACTCAGAAAGGAAAAATCAAATGCACAATTACAAAATGGGGAGTAACTGGCAAGGTGGAAGTACTGCTGAAAAGAAGCTGGGGGCTATAGTGGATCACAAATTGAATGAGTCAATAACGTGACACAGTTGCAAAAAAGGCTAATATCATTGTCCTGCTCTACTTGACACTGGGACGGCCTCAGCTGGAGTAGTGAGTCTAATTATGGGCACCACGCTTTAGGAAGATATGGATAAATGGGGCAGAGTCCAGAAGATAGCAACAAAATCAATAAAAGGTTTAGAAAACCTGATCTATAAGGAACGGTTAAAGAAACTAGGCATGTGTAGTCTTGAGAAAAGGCAGAAAGGGGACTAAATAGCAGTCTTCAAATATGCTAAGTGCCATTATAAAGAGGGCTGTGATCAACTATTCTCCCTGTCCTCTGAAGGCAGAACAAGAAATAATAATCGGCTTAATCTGCAGCAATGGAGATTTAGGTTGGATATGAGGAAAAGCCTTCTAACTATAAGGGTAGTTAAACTCTGGCATAGGCTACCAAGGGAGGATGTGTAATCCCTATTACTGGAAGTTTTTAAGAACAGGTTGGACATACACCTGTCAGGGATGGTTTACTTGGTCCTGCCTCAGTAGAGGGGGCAGGACTTGATGACTTCATGGTCCCTTCCAGCCCCACATTTCTATGAGTCTAGGAAAGTGAGGGGGAAATAAAAGAAAAATGACACAACATACAATAATTAATTATGAGTTTATGAATTAATTCTAATATTCTTAGAGGTCTGTGAAGTCCAATGCTAAGAATGGCTTAAAAACAAACATCTTTTCTCACAAGTAAACCACTTGCACACATTGCCGTCACCAAGGATTCTAAATTTTACCAGACACCTACTACCGAGAGGCCAATACAAAAGATGAGGGTCCAGGGCCAGCTGTAACAACAGAAGCTCAGATGCACCTCCCAGCTGCTTTCAACTAGGGTCTTGCCTCTGATTCCAGCTCAGGGATTCCATACTTAATAAAGAGAAGGAGCTCGCTCTTCGTTCTCTCTCTGGAGCCTGACTATTTGGGAAAGGGAAAGGAAACCTCCTTTATTTTAACCTCTCTCACAGCCTTCTTCTGCCCACTGTGAGCAGCTCCAGATTTTATCATCAACTCTGTGCCTCCCTGACAAAGTAATGAGCTGCAGGCTGGCAATGTATTAGTTCATATTCAGTTCACATCTGTAATGTTTTCTTTACAGTTCTAATAGCTAAAATCATAATTATTTTAAAGTGAAAGCTTAAATTCTGCAGGAATTGAGGTTTATCCTCCTGCAGGTACACACCCACCCAGCCACCCACACCCATAGACCCATGCCCCTTCAAGGTAAACTTTTCTGTTTGGTATTAGAAAAATGGATTTCTCAATCAATCTACTTGACCCCTGTGGAGTAAGCCTGATGATCTAAAGCAGCTTTGTAGAATTCTACCCATTGACTTTTCCAGCATGAGGCGTTTTTTGTTTTGTTTTGAGAGATTTTTGCAGGGCACAGGGAGTTGTTTGAACGTGTGTGAGTACATTTTGGAATCTGAGCTGATCAGTTTTCTCAATAGTTTTGCAAGGCTGGTTTCCATGATCTGGTTTAAAAAGATCATTTTAACGTGCAGGAAATATCAGTAACATTCATCTACACACTAATCTTTTCCTATGTACTGACATGGAGCCTTAACATTCCATCTGTTCTCCAGCTTACATGTGGTGTATGTTTAAACAGGACTTAACCCTTCAAGACAGAAAATTCCTAACAGTACAGGTGGAATTTTAAAATCCCAGGAATGGCCACAAAAATAAAAAGTAGCTCATAACATTAACAGCATTCTCTTGCAACTAGCAATAAAAAAAGTTGCCCTTCCCCTAAACTATATCACAATGCTTTCTCTATAGGTTAATCTGGTACTTGAAAGGAATACTTTGTCATACTCACTTGTCCAGTCTTCTTCAAAGCAATACAGGAAGTGAAATCCCACCATGATTAGGGCATGCATGGAAATTAGTGCTATATACATCTGAAACATAATGTATTTAAAATACTTATGAAGCATTGCTGTGAAAGCTGCATATACATACATGTCCAAATAAACATCATTAAAAATGTTCAGGGTGAAAAGTCAAGCACTCAAAACTTAGGCTACATCTACACTACGGCACTTACGACAGCACAACTGCATTGATGCAGTTGCACCGCTGTACCGCTTGTGGTGGAGACGCTCTAAGCCGAAAGCTCCTATCTCTATTGATAATCTGCAAAATTAGATTTTTTTAGAGGCTCATAATTTGGCCTAATTTAGGTGGATTTTTAGGAGGACAGCAAAAGTCATATCCCTGATACCAGGGCAACGCTGCCCAATTTCAAATCACTGTTCCAAAGCATGAAGGTGCTAGGGCTTTTCAATGTAATGGTTGTAAGTTTTTCTTGGTTTTACATGATGGGCAAAATGTGTTTTTCCTTGATTTCCTTCTGAAAAATATCTGAACCATTTTCACTGACATGTAAATAAATAAATAAATACATGTCAACATTAAATTGTTAGCTATAGGCATTGCTATCCCCATCACTTACAACATACACACATATATGTAGAAAGGTTTTCATTGTAGTAGTACAGAATGAGACAAATACCAAAGGATATGGGAACGTAATATCTTCCAAATGCGGTACAAGTGAAAGGCAATGGAAAAGTATTTTTCTCTGGATACTTTTATGTGCTACCATCCTTTCTCCTACTGAGCCTTTAAAAAGAGGATAATAGAAGGACTTATGGTTTCATCTTTTCCTCAAGCAGAGTAGGTGTTAAATATGGTCCATTTTGAAATGCAGACATATCAAATTTAACTGAAACTGAAATTTAAGATCCCACACTCAGGATGAAACAGCTAGGAATGGCATTCCAATCTGGTTATTGAAAGAAGAAATTCATTTACATCTCCCATTCCTCCTTAAGATAGTTAGTAAAGGCTTAAACAGATGGAGGAGAGACTAGTCCAGTGGAAAAGTACCTGGAGTAAATATTTTTCTCTTTTCCCAACTAAACTAGGCATTGTTCCTCAAAAAGAAAGTTGACTAGCTCTGCCTCTAGGAATATCACAATACACCATACATTAAAAAGCAAATTAAGGGGTTCATCCACTAATTCTCAATTCTTATTTCTAGCCTGACTGAAGATTTGCACCTATTTCCTAATATCATAATAAACCATCTTCCACCCCGAGACTTACCATAAAAAATTACTGATAAAATGGAACAACACTAAGAGTCAATAGCGCAGACTTAATATTCTCCTGACATGAATTTTTTGGGTGAAATCCTGGGAATTTTGTCATTGACTTCAACAGAGCCCAGATTTCACTGTTTAAATGGAAAATATGGTAGTTAAGTTTGCACTCTCATACTTCTTTTCTAGATACAGTAGATATAGTACACAGTGAGAAAATCAGGAACATTTCTACCTGATTTTTGAGTGCTAACATTAGCAATTTACAAGTAGAACTCTGATAATCCTTGCCAAAAAATGGAGGTTTCTCTCCATTCTTCCAGCAAAGAGGTAACAGCAGATGCTATAGTGAGGCACGATATTATTGTTATTTGTATTACTGTAGCACGTAGGACCCTCATCATGGACCTGAACTCCAAAAGTCAGATTTTTTGGGCTGTGATTGAGATTTCCTTACTATGGAGTATTTTTTAAAGTATATTTACTGCTACCTTATGAATCATACCAACTAAAACTACATAATTGACAAAATAAATGGCAAAGTACAGTTTGTGATGATTTATTCCTGCTCTTTATTACATTTGCTCACTAAATTATATTGCAAATTAGCAAAATTAAATATTTCCCAGTTTGGTTCTACTAAAATTAAAAAAATAAAATAAAAAAACTGTATCTTCACAACCGTTTAACAGGTCATACTTGGAATTTCATTTCTCTGGTTGAACAGAAAAATTTACTCAATAAACAACTTACTGTAAACAGTACGAAGTACTTCTGGTTATTCTCTCCTACGCAGTTATTAACCCATGGACAGTGATGATCCATTTTCCGAATACACCTCTTGCAAACACTGAAATGAACAACATTTTTATAGTGTGTGGTTTGAAGAAATAAACCAAGAGAACAAAGAAAACTGGGCATGTGGAGGGATAAAAGAGAGACTCAATGAACTATATTCAATCCCCCCCCCAATATACCCATTTGCTAATTTGGCCACTTCTGGTCAGAATTGCCAATTATCCTATTGTCCCAAATTGCAATTGTATAAAAAGTAAATTTCAAATCATAACAATGTAACATCATGACTAATGGTTCCACTAATATACAGAGATTGAACATTATACTTACCAAATGAAATGAAATTGATTTAATCTAGGTTTGACATCCTGGCTCTGAGAGAGTTTTAAGGCAGTGAAATAAAATATAAAATCACTCACAGGATACAGCAATGGATGAACCTTTCGGAACAGCCTTTGTAACAGACTACTGAAATTTTATCTATTTATTAAATTCACTCACTGACAGGCGCTTTCTTTATTTATTTTGAAGAAATGGAAAATTCAAATTAATTTTTTGGAAAATTACCTGACAAGGAAGTCTATGAGGCACTGGATTAATTTACCAGTTGGAGTCACTGAGGCACCATCAGCACGATTAAAATATTAGATTTTAAGCACTTAGCAGAAGTGATCAGAGGTTCTAAAGTGTGTATGACAATTCTAATTATAAATTCTAAAAATTGGAAGTCCTGCAAATGCATATTGTGCTTAAGAGTCAAAAAATCACAAGATGATTAATTAATTTTAATGTTAGTCTCTCTTAGCTTACTAGTCACTGTTGCTTCACTGCACATTTTAAATCCCCAACTAACATAATAAAAGAGGGCTTTTTGCTCTTCTATCATATGATAACGCAGTGAAGAAAGCACTAAAATGCACAAACAAGTATGAAAATAAAATATGAAAAATCAGGAAAATGTGGATTAACAACAACTCAAGCATGATTTAAATAGAGAAATGAAGGGTTCTGCTTATATTTTTCTTATCAAGTTAAACTGTTTTGATTTGAAGAAAAAGCTCAAACACCTAAAGAAACTAATTACAAGACCACACTGACAATCAAAAAGCAAACGTGTTCTTGTGAGCACGTACTAACAAATAGTAACTCCCAATTACTTCAAAATAGGGATATTTATTATGCAACCTGGAAGGAAGTAGTCTTCAAAGGCAAGCAGTAGTATTCCCTATATACAAATAAGCAACTAAGACCCTGATTTTGGATGTTAGATGGTACAAGCACACCTCTGTTATCAATGCAGGACTGGGACCTAAGATATTTTCCCCTCAAGCAAACAAAGTCAGTATTTGCCCCAGATTTAATAGTCACTAACATAAGCAGCTTGTATTACAGGAAGAAGCCTAAAGTTATTGTGATTTAAAAATCACAGGTATTTAAAAGGGTATTTAAAAATAAAATTAGCTGCTTGAAAATTGTCCCTATGAAAACACACACCACCTATGGTGACTATTACTGAAAGAAAGGGAAAAAATCCTTTTCCCTTCAGTTTATTATCTGTGTACATGTGTCAGCACCTTTGGGCATAATCAATTTTATTGTTTTTTTGATAGTCAGTTTCACATCCTGTCTCATGCACTACTCTGTGGATAGCTTACATACACATTCTTCCCATCTCTGCAAAAGATGCACAGCAGTAGAGACCGGGCTGTGTACAAGTCTAGGACCAGGAGGCATCTCCTCTTCCCTAGACCCCCTGGCTATCAGCCCAAGCAAGACTATTTTTTACTCCCCAAACCTCTGCAGAGGGCAAGAAAGCGCTAACAGCCAGAGGTAGGGAGCAGGGCATGGGCCAGCAGTGCCTTCATCAATGAACTCCCATGTGGGTGCAAGAGTGCACAGATAGAGTAAGGGACGTCTCTTTCATTCCTTACACCCCTTCACACAGCCAGGGAGTACCGGGAGGCTTAGCAAGGGAGCAAGTCATCCTCCTCGTTACCCCCTGGATCCCTTTATGAGCCAGAGGGCATACACCACATATTTCCCCAAGCTACTCCACAAGATGTTGGAGATAGAGAAGATGACTAGCTGGGACATAGGTACCTGCCACCTACTCTCTGCAGCATTCAGGGGAAAAGCCAGAAGACACTGACTGAGAGGAGAGGGAAGAAGCCTGAGAGGGATGACGTGGAGCAGCCAGGACAAAAGGGGAGAGAGAGAGAGTAGCCCACACAAGAGTCATAAGGAGTAGGGGTGGGAGGCAGCAAGGGGTGGGAGTTATGACATCACCTGCAGAGGCCAATGGAGGGAGAAGATGAAAGGACAGCTAGGGCTGCACTAACTTGCAGGAGCTGAGAGCAGGATAAGGCAGGGAGTGGGAAGCAGCAAAGACCCTCCACCTTCAAACTCTTTGAAGGGGCTAGATGGCAGAGACAGAGCCAAAAGGTTAGTAGGGATCACCCTGCTTCCTTCCCAGGAGCAGGGCCAGAAGGAGCAATTAGTTGGGTGCAGCAGCCTCACACAGGCGCAGGATCTCATGCTTATGGCAATCAAAACCCTCTGCTATGCACGCGTACGATCCTGCTATGTGAAACACCCACACACAGAACAACAGGGAATAATGTATTTATTTATCTGAAAGAACTCCCATGGACCTCAATGGGCATCGGAGAGGGCCTTTGAACATTAAACTCTTTAATACCTTCCTAAAGCATATGGAGAGGGAAATGGAAGGGTTTTTCCCCAGTAAACGTTAGTTTTCATTTACCTGCACTGCAGACCACTGAGATCACATTTTAGATGCACAACGTCATTCATAATGGAAGAGATGTCAGATAAGATTTACAGCAGCAATAATGATAGACACTACCATCTTGTTTAATTTGGATCAGTAACTTGCTGGGGATTGCAATCATTTACTTCCTAGAGCTCAGATGACAAAACTCATTTAACTTACATTGTGTAAAAGATGGGTAGCAGAGGAGGGTTGTTGTTGATGATCGCTGTAAATCCCCCAAATCTAAAAAGACCAATGATGGCTCCCCAGAGCAGCCATACCCTCCAGAGTGACAGTAACTGCAGTCCCTTGAAGCAAATCCTCTAGGAATGCACTAGGTTAGGGAGCCAGGAGGGATGATGAAGTACACACAGACCACTTAACCACTTACTGAAACAAGTTTTTAATTTTATACTAAAACAGAGAAGAATCATCAGAAATTAGTGAGCTAAATAACTGTTTTCATACTAAAAGCTCATTGTGAAAAGCTCCCCAAAGAAAGTTTGTCTTATCAAAAAATGAGAGGGAAAATAAATTCCCAAATCGCCCACCACAGGAACCCCTCTTTTAAGGTCCATAATTTTGGTCTATCCTTTGTAAATCAAAATATGGAAATCTGAAATTATATTAACTGTATTTTAAGCAATTTTTAAGTTAATTTAGTCGTAATAAAAAGAACTAATTAAAGCCAAAGTCACAAATGCCATCACGTCTATGAATGAAGATTAGTATTTTGAGATGTGCCACTTTTTAGGGACTTACACACATTTTGATTTCTGACTGTTATTACATTTTATTCATATGTCCTCCCTGGGTCTCTCTCTCTCTCTCAGTTCACTTTCTCTTCCACCCATTTCTCTTCCTGTTTCATTCCCACTTATCCATACTGCACATCACTGATTATGTATCCTGACAACAGACAGACTAGCAAAGTAAGATTTAATACAATAAGTGCCAGCTTAACCCTCTATAATCTTGTTTCTTATAACTGCAACTATAACTTTCATGCACTCACAGTTGAGCTATGTGCAACAGCCTTCCCTGTATTTGTACAACCACTCTCACAGAAAACATGAAACAATATTTGCTCTTCACCAATATTATATTCTATAACTGTGAGAAAGTGGTTTAAAAATAATTAGGTATTTTTATGCTTTTTAAACTTCACACTCATCATGGACAAGTAACCTGACTGTGACATGCTGTACCTCATTTGTATATGGTTTAGATGTTTCATACAAGCCATGCACTGCAAGGTACCATATCATCTGCTGCTGAAAACTCACTGTTCTGTCAAAATACATTTATCATTATGTATGAAGTTATGAGATTTTGCTATATGGTTGTTACTGAAATATGTTGTAAGTTTGGGAGATGCCCACACCAGTGACAACAAAGGTGGTATCCCACACCTAAATGGGCATTAAATGACCATTGGCCAACAGGGGAATTGTAAACAAGAAATATACAATTCAATAAGATACAGTTGCGCAAGCACCATACAATGAGGATTGCTCAACTCTGTGACTCAGTTGCACAAGCTGAACACAACGGGGATTGCTCAACTCAGTGATTCAGCAAAGACATGCTAGGACATGAATTGAGAGTATAAAATAAGGGACAGTGGCACCAGGAGATCACGTCTCTCCTCCTCCACATAGACTCAAGGCAACAAGAAAGCTGGAAAGACAAAGACTTCAAACTGAGCAGATTGGTCCCAGGCTGAGAAGGAAATTCAGCCTGTGTATTAAGAACTGTAACCTACCTACAACATCCAGTGGGGTGAGAAAAACTACTTGATACAAATACAGTTTAGTCAAATAAGGTTTAGGATTTAGACTGTGTAGTTACTTTCTATTTTCTTTGGTATCTATCTCTGACCTTTATGCCTACCACTTACAATCACTTAAAATCTGTCATAGTTAAACTTATTTTAATGTTTGATCTCTACCAATGAGTTTGTCTGAAGCGCTTGCGGAATCTGCTCAGCTTACAAAAGCTGGTGCATGCCCACTTTCCTTTAACAAAGTGGCCAACTAATTAATGAGTTTGCACTCCTTAAGAGACGGTATTGAGCAGTATAAGACGTTATATTTTTGGGGCGCAAGGCTGGAGACTTGGAAGATTTGTTGGTGTTTCCCTGTGTATAATTCAAGAGTAAGATTAAGAGTCTGTCATGGTATTTTGAGTAAAAGTCAGGGACAGATCATGGGCAATAAACAAAAATTCACTGAAGCTGCAACCTGTCCCTGACTTTTACTAAAAATACTCTGGGGGAGGAGGGCAAACAGAGCACTCCCTGTCCTTGTAGCTGCTCCAGCACCACTGTTGCTCCTGCAGCAGGGGCAGACTGCTGCTGTCCAGCCTCTGAAGGGGGGGTGGGTGCTGACCTAACCCTGGCCACTCCTCCAGTGGGTTGGGGACCGCTGCTTCGATGGCCCCAGGGCTGGCTGGCAGTCAGCTGTTCGGTGGCTCCAGGGCTGGCCACTGGTCAGCTGTTCCAGCAGCCCCGGGGCTGATAGCTGTCATGAAAAGTCATAGAATCCCTGGCCTCTGTGACAGAATCATATCCTTATTCATCAGAGGCTTGGAGAGCATTCATGCAACTTAGCTGGGTGTGCTTCTGCATGTTGGTGGCTGAGTGATAAATAACAGCATGTGGAGGGGCTTGCTGCTTTTCACTAGCAAAGGATCAAGAGAGACAACCCAGGCTTGAGAGTTAAGGAATCATAGCGGTCCCACAGTTCTAGGTTGTTCCTCCGAGGGTCCCATCACACTGACATGCTTGAAGAAATTTGGTCCACAAACGAACAATGACAAAAAGTACTGTGCGTGTCTTGCATGCCATTTTCAACTGCTTTTAACCATTGGTGAATAGTTCTGATTCAAACGTGTCTGTAACTGAGGGATCTCTTTGTACTAGGCAGGGGGACATAAAGGTGAAAGGGATCCCCTAGGTCTGGAACCTACGTACAAGTCTGCCAAAGAATGTCATGCAAGTCTCTAACGAAAGCCTGTGTCACGCTGGTCATCATACTCACTGAGAGATGTATGTACAGAAAATGTGTGAAGAGTTATGTATATATACTTAAAATTACACTCTCTAGGGCATAAGAATGGCCATATTGGGTCAGCCCAATGGCCCATCTAACCCTGAATACTGTCATTCAACTGACTTTTGCCAGATGCTTCCAGTAATTGCCAGGATCACCTCTGGACCCTTTTTAAAAAATTGGCACCACATTAGCTATCCTCCAGTCATATCCAACAGAGATTGATTTAAGCAATAGGTTACATACCACAGTTCGTAGTTGTGCAATTTCACATTTGAGTTCCTTCAGAACTCGTGGGTGAATCTGGTCCTGGTGATGTATTACTGTTTAATTTATCAATTTGTTCCGAAACCATCACTACTGACACCTCAATTTGGGATAGTTACTTAGATTTGTTACCTAAAAAGAATGGATCAGGTGTGGGAATTTCCCTCACATCTCCCACAGTGAAGATCAATGCAGATAATTAATTTAGCTTCTCTGCAATGGCCTTGTCTTCCTTGAGAGCTCCTTTAGCACCTTGATTGTCCAGTAACCCCATGATTGTCTGGCAAGCCTCCTGCTTCTTATGTACTTAATCTTTTACTAGCTGCTCTTCAAATTCTTTTTTAGTTGCCTAATTATACTTTTACACCTAACCTGCCAGAGTTTATATCCCTTTCCATTTTCCTCAATAGGATTTGATTTCCAATTTTAAAAAGATGTCTTTTTGTCTCTAATCACCTCTTTTACTCTGTTTAGCCATGGTGGAATTTTTTTGATCCTCTTACTGTTTTTATTTTTATTTGGGTGTATAAATATAGTTTCAGCTTCTATTATAGTTTTTTAAGCTTCCATGCAGCTTGCAGACATTTCACTCATGACTATTCCTTTTAATTTCTGTTTAACTAGTCTCCTCATTTTTCTGTAGTTTCCCTTTTTGAAGTTTGATTCTCCTGTGGTGGGTTTGTTTGATATTTCCCCCCTCCTTGCAGGAAAGTTAAATTTAATTACATTATGGTCACTATTATCAAGTGGTTCAGTTATGGTCACCTCGTGGACTAAATCCTGTGCACCACTTAGGACTAAATCAAGAATTGCCTCTCCCTTGTGGGTTCCAGGACTACCTGGTCTAAGAAGCAATCATTAGTTGTGACTAGAAATTTTATTTCTGCATCCCATCCTGAGTTGACATGTACCCAGTCAATATGGGGACGCTTAAACCCCCCCATTTTTATTAGGCTATCATCATCATCGTCCTGGTCAGGTGGTTAACAGTATATGCCTACTGCTCTACTCTTATTATTCAAGCATAGAATTTCTAGCCATAGAGATTTTATGGTACTGTTTGATTCATTTAAGATTTTTACTATAATTTGACTCTATGCTTTCTTTCACTTATAGTGCCACTCCCCCACCAGCATGACCTACTCTGACATTGATTATCATTCCACCAAATTTCTATGATATCCTCATTTAATACCAGGCACTCAAGTTCATCATTCTTAGTATTTAAACTTCTTGCAGTTGTATACAAGCACTTACAAAATTTGTCAATATAAACTGTCTGCCTTCATGTGATCTAACTGAATGGGACTCTTTTGTTTGATTGTTTCTCTTCCATTCTTACCTGTACTTTATCAACTTCTATCGTCTCCTCTTTACTAGGATATAGAATATCCCCTTTAATAAATCCTCCCCTAAGGGATGTGTATCTTAACAGTGTGGGCACAGTGTCTAAGGCACAATTTCTAAGTATTCTGAAACATGCCATGTTTTATGGATTTATGGTCTTGTTGAGGACTGGGATTTTCAGGGGCTTAAGAGAGTTAGATACCCAACTTACATTAGGGATCAACAGGAGTTAGGAGGGTAAATCCTTAAGTCCCTCGGAAACCCCATCCTATAACAGTACATTGGTCCACCACATAAGTGCTTTGTTTAAATTTTGAATCACAGTATCACGTTATCAAATCACGACACACAAGTGACCGTACCTGCAGTGATGTGCTCTGTCTGGTTTGATGCTACAGCATTTTGGACACTTGTAAACCACTTGTCCTGGTTTCAACTGTAAACTCTCAATGAATTCTTTTGTGGCATTACCTTTGGGCACGGCACCCTGGAAATGAAAACAGAAAAATATCACTACCCCCGGTGTTCACCAGTAAGATCAAGAGAGCGAGTTCAAGCTCTTGGAAGGGCTAACATCAACCACAGAATTTCACAATTTGATTGAACAGGAGGAAGCTAAAGTTCGGACACTATAGTGAAGCCTTACTGTAGTACATAAATATTAAGCAGGCTGCAATCATTATCTCTTTACTTAGATTTGTCATCTGACCTTGTGTCACAGCAAGCAGGACATGTGCAAGTGTCCTCGTATAAGGTACGCAACGGAAGTGTTTCTGCTTACATTAAATGATTTAGACAAACATTTTGCACGTGTTCATAAATATCCTTCAATTTGTTTTGGGTTTTTCAAATGAGAACCTTTAGAGAAATGTTAAGTATACAAATAACACTTTAAATAAAAATCCCAGAAAAATATGATTAAGTAAAGTTCTTGCCCTCAGTATGATGATGCAATTTTTGAAGTCCCCCTTTAAATATGCATCTTTAATATGGCTGAGTTAATGTTGCTGCAGCAACCTTAATTCTCAAGAGACAAGAAATTAAAAATCCCCAGTCTTAATATTAACAATTTCACTGCAAAAAATGTTAATTAAAGAAGTCTGAAACATACCACATGAATGACTGCTAGGGTGGAGGCACAAAATCTAAACAGGACCTTACATTAAAATAAACCTTGTGTTAGGAAATTAACATTACAACGGACTTTGGTGGAAGAGTTTTCTCTTGTTACAGCAACAATTCTTTCTATTACATTTTTGACACTGGACATGCTCTTCCTTCTACTGATTGGCTCTTTGCTCTAGCTCCCTCCTTTACAGCCTCCTCATCTCTGCCTCACTCCACCTACCCTGTCCCCATCATCTCCCTTCAGTGCCCCATTCTCTTGCCTTTCTGTTTAGCTGACCCCTTCATAACAGTACCTCACCCAAAGAATTGACCAGAAAAACCTCAATACATTAATCCTCTTTGCCATCCACCAAAAATAAATAAAATTGTGGAACGGACATGACATTTACTGTTCATCAATCTGCTTCTGCATTATATCTTTTCCTTTACCCTGTGTCTGTCTGGTCTATTTAGATTGGAAGCTCTTTGGGGCAGGGCCTGTCTTTTGCTCTACATCTATACAGTGCCTAGCACAATGGGGACCCATTGCCTGTTGATCCCCAGGGGCACTACAGTGATTTAATAATTAAAAAGAATACAAAAGAAAGCCTTCAAAATATCAACTGAATATAAATGGCTGCACTGCTGTATTCCTGCGTGTGACGACAGAAAGCTTCAGTGCCTCCACAACCGCTCACAGTTTTGGCAAGCAAGGGCATTATGAAGTGAACAAGCTTCATCTTTATAGTAAGCACCAGGACAGTTCCCTGCTGCTGCTGCTTCTCCTGTTCCTGAGTAAAATACAAGCGAAGCAATAAATACAAGCATTGGAGTTTCATGGTGTGCAGTTTCACCCAAGAAATGGAGCTTGGGGAGGGATTAGAGTGGCAGAGATCCTTTCAACACTCCCAACAGCAGTCACCAGACTCTGAAAGCAGATGAAACAAAGCTTACTCTTCTCACTGATGGAAAGGAGAATAAGAACTTTAAATTTAATCTAGCCAGAGATGATATGAAAGATGGGGCCATCAAAGAGGATTTAGGGATAGCACACTGATAAAACTCCCCTTCCCAACAGCTCTGAGATGCAGGGGAAGGTAGGGTAGGACTGAATTTCTAGCCAGGGAAAAGTCCCTGGACACTGCACTACCCATCTTGTGTCTGGAATCTACTTTAGAATGTTTAGCCTTCCAGACAGGTGAAGTCTGGTACATTTTTCAAGCCCTGGAGACATGGACTAATATTATGAGGGGGATTTAATGCTAAAGCAGATAAACTAGTAGCTGTAACAGTCCAATACATTCAGCTAAATCATTCATGTGAAAAAGTAACATGACTTTTTCACTACAAGAAGTCATTACAGTTTAAGTAATTTTTTCCCTACCCCATTCCGCTGTAGTGACACTTGATGAGACAGACAACTGAAACAAGTTTTTCTAGCTTTCCTGTTTGTCAGGTCATGACAAGCCACAAACAGCTCTAGCTCTGGTGAGGAAAAGGGTTGTAGTCTCCCTCTCTTTCTTCCCCTTTTCACATTAACAGGAAGCTTTTCATACCAGGCTCAAGAACCATAGAATCATCGTATTGGAAGGGACCTTGCGACGTCATCTACTCCAGTCTCCTGCACTTATGGCAGGACCCAGCATTATGTAGACCAGCCCTGACAGGTGTTTATCTAACCTGCTTTTCAAAACCTCCAGTGACAGAGATTCCACAACCTCCCCAGGTAATTTATTCCAGTGCTTAAATACCCTGACAATTAGGAAGTTTTTCCTAACGTCCAATCTAAACCATCTTTGCTGCAATTTAAGCCTATTGCTTCTTGTCCTATCCTCAGAGGTTAAGGAGAACAATATTTCTCCCCCCTCCTTGTAACAACCTTTTATGTACTTGAAAATTGTTATGACCCCCTCAATCTTGTCTTCTCCAGACTAAACAAACTCAATTTTTTCAATCTTCGCTCATAGCTCAAGTTTTCTAGACCTTTAATAATTTTTGTTTGTCTTCTCTGGACTTTCTCCAATTTGTCTACATCCTTCCAATTTTGGGCACCACATTTCAGGACACAATACTCCAGATGGGACGTAATCAGCACAGAGTAGAGAGGAAGAATTACTTCTTGGTTCTTGCTTACAACATGTCTGCTAATACATCCCAGAATGATGTTTGCTTTTTTTGGAACAGTGTTACACTGTTGACTTACATTTAGCTTGTGATCCACTATGATCCCCAGATCCCTTTCTGCAGTTCTTTCCTAGGGAGTCATTTCTCATTTTCTGTGGGTGCAACTGATTGTTCCTTCTTAAGTGGAGTACTTTGCATTTGTTCCTATTGAATTTCATCCTATTTACTTAAGACCATTTCTCCAGTTTGTTCAGATCATTCTGAATTTTAATCCTATCCTCCGAAGCACTTGCAACCCCTCCCAGCTTGGTATCATCTGTAATTTTTAAAAGTGTACTCTTTATGCCATTATCTGAATCACCGATGAAAATACTGAACAGAACTGGACCCAGAACTGATCTCTGCAGGACCCCACGCAATATGCCCTTCCACCTGGACAGTGAATTACTGATAACTACTCTCTGGGAACGGTTTTCCAACCAGTTATGCACCCAACTTTATGGTACTGCCATTTAAGTTGTATTTCCCTGGTTTGTTTATGAGATGGTCATGCAAGACAGTAACAAAAGCTTTACCAAAGTCAAGATATACCATATCTATCGCTTCCCCCATCCACAAGGCTTGTTACCTGTCACAGAAAGCTATCTGATTGGTTTGACATGACTTGCTCTTGACAAATCCATGCCAACTTCACCCGTCTTATTATCTTCCCAGTGTTTATAAATTGATTGCTTAATTATTTGCTTCATTCTTTCTTGATGTGGAAGTTAAGCTGACTGGTCCGTAATTTCCTGGGTTTTCCTTATTTCCCTTTTTAAGGATCAGTACTATATTTGCCCTTTTCCAGTCTTCTTGAATCTCTCACATTTTCCATGACTTTTTGAAGATAATCGCTAATGGCTCAGATATCTCCTTAGTCAGTTCCTGGAGTATTCTAGGACATATTTCATCAGGCCCTGGTGACTTGAAGACATCTAGCTTGTTCTTTCTCTATTTTAGCCTCACATCCTACCTCATTTTCCCTGGCATTCAATATATTAGATATCCTACCCCTTTTGATGAAAACTGAAACAAAAGAGTCATTTAGCACTTACACCATTTCCACATTTTCTGTTATTGTTCCCCCTCCCTCCCCATTGAGTAACAGGCCTACCCTGTCCTTGGCTTTCCTCTTGCTTCTAATGTATTAGTAGAATGTTTTCTTGTTACCCTTTATGTCTGTAGCTAGTTTAATCTCATTTTATGCCTTGGCCTTTCTAATTTTGTCCCTACATACTTGCATTATTTGTTTATATTCGTCCTTTGGAAATTAGGCCAAATCACACTTTTTGTAGGACTCTTTTGAGTTTCAAATCATTAAAGATCTCCTGGTTAAGCTAGAGTGGTCTCTTGCCATACTTCCGATCTTTCCTATACAGTCGGATAGTTTGCTATTGTGCCCTTAATAATGTCTCTTAAAAAAACTGACATCTCTCTTGAACCATTTTTCCCTTTAGATCTGCTTCCCAGGGGACCTTACCTACCAACTCCCTGAGTTTACTGAAGTCTGCCTTCTTGAAATCCATTATTATTATTTTATTGTGCTATCTTCCCTCCTACCATTCCTTAGAATTGTGAACTCTACCATTTCATGATCACTTTCACCCAAACTGCCTTCCACTTTCAAATTCTCAACCAGTTCCTTCCTATTTGTCAAAATAAAATCTAGAACAGCTTCTCCTCTAGTAGCTATCTCCACCTTCTGAAATAAATGGTCTCCAATACATTCCAAGAACTTGTGAATAATCTATGTTGTGCCGTGTTATTTTCCAAAAAAAAATCTAAAATGTAGTCCTTTACATTTGGTGAGTCAACGTGACAGAACTGACTGATAAATTAGCATACCACAAAGCCAACTTTGCTAATCATGATGACACAGAAAAATTATTTACATCTGTTATCCACCAATGGCCCAAGTTACCCTACATCTGGCAGGCAAGAAAAATGGAACAGTATACTTACTGGATCTGTTAACATAGCTCGAAAATGTGACGCCAAAGCAAGGAAAGCCAACATGTTGAACAATAGCCCATTGATCACACTATAAATATAGTCTCTTGATGGAACTAACATAACAAGAAGGACTACAAAGTCTGCGTAGAAGACTAGCATCCAGGTAACAACAGCACAAGCAATACCACACCCATCTCGAATAAACCACATTGTTCCCAAGGAACTACGGGTAGGAGGTGGAACACACTTGTCTGGCTGGAGGTATTCAGGTTTCCTCTCAATATCTCTGAAGCGGTGGATTGGAGTAATCATCATAAGCTATAATGTCCATACTTGCATGTGAAAAAGAATAAAAAATAATCTTCTTCTGCTTTACAAATGAAACTCAGAAAGCTCCTTCTACATAACGGTACGAGAAGCATGTAGGAGATTCCGGGCTGCAGAAAAGGAGCTGAAAAACAAACAAGACAGACATGTGTTTTAGAAATAATCTAACATTTATATAGACCTCCCTTTCCAGAAGGATCCCAAAATGCTTTTCACACTTAGCAGAAGACTTCTAAATTATACGTAGGAATCACTTAACCAACCACTGCAATACATCCACTGCTGAGGAGAAATGCTTCAACAGTTTAACAAAACACAGCACAGCAGTTAGCTAGAAGCTGGTAGGAGCAGCTGCAGAAGCAGCCAAACCAGAGACTGCAGTACTGGGTGGAGAACAGGGTAAAACGGGCCCAGCCAAGGCCAGTTCTCTCCCTGACATCCCCTGAGATGCACAACTGCACAGGGGAAACCCTTCCACACTCTGAGGAAATTAGTTTTCAGGTGGTGACTCCCCTCCACATCTTGCCCTGGGGAAAGCCTGCAGGGAGAAAGCAGCCAGAGACTCCAGCTGATAAGTGCAGCTGGAACAGCAGCCAATGCTTTGGGCATTCAGAGAACTTTCTACAGTTCTGAGTGGACTTTCTCTGCCCTGTGATGATTGGGTGTTTGCTCCAGCCCACTCCTTCATGGTCTCTTCCTCTTAAGCAGGGGCCCTCAAACTTTCAGCTGCAAATCCCACATCACCCAGTCTTGCTCTTATGGTGGGCCGGAGCTGCTCCTCCTGGCCAGGGCGCTGGGCCCATGTCACGTGGGAGAGAGGTGGGGGGAAGGAACAGGCCTGGGAGTGGCCACCACGTGGCGCTACCTGGGGCCAGGAGCAGTGCAGCTCCGACCAGGGTGCCTGTAGGCCCACGTGGGAAAGGGACAGGGTTGAGAGCAGCTGCCGTATGGCGCTGACTGGGGCCAGGAGCAGCGCTCTTGGCCCACATGGGAGAGGGGCGGGGGGAAGGAGTGGAACCAAGAGGGAGAAGCAGGCCGCTCAAAATGTATTGGTGGGCTGCATGCAGTCCACAGGCCGTAGTTTGGGTATTCCTGCCCTTAAACTTTACTCTGCCACTTGCCCCTCTAATCTCCGTCCTGTCCTTCTCCTGCCCTCTCCCCCTTTTTCTTTCCATTTGTTATCCCCTCCTAACTAAACTCACCAAAAATAAATAAAACATTTCCCAAAAGGACATTAGCTACCATCACATTGTTCACTCGACTTTCATGTTAATACTCATTTCCTTACCTAGTGCCTGTCTTGCCCTTCCCTGAAGGGCTTACAGTCTAAATAGACATGTCTACTGCTTTGTGTTTGTACAGTGTGTTTGCACAATGGGGCCCAGTCCAGTTGGTCTTCAGGCACTACCATAATAAACATGATTAATTGTAATAAAAATAGGAAGTGAGGATCACATCCAATTGAATCAGCAAGAGGATTTAGGTCTGCAGAACTTTGTTTGTTACCCAAAGTGAAATCTGACCATGTTCCAATTTTAACAGCTTTAACAACACTTACATAAAAATGCCATGGGATTTTTAATTAACAGAGGATGGCTCCCCCGTTTCACATCTCATCCAAAAGACTGATGATCATATACTTTGCCCTATACATTGTCATTGCCAGTGGCGCCTGATACAAAGTAGATATAAGACTGAGTCGAGCGTCTTCCACTTACATCATGAACAACTGGGCAGAGACCTGAACGTAGTTCTCATATAAAGCATGACTCACACCCATTCTACCTAGGTATCATGCTGGATCGAACTATCACATATCATGATCACCTTACAAAGAGAGCAACGAAGGTCAAAACACACAACAAACGGTTCAGAAAGCTGGCCACAACGACATGAGGGCCAATGCCAAAACATTACGCACTTCAGCCTTGGCAATCTGTTACTCAGTGGTGGAGTACTACGCTCCAATATGGGCTCACTCATCTCACACAAAGATGATAGATGTACAACTTAATTTCCCCATACGTATTATTTCAAGGACACTTAAATCTACTCTTTTACCCTGGTTACCCAATTCTCTGCAACATGGCTCCGCCCAATGTTTGCACAGATGAAAGTGTAGCAAAGCTTGTGATGAAATTGCATGACGTCACATCTACCATTTATTAAAGATTTGTTTAATCCACCACGTGGTTGTCTACCATCATGTCACCCACGTGGATAAGTTTATCAGGTGAGGGATTTATCGTAGAAGATGCGTGGATTCCCTCTTTTCATACAGAACACATGTTCTAGTGCAGATAAAACAGTATCAAAAGAACTGCAAACGTATCTGGCAGATTCTGAACTATAGCACATTTGCCTAGCTTCCATTATAAACCACTATTTCTAGGATTTTATCTCCATCTTAAAAAGTTCCTTTCTACAGTTTTCCAATAGAAATCAAGACCTTAGGCTGGAAATAAATATTTTAAGATACTAAAGTCACTGATTAAAAAAAAAATACAAGAGAATAGCTTTATTGACTCATTTTAAAAAAAAAAAAAAAAAAACTATTAGCTAAAAATGGAGATTAGAAAAACTTGGCAAGGGAGCAATCAAGTTGGTTTAATGACTTAATATTTTCAAAAAGTCATTGCATGTGTACAGTAGCTGCTTTTCAAAGTCTACCATCCCAGGTGTGGTTAAAAATACAGAGACAATTCAAAAGAATTTTTACATAATGCCAAAATACATATGTACACAAACCATAAGTGTTCTTAAGGAGCCATTATCATCCTTAAGTATAAAAATCCACCTTTCAGCAGAGATTGTAACAGCTCCTTTTACCTTGCATTTACTAGACCTTCACAAGTGGTGAACTTTCTGCTTCTACTTCTAAATATTAGGATTCTTCATCTATCTGGAAAGTACGGCAGAAAAACCTAATGGAAGAGTTCATTTTTCCATCCTGATACAGAGGTGGGAGGCACTGTGTGTTCATCAAAAGACAAATTGCTGAGTTTCTAGGGACACAGTGTTTGCTGTGCCTAGTTTTCAGTTTAATTCTTTAAAACCAGCCCAGCATCTCAGATACTGGAGATAGGTGCTAAAGAAAAAGTAGTCAGAAATACTGAGGACTTAACAAATAATGAAGTTTCTTTGACAACATTTACTGTCTAGTTTTGCCAATTTTACATTTTGGTAAATCTCTATTTTGCCAAATAGTATTGACATTAAAATACATGTTGGAGTCCATTTCTAGGCTGTAAGGAAGCTGATACTTTGCTTTGTGCACAGTTATTTCAAGAGGATCAAGCTAATAGAAGAAAATAAATACTTTTTCATAGCCAACAAGTTAAGGTTATTAGTAAGAAAGTTAATAAATTAAATCCAACAAACAGGGAAGAGCTTATGCATGCTGGTATAAGTGATATGAAAGAAAGACGATCATATAATTTTTAACGGGATACCATGCTTGGAAACGGATGTCAGAGAAAGTTTTTAGTAGAAGTTGATGAATTCTTCAACTAGATGTTGAGGGGGAGTAACTGGTTAGTTGGTGATACCCAAAACGTTTGGTTTAAAAAAATAGACATGGCTGAACTAAGAGGAGTATGCGGGATTAAGATATTAGAATTATAGAAAATATTTAGTGGTCCATCCTGTATTTGCAGGAAGGCAGGGTAAGATGTTCTATGAAAAAGTAACACTGAGCTGAAATTTGGAAGACAAATTTAGAACATATAAGAACATGCTTATTTTTTTTTAAATCAACATTTTAAAATGTTGGTTTAGTCACTTTAGGAGGGTGGGGAGACAGATTTACCTGGAGGGGGGGGAATTTGCAAAATCTATGGTTAAAGATTTGTAGTCTGGCAAATAGACGTATAATACAGTCTCATTCTTCCTGATGTTTCTGGAAGGCAGGGGGAAGGAGGAGGGAGTGGCTACTGTCCACACAGATCTCCTGACCTAATTTCCCTGTTAAATATAAATTTACCACTTTCCATCTGAATTTCCTCCTTCCTTGTCTTCAGGGCAAAATATACCCAAAAAATGATGTTTAAGTAATACTGGCAAAAGCCTAGAAAAATTTAAGTAAAGAAGGGAGACCTATTCTAAAGACAATCCCACCTGGTATCTAGAATTCCATGCCGAGATGAGAACTTCAGCTTTAAAATTTGTATGCTTAGGTTGAAATATTACTGACTTTTTTCTCTCTCATATTTAATACACTGCCCCTGGGAGTGGTAATTGTGTGAGCTTTCACTGTCAAACACTGTGCCAATTTTAAGTTATTTTGAACAGGGAACAGAAACTGATATAATTATTTTAACAACAAAAGTTATTGAATAAAATAAGTCATTGTGGGTAAATTTTTTATTTTGTTTTAGTTTCCAGTGAAGGACAGAATCTTGCAAACATTTCTTGGAAGCATTAAGACGTATGCATGTTTTGGTGGACCTGTCCCCCAAGTCAGGAATGTGCCAGCAAGAATCATCTGATGAACAGATTGAGAAATTAAAGCTTCTCCTGACCTGAAATCTCAATGCCGGTTCCCAGTATCAACTTGCATTACACAGGATATGCATTTTAACTGAAAAGACCCTTATTGACTTGGTCTGATCCTGTGAATAGCTGTGAACCCCCTTAGACCCTAATCCTGCAAAGTATATCCATGCGTAACTTTACTACCAAGTGTTAGTCTCACTGATTTCAGTGGAGCTACTCATGGTAGTAATGTTAAGTATGTGAGTAAATTTTACAGGGTTAGTGCCTTAATTACCAGATAATATAACCACTGCCACTACTTGAAATCTGTCAACACTCAACTTTCTGAAGTGCTTATAAACTTTCTGAAATTGGAGAATCAATAATTCCAAGGTAAGAAGGAAACATCACCTAATCTGACCTTCAGAGTATCTCCAAGAGAGCCAAAGAAAGAAAGAAGTAAACTGACTTCTTAAAAGATTTACAAATATAAGTTAGATTTAAAAATATAAACATGATCTCATATAATTGTATAATTTCCTTTCACTTCAGGTTTTTTTAATTTAAAATGTTTTTTAAGAGATACAGTGATAGTATGTGTTTGATAGAAGCTATACCAATTAATTGACACTATTTAAAGAACTGCTAGACGTGATACTTTTTCAGCTACCAAAGGAATTACCGTAAACATACATCATCATTATTTACGTCAAATCCCTAGCAGCTAAGAAGAGTATTCTAGACAGAACTTACAGACTAGACAGTCTCGATAAAAATTTCACACAGAGAAAAATATGTTTTTAAATCTACTGGAAACAATAACTGTTTAGGAATCTGAATTTACCATTTTAACTGAAAGCTGCAGTGATTATATCTATGAAAGCTAAATGAATACTTTCAAATAAGGATATCTACTGTGATAGAAATTGGTAAAAAGGATTATCCGTGTACCTGTAATTGTGAAAGGGTGATCTTGCTGCATCAGTTTTATGCAACACAAGTCTTCTCCTTATCTAAAATGTGCCTGCCAAAATTTGCCCAAGTGAGTTCTACCAGGGATCTGTGGGACAATTATAAAGACAGAGAACTTTAATATTTTCTAGTTGCTGCTGTTAAGAATGAAGAGCTCTCTTTGATCAACAGGATGGGAACTCATTGTCCTAGTTGACACTGAGAATTTGTAACAGTTCAACTAATTTGGTCTACCCTCTGTGTTTCACTACTGACAGCAACATGGAAGCCGTAGTATAGACTAGACATAAGTAATTTTAACACTTTGGTGTCTACTTGCTGTGTGCAAGAACAGATCACATACGGGAAAAAGTTGCTCTGGCTACACTAGAGTTCCTATCATTGCTAGCACTAGTGGAGCTGAACTGGTGGTGGGGCCATAGTTTGAGGTTTTCTTTAAAAGTCTAGCATAAAAACAATTTTTGTGGGCAGAAGAATGATGTTATAGCCATGTTAAGGAACACTAATTTAGATTAGGTACCTATGAAGGTTCAAAAACAGCCATGCTGCAAATTCGCATGATTTTATCATGAGTCACATGATATTCTTCTTACAGCTACACTCCTGGAGTCAATGTAACATAACTGGGCCATACCCTTGGATCACAAAACTGCATTCATGTGGCTATTTCTATAGTTTATATGGGGCTATAGCTGACAGCTTTATGAAAATCAACTCTTCTTAGCCAATACAACAGAGACCAGAATTTTTATTTTTTTTATTTGGAGTGTCCAGTTTTGGGTGGAAGTTTAATTGGAGATGTATATTTCTGAAGGAAGCAGTTGAGCAGGGATATGAATATGTAAAGGGAACTTTTCCCTGAGGAATAAGGGGAGGTAGAATTCAGTCAGCTTCAAAGGCAGGCCTGGCTTGTCTGTGAGGTTGAAAATCAGATCTGGAGACTTGGTTCTGACAGCAGCCGACAGGGCTGTATCTAATAAGCAATGAGGAGATACAGTTGTTTAAGAGACACAGAACCCGATTCTCTTCTCATTTACACACTGTAAATAAGCAATAACTCCACGGGTCAATGGAGTTACATTGGTGTAAGTGAAAGGAGAATAAGGCCTATGGTTTCTCAATTACAGAGATATGAATATTTTCTGTCCTAAGTAACCAAGAGCTTTGTTTGCGGTACACTATTTCTCAGGGCACATTGAAACAATTTTGCTTGACATCTATATAATTTCTGTATGAGTTTACCTTGCAGTAGCATTTATTTTTCAGAAAGAGTCAATCTATTGTATTTGGCATTGTTATAAGTACTAGCCATATTCCCATCTGTTAAGGGCATTTCTATCTTGCTTTGTTCAGGAAAAAGCTAACAAAGGAAGGTGAAGCCAATGCTGGGCTGCCTGTCTAATTTAAGGTTACACTGGATCAGGGTGAACCATGTCTAGTAGCAAGAGACTGGACACAAAAAGACCAAGGCTCAGTAGGCTTTTGATTAGGCACCTGAACAGATCTACGACAGTTTCAGAACATTCAGTAACATTTTAAAAAAAGAAACCTTACACATACCACATTTTAACTACCACCAGAACAAGGGGTCCAGAAGTTCTGTTGTTTCTTAAGATCTTGTGGGTTTAGAAAGGGCTAAGGAAACATCAGCTATTCAAGTTTGATAAAGAGAGAGGTATTAATCCTGGAAATATAAGCACAAAGGAGCTGATGATCAGAATAGTGAACGGGAACACCATGCTTTCTGCTTTAACTATGAAGCTTTTACAAGATGCTGGACAAGAGAAACATCACTGGTCTTTTAGACCAGCTTTGCTATTTAGATGCTGGCCCAGGATTTAAAATAGCAAATTCCAGGCCTCAGACCAGCATAATTCACAATATCCCTCCACCCCGCCACAGCCTCCAAAGATACAGTCATCTTAGAAAAGCCTGCTGATGTGATCAATAGTTTTCCATCTCTATTTTGGGGAATATAATGTATAAGGAATGTGTAACCAGGAAAAGCACAGTAGTACATTTTTTCTGATCATAAATAGGAAGCTGGAACTACAACTGTAATTTCAAATAGTGTCCAAGATGAAGTCTGTTAAGGCAGAAAGAGCACTTGAAGTTAAAAGACTGGACCAGAGAGAAAAATGCCCAGCAGTTAGGATTCTAACCTTGGACTTGGGGGACCTGAGCTCAACTCCCTATTCTGCCACAAACTTCCTGTGTGACCTTGGAAAAGTCACTAAGTCTCTCCAGGCCTCTGTTCCCCATCTGTAAAATGGAAATAAAAGTACTTCCCTACCTCACAAGGATGTTGTGAGGATAAATACATTAAAGACACACAGATACTAAGCCACATAAGTACCTCAAATAGATATAGCATGACACATCAGGCACATTTTTAAAAAAAATCTCAAAACAGTTTTGAAAATATCCTTTCACTATTCCATTATCTCTATTCAAAGAATGAGGCTGCTGTGAAAATTATTAGTTCCCAGCAGGAGCCCTGTTTAATTATGCCAAGTTGGACAGCAAGAATCTACTTTCCACATAGAAAAATCTGATTCTTTGAAGCTGTAATGTATATTCTACAAATTAACCCCCAAATTAATTTTAAAACATCATCTTAACCTAGCATTTCTTTACTGCAGTGTAAACCTGATATTTCTTGTTCTAGTCACTTAAACTAAATACCAAGAATAACAGCTCCCTGTCCTCATATTAATATTCCTTTGCATATTTATATAGTTTAATAAATTTTGTTCCTATCCTCTGAATACTCACCCTTTAAAGTGTGGTGCCCAAATGTGAATGGAGTACTCCAAGTGAGGTTTAACCAACATGAAGTACAACAGAGTAGTTGCTCTCCATCATATACTCTACTTTAGCAACATGAATACCAAAACTGGGATTTTTTGCAAAAGCATCACGTTGCTGACTCTCTTGATTTATCACCCATTATAACACCTTGACCCTCCTCTCACTCCTGCTAATATATCCCAGAATGATGTCTGCTTCTTTTGCAAGCTGTTACACTGTTAACTCATATTTCGCTTGTGATCCACAATGACCCCCAGATCCCTCTCCGTAGTATTCCTTCCTATGCAGTCATTTCCCATTTTGTATGTGTGCAACTGATTGTTCCTTCCTAAGTGGAGTACTTTGTATTTGTCCTTACTGAATTTCATCCTGTTTACTTCAGACCATTTATTCAGTTTATCCAGATAATTCTGAATATCAACACGTTTTCTATGTTACCCTCAAAAGGAACAATATGCCATCACAATTTGAGTGACAGCCTCCCTCTCCTACAGATCTGGCTTATTTGTATCTTTATCTCTTTGGAAGTCCAGAACACAGACTCTCTTTTATGTGCCCTCTTTTGGATCAGGATCCAAGAAAAATCTAATAATTTTTGCTCTTTACCCTGGTAACAGATTCAAAGGGATTGCTGGTGAAAGATGAGTATTTGTTATTTCTATTCCTAGGTTCTCAGATGTTGAAGAGTTCTAGTGAACAATACTGCATTTGTATATTTATGGAAAAGTTAATTTATAATAATGACAGTTACTGTTGAAAGAGAGCTTTACAAATATTCAAAAGTATTAAAATCAATAGGAATTACTTTTCACTAACATACACAAAAAAAAATCATTATCCTTTTAAATTAATCAGACCTAAGAGCACCATAGTGTTAGCATTGCTTATACGTAACACTGGAGTTCATAACTTTTATAGTATGCTGTTATAAGCCCCAATTAAATATCAAATGACGTACAAAGCACTTTTCAGATGAGTGCACGTGGTTAACAGTTCAAATACTTGTTTAAACATCTCACTGGCATTCAAACTTCATTTTAATTCACTTCCAGGTTGCAGGGTCACATCAAACTGTCTAGGCTGCAAAATTTAAATCATATGGCACCCCATTTGAGGATGCGTTTATATACTGTTCTGAACAGCACTGTTCAGTAAGACAAAGAGTGCTGGGATCCTGAAGGCATAAATAATGTTAAGTAAACCAACATTTTTTAAAAACAGTTTTATAAGTCTATTTAAAAAGAGACATCAGCCAGGGATCCTGCATGGGCTTTACCTTTTAAACCATGCTAATGTGAAACTATCAGATTGGTGCAGAGGGCAAATGCCAAAGACATTCCCATACTGTACTCTCCCTGGGCAGAAACAGTTCTAGTAAATAACGTGACACGGCCTGATCCTGCACTGTTTGAGCACATTCCAACTCTCCCAACTTCACATGGACTCCAGTGGGCGTGTGGGGATCCCAGGAGTGTGGAAATGGGCTCCTGGCCGCCAATAGGAGTTCTTTCTGTACTCTGAACAGCAGCTAACAAGACCATGGTTCCGGGTGGAAAGGGGCCCTCGATGGGCATGGAGGACCTGGAGCAGACCGTGGTTTTTTGCATTCTCCTTCCCCCCAGGCTCCTCCAGGTTTCTCTCCCCCCATCAGCCCCTGCACTGCCTCACTTCTTCAGGCCACGCCACCCTTCCAGCTGCATCTCCCCAGGCAAGGAGACAGGGATCCCACTGGAAGAAGGCAGGCAGGCACGAGCCACACCCGCCCTTCGGGGCCCTGGCTTCACCTTGCAGGTGCACACGGCTCACCCGTGCAGGAGACAATAGCAAGCTCCACCTCGAGCTGCCCCGACCCCCGGTCCTTTGCCCGCGGCTCTCCCCGCAGAGGAGGTGCGGCGGCTGCCGGCCCGGCTAGGTGTGTGCAGCCGCTGCAGGTCCGCCCGCTGTCCCCCTTCCCAGCACGAGCCAGAACCCCTGGAGCCACGCTCCCGTGGGACCCAACCTACCCGCATGCGATGCCGCCGCCCGTCCCCGCCGCTGCAGCTGCTCCAGCCCGCCCGCGGCTGCCGCCACCCTGGCTGAGCGCGCGCGAGCTCAGAACCTCGCAGCCCCCCGGATCGACGCGCCGCCGCCCAGCACAACGTTCCATTCGCCTCGCTGGGGCCAAGGACACCGAGCGCGCGACGCCCCGGGGCCGGCTGCCGCCGCACGCGCCAGTGGCTATCTGTGCGGCCCCTAGCCCGCGGGGGTGGAGGAGAGAGACCAGGAAGTGAGCAGCGCCGCGGTGTCACGCCCTCTCCCTTCACTTCCTCGGCACAGCCTAGCGTCATCTCCTCGAGACCGCCCACTCATGCACACAGGCTCGCAATGCTGCAATGCTTCGGCCGCCTACAGCTGGTTGTGGGCATCCTCGAAGCATCTGCTGGGTCCGCGCATAGGGAGCTTGATGCTGCTCCCAGTGACCTCGGCGGTGTAGGATGCATGCACATGTGCACGGGCTTCATGTGTGTTCTCCCTCAACTGGCGTTTCCCACCTGTCATTGGGAGCGTTCTGTTTGCATGGTAACAACCCCGCTCCACCTTCATTTATTTTCTCTGTTTAAACTGCAAAATATTTCTGACGGGGCCAATGATGTTTTTTCAATGCCTAGCACAATGGGGTCTCTGTGAACTTGATGCCCGGAGGGGCCACAGTGAGATAACTTAATCAGGGCAAACTGCAAAGAATGGGGGCATGCAACCCCCCAAAACTGGTGGTTATTACTAATAATTAGATGCACCCAGCCAGCAAGGAAACAGCTTCGACAATAATTACCTTAGTGGTTACCCAGAAACCAAAAACACAGTTCCTTTGAAGCAATCCAGCCCCTGGGTTCCCACTCAGACAGACAAGTTAAATATAATGGGAATTACTGAAAATCTTGTTCATCACATACAAAAGTTCTACCAATCTCAAAGGACTGGACACATTATCAACCAGGCCATTGGCTATTTCAGATCTTACCCAAATACACGCTTACAGGCAATTCTTATTACCTCAACTAATATTTATTAAAAAGAAAAGAGGGATTTAAAAGATTATACCTACAGATAAGAATAAAGTCCATAGATCAGTTTCATAGTAGAGCTGATAAACTGAGTTGCAAAAGTTCTTTCCAGAGATCAGTTCATAGGTTTTAATCCATATAGTTCATGTATAGAGTCTGTATAATTTCTTCCATGAGAAATAGCAGGGTAAACCAGGGTGCTTCTGGAGACCTCAGTCTTGTGATTTGAACTCCCCCTGATGAAATTCAAGCAGGTCTGAGATAAAACAGGATGAGGTCCAAAGTTTCCTTTACAGTTCTCTAGCAGGCTATGACAGCTTCTTGACAGCAGACATCACAGGAGGCATTCCTTGGGTGAAGAATAGGTAATAGGTTGCTTTGAAGTAAATCCCAACTTCCCAGGTACACATGGGTAACACATTCATTAACATAAGGCCATGAACCATACAAGCAGTTCACAGGAAGTTTTACAATGTGGAGGCAAACATTTCAAAGAGAAATAAAGACAATGTTATTACAGCCAAGTTTCATCTGTTAATATTTCCTTTTGAACTCTGAATCAATAGAACATCGTGATAGACAGGAAAAGCAGTTTATTTACCAGCTAATAAAATCATATTGTGAAGCTTTCAACAGATATGGGTAAACAGACTAAAATTTGTAGTAGTTACTTCTAATTTCTAATGATATAGACTTGCATTTCAAACTCTTGGATCTACTAGCATGGCTTGACTAATTATCTAGAAGAAATTACCCTTATTTCCATTTGTATCTTCTTTTAATATGCTTCTAGAGGTTGAGTTTGGGTCATTCCAGCCTGTTAGTGGCTTGAGCCTTTCTAACCCAGTGTCACAGCTCTGATCCCTGCTTTGTTTGGAAAACAATAACAAAAAGAATGTGTGTAAACTTGAAAACTTGTCTCACCAACAGACGTTGGTCCAATAAAAGATATTACCTCACCCACCTTGTCTCTTTACATTACACACGTATTTTTCATCATATATACATATACAGATGTGTGCTACATCCGCCTTGTGTAGTCCCACGCTATAGATGGGTATATGTACACACTATATATATGAGTATGCAACAGGTGTTGCACGTGCGTTTTTGTGTTTACGGCTTACGCCAGGTCAGGCGACTTGTGAGTGCCCAAAATGCTCTAGTATCAAAGTATTATCACTTCCACTGATTCACTACCTTACAGATAGCACTGCCTATTATCAAGGCTGTCTGACACTTTCTATTATTTGCCCCTATTTTCAGTTGCTTGTAATTTTGTCAAACATTAACTGTTTGGGGTGAAATTTTACATGATGGATATCTGCTTCAGGCTGAGTTTTGCTGGAAAATTTCAGCTGCCTTGGTTAATCTGTTTCTGAGAACAAGGTTAAAGAAACATACAGTGGAACCTCAAAGATACGAACATCTCGGGAATGGAGATTGTTCGTAACACTGAAATGTTCGTAACTCTGAACAAAACAAACATTATGGTACAGTATGGTACTGTAATGGAAGTCAGTGTCTTCCGGCTGAAGCTGGAAGAGATCTCTGAAAAGATGGCACCTGGCAGCACGGCCTGGTTTGCAAGCAGCTCCCTGGCCTATTCCTGTTTCTTGCCTTTGGCTGAACCGGGAGGCCTTCCCTTGGCACTAGAAGCTGCAGCTCTCAGCTGCCTCTCCCCAGGGCTCGCCATGCTCTGTTCATTGCCCGCTGTGCTCCAGAGGCAGCATGTGGCAAGGGGGTGGTGGCAGCCTGCTGACAGCACCCCTCCCTCCCCTGCCCCTTGCACTCCCAGAGGTGCTGGCAAGACCCAGGAGTGTAGCCACAGGCAAAGGTTGGGCCACATCGGTGCACAGGCCGTGGCCCTTTAAAACTCCTCCAATGCACAGCATGCAGGCAGCAGCTTGAACTCTGGCTCCCATTCCAGGCCAGGATTTGGCTGCAACAGCAGCAGCTTGGTCTTTCTGGGCTCAGGCTCCTGGGACTGAGCTTGCAAGCTTGTCCCCCTCCTGGGTGGGGTGTGTGCTTCTGGTCTGCACCATCTGGTCAGGCTGCCTTGGGCTGGCAGCAGGGGCTCACAGCAGTGCCTGTGAACCACAGCGTCTTCACCTTCTACCTGTAAGTGGCAGCCCCTCACATGGCAAGTGGAGCTGGGGACAGGAAACTCAGATGTGCTGACCTATATCATGCAATAAGGACACAGTACAGTATTTGCTCTCCCCCCCCTGGTTGCTGCCTGATTGCTTACTTCCAGTTTCACATGGTGTTTGGTTGACTGGTCAGTTTGTAATTCTGAGGTTTGTATCTTTGCGGCTGTACTGTATGTTGCTTTGCCTATCTTCAAAAATTCTGGCTACCTGTTATTTGAGAAGCTCAAGTACACCCATGTTTTGGAGCAGGGACTTGAAAGTTAGCAGGGGGTGCCTTTGTAGTTGGGGTCGATCCTGCTTTGGGTAGGGGGTTGGACTAGATGCTCTCTTGAGGTCCCTTCCTCTATGACTCTATGTTTTTTGCTGTCCGCATGAAAATCTTCCCAAATTTGGCCAAATTATAAGCCTTTGAAAAGTCACAATTCACACATGCTCAGTAGAGACTTCCTAGAGTTTAACAGATACAATTTCCAAAGATTCTGTCTGCACTATGCATGCTCCAGTCTAAGGAGCTGAGCAGGACCTTTCTTGCTATTGCAGCTCTGGGCCGCTGAAGGTCGGGCCAGACCAGACCTGGAGCTTGGCACTGGAACTGAGAGCAGGAGCCTGTCTCTCCTGTGTTCTCAGTGCCTCCCCTGTTGAGGAGGAGGAAACTTCCTGATTCAATTGCAGAGGGGAGAAGAGCTGGACTGGGGGGAGGGCAGTAGATTGGGAAAAGAAGCTTGGGGTGAGTCTGGGACTGGAAGGTAGGGGGAGAGGGAAGTTGAAATTGAGTGAGAGAGGGGACGGACTGCAGGGAATGGGAAAACTGGGAAGAGGTAAAAACACTGGGGTGGGTAATCTGAAGAGGGAGACTCTGACTGACTGGGCAAGGAGACTGGGACTAGGATGAGATGTCAGAGGATTGGAGACTGGAACTGGGTAGACAAGGAGACTGGGATGAGGAGCCAGGAGAAGGGAAGAGACAGGACTCGGACAGGGAAATAATGCAGAGGATGGTATACAAGCTATGAAATTTGGGGGGAACAGGCAGAAAAGTCTGTCCCCACTAGATCCTAAAATGGAACCCAAGATTATGGAATCTTGCTATTCCTCTGCTGCCAGCAAATATGTAAAACCCACTGGCAAAATATTCCATCCCCTTTTAGTGCTGGTCCACATAGAATATGACCATCTATTACTGCTATCAGTTACGCTATCAAGTGGCAGATGTCTCAGCGGTGGATATAAAGGTACCAACATTTCTGATGAGCTGTGGGATTCCAATATGATGCTACACAATGAAACTTTTGTTTATTTCAGTTTGCTTTTTTAAAACCTTGGAAACTACACGCAAAAAAGCTACATTAAAAGAACATTAAAAGTTACAAAGTCAAGTTTCCAAACCAAAATGACAGAAATTAAGATTGCCTATGCAACCTTAATTCAGACCTCTTGTGTGTATTTATTATGATACAGCTTTAATCACACACTATTTTCCCACAGAACCTGTGCCTCATTCAGTGGGCAGGACAGACCTACCATGGGTGAATCAAGGCTATGTACTGCAGGAGACTGTTGCCTCACAGAGTTCCTATATGACATTACTTAAGTCACTCAAAACAAACTTTTTACAGGTGGTCACTAATCATTTCTTATTTTCTGGGAACCCAACTTGAGACCCTGGGGTCTGATTTGCAGATGTGCTGAGTATTCACAACTGCAATTGAAGTCAATGAGAGCTATAATTTGAATACATTAAGTATTGCCACATACTTTGAAAAATCAGCTTCTAGGCGTGTCACAATGCATAGCAAAACTAGTAAATACTTTTGACTTGAATCTCTCTCAGCTTCAATTCCACTTCTGTAAAATGGGGCTGTTTGTTCCATCTCACTCTGACATGGATTTTGTGAAAACGAATTCATGAATGTTTCCGAGGCACTCAATCTAGGGGGGGAGCACCGTACAAAAGTTCATGAGACAATACTTCTATCTTTACAGCACGGTTTGACTGGCATGCAGCAAGTAAGGCCTGGGGCCACACACTGAATTATAATCAAAAAGCAAGGTAATAAATCAGTCATTGATTGAGGACTGGCTATGCTTTGGAAAAAATATCTCACATAATTAAAAACCATCATGATGCAGGCACACGAAGGAGGGCAAATTAAGGTTGCACGGGTAAGCTGAGTTCTGCATTCCTCAACTTCTGACCGCCTGACTTCGCCACTGAATGTAGCTTTTTATGTGCACCATCTCTGGAAGGTGTGCAACTGGCTGCGTGGCACCGTGGTTACGGGGCACAACAGGGCACGTGCCGCAAGACTCGGCCCACCTCTCTGTGCTTTGGCACCGTCCTTCCTGGGGCGCGTGCACCCATCGGTGTTTGTGTGTTTATTCATTTTGAACACTCAGAGCCGATCGGGTCCTACGGGCAGCAGTGCCTCGGCGGGGACACTTTGCCCCCAAGACGCACAACCCGCACGCAGGCCCGCTCCGCCCAGGCGAGGCACAACGCGCAGGATCCCGGGGGAGGGTGCACGCTGCACACAGGCGCGGTGCACGCGCCGGGTTGGGGGCTCCCCTCTGGGCGCCCCGCTCTGCTGTGCTCCTACGTGGGACTGGGAACGTCCCCCAGTTGTCACAAGCCAGCGTCTCCCCGCCTCCCTCCTCGCGCAGGGCGTGACTCAGAGAGAATCACCCACAGCGGGAGGGGGCAGACGCTGCGGTCGCGCGCTCGTCGACTGGTCTCAGGCGGGCAGCGCGCGCAGATGACGTAATGCATGCACGCGGGGGGGAGGAGAGAGGGACAGTCAAAGGAAACTTTATGGGGGGGGGGGGGTTGCTTCGGCTTCGTCGCAGTTTGGTGACGGTATCATCGGGCGCCGCGCCAGTGTCGCGTCATCGCTGTTAGAATCTTGGAATCAGGCGCGCGGGCGCGCGCCGGTCATGGCGTCGGTGGTGCTGAGCGAGGCGGAGAAGGTCTACATCGTGCACGGTATCCAGGTAACGCGGCGGCGGGCGGGGCGGGGCGGGGCGGGCGCTCGCTGGCTCCAGCGAAATGGGCGCGGTTGTTTTCAGGCAAATATCGTAGCCTGCCCAGTTCATCCCCCCGAGCCCGTCACTGCTCACCCGTGGCCGCGGCAGGGGCGCAGAGCGCGGGTCGGTGGATTCGCTAGGCCCGGCGGGTCGGGAGAGCCAGTCGTTTTGTTCTCTCATTTACTAGAGAGCTGCCCTCCGCCTGCCTTGGAAACGCATCCTTAACCGAACACGCTCCACCGCGCCCTGCGGTCCTGTTCTGACCTCGGGCCTCCTGCCACTGCGGCTCCGCTGACTGCAGGAGCCTTGTTTGGGATTTCCATTTAAATAACAAACGGCAAGAGTTGGCCCTCAGCCCACACTACACACCTCAGACAGCACAAAGCCGTGAAAGATCCTAGTCTATCCTTTCGCGACAGGATGTGTTCATTTGATGCCAACTTTTCCTTTCCAGAGTTGCTGTCTTAGGTCTGCTCTGCACTTAAAAGTTTTGCCCACATAGCTGTATTGTTTGGGTGGGGTGAGTCGTTTTTGTTGTTGTTTTTACCAGCATATTTATGCTGATAAAACCTTAGTAGACACAGTTCATAAAAGCAAAAAGGCCGTTTGCCCATATAGCTTCTTCCCTGAGATAAATAAGCTATCTCAGCAAAAATAACTTTTTTTCTGGCAAAATTGTATCTAAACTAGAAGGGTTCACCGTTATAGCTATACCAACAAACCTCTTAAGTGGAGAAAAGGCGTATGGACCGTTTATTATATTGCATAAAGGCATGAGTAACTTTGGCTAGCAATTCAGACTGCCTCGTTCTTTCACCATCATCGTTAATTTATGTATGTATTTATTCTCTGGAGGTCCCAACCAAGATCAGAGCCCTGTTATGCTAGGTGCTATACAAACACAAAGCTCTTGCCTTAAAGAGGTTGCCATTTAAGGCCCTGATCCTGCAATGACCTTTGGACACAGGATTCCATCTATGCATAGGGAGCTGCATGGAAGCTGATGGGGTCTCCGCACATGGAGCTTGTTACAGGATCAAAACTGAAATACACAATACAAACTAGGTGTAGAAAATGAGTACTATTACCATATATCTTCATTATACGATTCATGCAGGAAGTCAGTGACAGAACTGAGAATTAAACCAAGATCCTTTGAGTCCTACACCAGCACTTTCACTACAAGACCATCTATTTTTCTCCATTTAGCTTTGTTAATCCCAGATAAAAACATGGAAGTTATTTTAAATTTCCATTTGACTTATTATTAATGTAGATCAGTTATCTCGCTTAATGACACTGTTGTTGGCTATGTTTAGGAAGATCTTCGGGTAGATGGCCGTGGCTGCGAAGACTATAGGTGTATTGAAGTGGAAACAGATGTTGTATCAAACACAAGTGGATCTGCAAGAGTGAAGCTTGTAAGTACAGATATGAGGAGTTTTTATATATTGCTGGTGGGGGCTCTCAAATTATCATGACCTCGATGTTGTAGGTCAAGTCCAAAATCTTATCACTTGACTGTTGTTAAGTTTTTGATTTTTTTACTTTTCAATACAAATATAAAAATACATGAAAGTGAATATTATAAATGTATAATTACTATCTGAAACATACATCACAGAGTTAACAGGAAATTGACTTAATGATATGTGCCACAAACTGCAGCTTCTGTTAGTTCCCCTTTTCCACCTCCTAACTATCCGTGACAGATATTGCAACCCCATGCAGTATCTTTGGGATCTGCTATTTTAAATGAATGGTTTATGTATGATTGTGTCTTCCATGGGGGAAGGCTACCACAGCTCCTCCCGGAACTAAAAACTAGGAGGTAGTGATAGAGGCAAATCAGCCAGGTTGTAACCTCCAGAAGAAGTACAATGTGATGTGGGACATTCACGTATATTAGTTCAAACTGGATTCTCCAGAGACCAGCAGACAAAGAAAGGACTTTGGGATAGAGACACTGACTCGGGACGTTCTTTCTGATGCAGCAAATGGAGAGGACCTTTGGGAGGGGCTCTTCCTTGCAGAGCGGTTGGAAAAATTTAAACTACCAGGGCCCTATAAGACTAATGGATGACCTCTGGTGAGCTTTTAGCATACATATAGGAACTTTTCTGGTTTTGTGTGTGTTCTCTTTAATGCTTTTACCTTAAAAATTAATGTGCTTGCTTAGAAGGAGCTGTGTGGTAACTTATAACTAGAGTCCTGCAAATCCGCTTGATATCTGCAGACCATGTTTGTGGATCATGGATGGATGCAGATCAAAATTTTATATATAAAGTCCTGCAAGTCGGCGGATGTCCACTTTATATTTGCAGATCATAATTGCGAATGTGGATACAAATTTTGTATCTGCACAGGGCTCTACTTTACAACTGCTGGCAATATACTGGTCATAGCTTTTGGAGAGAGAGCCAAGCACAGGCACTGGCCTCGTTAGACCATCTGGCTTACTGGGAATATCACAGTGCCATCTGGGGAGCTGTGCAGCCTTAAAACCTCTGCTCAGGAAAAAGTGCAACATATCTCTCTGCTCACGAGAGATGTTACCTGGGAGCAGAAAACTTTTAAGTGGCTGCCCTCAAGGGACTCTGTGTGGTGGATGAACACAGATTGAGTTGCACTGAGGCTATGATGCCATCCCTAAAGATTGGATACTTAGCCCTAGTTTACAGTACAACCATGTGTCAGTATAATTACATTGCTTAGCAGTGTGGAAAATCCATACTCCGGAGTGATGCAGTTATATCACCCGAACTCCCGGTGTAGACAGCGTTATGTTGGTGGGAGGGCTTCTCCTGCTGACATAGCTACCACCTTTTGGGGAGGT